>MU545793.1:14630974-14645974 GCA_024362625.1 Silurus asotus | reverse complement strand
ATAAACCTCCTCAGTGCGAGAGCTTTTGAAAGCCTTTGAGGTTAAAGGTAACGGATGGCTGGCGGAAAAGTCTACAGCAAAATCCACAGTGTTGAGTGACGTGACCTGATGTGGGCTTATCTTCCTATGCTAAGCTACCAACGAGTAGAACTTTAGAAGACGACCGGAATGCGCCATGAGTGACCCTCGGTTCGCGGGAGTTAGCACAAAACCCTTGCCTTTGAAGTCAGGAGGCTTGCAAGGCCTGAGCCACAAACCCGCATCGACACAGCTGCCATTCCATTCGACTGCAGTCACAGGCGGTCCGCAGAGGCTTTGGGGTGGAGCCAAGCGGTTTAGTTAATCAAAAAGACACCTTAAAATTTGCCAGTCATTAGCTGTTCCTGGAAGGCTCTCGTCATTGTTCTGTCTTTGATTGAATTGCGCATTGCTGTTAAAACTGTGATATCCCCTTCCTCTTCCAGAGACTCAAAGACTGAAAGCACTTTGGCCTTGTACCAGTTCCCATCCTTGCGCTAGCTCTTGTTGCCTTAATGTGCACCTTCTCACTGCTGAGAGCTTCACAAGTGATCCGTTTTGTTCTTGTGTTGCACAAGGGTGCTGTCGAGGAGCCCCAATGAGCCCTTGAGGTGCCCTTCCTGTCGCAATTAGACTACATAAAGCAGAGGGGTATCGCCCATAAGCCCCCACAAGGTTTTGATAAAATGACTGAGGAGTCAAGTTGTAATTTTATGAAGATGCAGAACAAATTAAATGGGAAATATTTTAGCATATTTAGAAGCCTTGCTTGATGTTGGGGGAGAGCTTTTATCTCAATAGGTATCTGGAAACTTGTACAGATTATTTTTGGTACCCCACTGTATTCTGCAAATCGTTACAGTCATAGATATCATAGAGTCTCCTTCAGAGAAGGCATGTAACGACTCTCGTTTTCACACATTCGATTGCGATTATGTTAGAATTTCTGTATAAATTCTGAGGCGGCTGCACCCAGAAAAGTAAAACATCTCGACAGATGTCCCAGTATCGCCCAAAAAAATCGTCTGCCAAAGTCCATTTTTGAAGACAAACCTTTTATTTGGAACAAGGCCTCCAATCCTGCACCACTACCTGGCAACTCTAACCCATGGGAACAGCTGAAATAAGGGTGTGTATCGCATGTGTGTGTCAGTAAATGGCTTGTGTGCATTAAGCCTTCCCTTCTTGGAGCGGTGTGTGGGAAGCGAGCCGCGAGCTTTTCCACGCTGTTTTCTCAGCGCGAGTCATTACCACTGCGGAAATGCTAATGGCTGTTTGGATAAGGCCCAGAACGAGGGGGCACCGGGGGGCTCGGAGGCTGTGTTTGACTTGCTGATCCCATCTGCCCGGCGGGTCCCGCGCACTGTTTTCTTTAAATTATGTGGGGGTATTGGCTCTGAGGCTAAGGTACACAAAAGCTTTCAAACGGAGAATCAGAAACGCTGAATGTTGCAAATTATCGCTCTGTGCTTTCGTCCCTGGCGGCGTATTGCGGCTCATGATACGCTCCCGCTTCGCGCTCACGTAGCTCGGAGCGAGATGACCGGAGAGGTTGCGGTTTAGCAAAACACAACCCACAAAGTCCCTGGTGTTGAATTAACACCTGAGGCAGTGGATTTTTTATTATTATATTTTAGGCTACGTTTTTAGTTAAGTCAGATGTCTTCACTTTCTCGTGGATTGTTGTGACCCGGGACGCTAATAGGTTTCGAAAGGGTCATTCTTTCGGGGGAGGAAACCCCTCAGGCAGTCGCTCAACATAAAAAACACGTTTAAACACCATGATGAAAGACTAGTCAGGGACGGACCGACAAAATCGGCTTTGACCACATACAACATTTATTATTGTTAATAAGATAAGAGCAAAAGAATTCAAATTTTCACTCAAACTTAATGCTGCAAAATTTAATTTATTATTTCAAAGCTGTTAATTTAGAGGTGTAACGGTACACGTATTAATACCAAACCTGCATTTGGTTCAAGGCTTTTGGAGCACATGCTTACTGGATGCAATCCTTTATACGTGCGTATTAAGTTCTTTTAGATTTTTATAATTATATAATTTTATTTAAAATAGTTTAAAAAACGCAGACTGCTGATGTTCACAAACGGAAATTTTACGTACAGAACCGTACATTTTGTGTTGACCGTTACACCAGTATGTTAAATTAAATCTAGATGGAAAACAGTTTGTGGACACCTGACCATAAGTTTGCTATAATAAGCTCCACTCTTCTGGGAAAATGTTCTGCAAGATGTTTGTATTTTTGATGTAGGTGAGGTGAGGAGGCCTGGGGTGCAGTCTGCCTTTACATCTTTGTTTTCTTCAATAGAATTTAGAGCTCTATAGCAGGAGATCTTCCACTCCAACCCATGTAAAACATATCTTCATGAAGATGGCTTTGTGAACAACTTTGGATCTTCTAATGCATCCAAAGACGTCCTATAAAAATGTGTACCTCCATCTTTGTGTTAACATTTTGGCAACATTCTGCTAGAAAAGCATTGAAAACTATTTGGTTGATGACTGGATGAATAATTTTCGAGAGATCAGTCGGCTATGAAGGACCTTCAACACTTTTTTGCTTGTTTTTTCTCGTGAGCTTGTTTCAAACCCAGGACTAAGACTAAGTAAGGATCCTAATAAAATCAGGATTAAGCAGTTTGTAAGTTCACAAAGACAGATGTGTTCTCACTTGCATTTAAGGCTCGGGCTAGAGTCAGCCCGTCGGTGGACCCGAACAGATGTTTATGCTTAACCGCCGCAAACATCAGGTTAGTAACGCTGGGGTAATGCGGAGAGAGGATCAAACGCTTCCTTCCAGCAAATTAAAGCCTCCAACTTCACATTTCCTTACAGATAATGATAATTACTTAATAGAATTAGCAAATTCTCCACAGCTCTATCTGTTCGGTGTGTGACGGCATGGACTTCAACATAGCTGCCTTGAAGGACAATCATGCCTCGTGGTTCGGTATACAACAGACCTGCTTTAGTGGACAGATACACTATACAGAAAAATCCCCAAACTGTTACCACAGAGTTTTGAGGCACACTATTGTGTAGAAGGTTTTTGGATGCGGTAGCACAAAATCTTTCCCTCGACTTTTTCCCAAGGAGAACCAAACCTATTCCAGCTGTTTGTTCACAAAGCCAGCTCCATGAAGCTCCTTCTATAAACCCTAATGAACACCTTTAGGATGAACTGAAACACTGACTGCACCCCAAGCCCCCTCACTTCACCTTCCTCAGTACCTGATTGAATCTCCACAAAATCTAGAGGAACATCATCTCAGCAAATAGGGAATGTAAAATGGGACGTCCCCCCAAAAAAAATCCCACAGACAAATCTTATGCTCAGGTGTCCAAAAACTTTATGCAATACGAAGATATAATCACGGCGTAATCTATGACGTCTTTCTCTCGCTCGTTTCCTCGCAGGCTACTCGCCATCTGTTTTTGAGTAGATAAGTGAAAGGAGAGCTATTTCGAGCCATTTTTGTTGAGTTTCCCCTCACACACCCGTGTTAATGCGTTAAAGTAAATCCGAAAGTATTTTATCTTTACGTGTGTGTGTGAATGTGTGTGTGAGGCCCCGTAAACACAAGGCCCCAGGTCTTCTTGCTATTCAGGTGCAAATGGATTTGTTTTTACTGCAATGCTTTTACAGTCCTTCTCCCCCTCTCTGGGCCTCACTGGGTGGTACAGGAAAACATCTGGAGGCTACAATGGCCTCGGCTGATGCCCTCTGTCCTTTTCACGGTGGACACATGCCGCTGATCAACACCCCAACACCCCCAAAATGATCCACATCCACAGATGCACCCACACATTGAAGCATGGCCTCTGGTGGTGCTGGTAGTGCTGACATCATCATCAGTCAGTGTCATCGGACAGGCTGAAAAGTGCAGCAGTGGTAGCTTTCAGCCTCAGCAGATCATCAATGTTTTGTCAGAAGATGCCGCAACGCAACTGAGACGTGTTCCTTCATTTTGACAGGCCTTGTTGATCCGAGAGGTCAGATTTGAGCAGGAAAGCATCACCAGCATCAAAACACCGTACAGGGATGAGTTAGAAGAGCAGGAAACCACATCAGGCTACACAACAAGGCTTTCCTATCAGTGTAGATGTGTCTTCAAGAAGATTTTGTCTAATGCTAGAAAACTGATGAAGCCGTGAAGATGACGAAAACATCTCGTATGTCTCTCGTTTCATTCAGAGCCTCTGAAAAGACATTAAGTATTAAAATACTGCGTTTTATACATGTAAATGTTTTGCGTATAGATTACTGACCTGGCTAAGCGAGACGAATGATTCCACCCACTCACACAGGAAGAACGGGAGTTCCCACATCGCCGTGGTGAGTTCCGGGGGCCATTTTTTAAAAAGGATTGTCCCGAACAGGGCTACTTTTATGTTAGGATGGGGAACAGAGAGAGAGAAATAAAGAAAGGACGGGATTGATTTATTTGGTCTTTGAGTGGTAACAGTTCCATCCACAGGGGAAATTCTGAACACACACATGTTGCAAATACACACACACACACACACATGTGGAACACAGTTTTTCAGCATCTGCTTTGGAAAACATGACAGGGCAGCAGATAGTATCAGACTCCGGGGTGTTCGGGGCAGAAGAGAGGGCCCGATTTAGCCCTGAGTGTTTCCTACGTATTAAGCCTGTGTCATTCGATTAGGGAGGAAGAACTTTGTTGAAAAACCGAATCTCGGCAGAAAATTCTATTTCATGCCGGAGTGGAAGCGGAGCTCCACTAAAGCTATCCCTGTTCTCATCTTGCCGTCGCACACACTCAATCTTCTCTCCTTTATCTCGATTCAGTCCTTCAAGCCAGGCTCTTCTATCCACTGGACCGGCGGCCATATTGACTGTGACTTAGAGGTCGGAATAATCTCTTTCTCCTGCTTGTTTTCTTTGAGTTCTTCAAATCGTTCTCTGCTATTGTTCACTGTCGTAATGATGTGATGCTGCAATTCATTTTTCGAATGACTCTTCCATAAGGTTAGCAGCAGCCTCAAGTTTGCACGTCTGCGATTTCAGCAAGTTAGAACAAAGAGCATACGTGAAATCCTGGCTGAAACTGGGAAAATCTGCCCCAGAGGTGCTTGACGTGATATACGTTTTTTTCAAACGTATATATGAGGTGTTTCGAGTGGCAGGCGCGCTTTAATAGAACATCGCTGGAGAACGAGCTCAACCCCCCCCTTTCGGCAACTTGTGCATGATGATCGTTGGAGAACAATCCAAATGATCTCACTTCCGCATCCACCCTACACGTCAGATTTGGCGAACTCCGGCCTTTTCTCCAGGATGAAGATGCAGCTCCAAGGTCATCGTTTTGACACCATCCTCATCCCTGGGATCCAGCATGAATCGCAAAAGGTGCTTACTACGCTTCCAAAAGAACATAGTCCAGAAGAGGCAGGAATGCTGGGAGCGCTGTATCGCTGTGTAAGGAGACTGTTTTGAAGGTGATCGTGTGTAAATGTAGATTAATAAATACTTTCTTGTAAACAGATCAACCAGGCTTTTTTTGAGAATCCCATTCCACATGCTGTGTTAGTAAAGTCAGGTAGGAGATAGGAGAGAAGGGCTTGCTGTAAGAATTCCAGTTCATCCCAAAAGTGTCCAATTTGTAAATTTCAACAGCGAGTGTTGAACGATTAACAAAATCAAGCTTCGAAACTCTTCCACACTCTTGACCGGGATTTCAACGTTCATCCCTTCTTTTGGCAGCAGATCAGTAACATCAAATACAGACCATGATGTTCTAATGAAACTGACCCTTAAGGGCTTCCATAGTTGGTGCCGTATTTAGACGAAGCCATGTGACTTTTGTGAACATGTGATATTCAAGACTTTCAAAAACCCAAAGGCTCAAAGCATTTGATGAAAGCAATTTGTGCTGCATCTCACACACACACACACACACACACACACACACACACACACACACACAAAATAGTGAATCTAGATTTGTTGTTTTGTATAGGCACACATGTTTATATATTCCTGTGTTTCTCTCAGTCTCCCACTGAATCGAGTTTATTTCCCCCCAGCATGAAATTAAAAGCACATCTGGTTCTTCGCTTCTTCGCAAATCTGACATTCACTGTGTCACTCCGGGAATAAAGCCTCACACGCCGTTCTGGTGGAAAAACTCAGCATTAGTGCAATAGTTTCCTCTTTAAAACCCAACACTGCGAGTTGCTTTCTCACAAGACTGATAAACCCCTGACCTGCTGACAGACAAAAAACATTTTAAGCCGAAACTGAAATTCACAACATAAAGGACTTGCAGAATATGGAGAGGTTTGAGGCATGTGCATGTTTATGAACATCCCGTTTCACACTGAGTCTCCATTTCCTTCTTGTAATAACCACCACTCTTCTGGGAAGATGTTTCATTAGATTTTGTGGGTGGGCTGAGGAGGCCTGGAGTGCCGTTTTAATTCATCCCAAAGGTGTTTAATAAGGCCAATAGCAGGAGATCTTCCACTCCAAATCATGTAGAGATGTGCATCTAGATATTTGAGGCTGATGCAGACATTAAAGATAAGACATCCTTTTCCTGTTGTGTCTGCAGGAAGATGCAGCTCTACCTCTGCCATGTTAATCTGTATTCTATGTGAACGCGCTTGAGAAACAGTTTAGCGAATAGAAATCAAACTACATAACAAATTATTGATCCCCTTCTATATAATAAAAGTAAAGCACATCTACTAATAATATGTAAATTATATTTACATACTAATTACATGTAAATAATTTGTTTTTTACTGATGAGAGAGAGAGAGAGAGAGAGAGATGATTTGGATGCATGTAATGGAGAGAGAAGGTAAACAGATCCGTCATTGATTTATTGATTAGTATTAAGGAGACCTCATGGGGGTTTGATCATATACATCTCTAACATCTAATCCCATTACCCAGTAGACTCTATATATGTGTGTGTGTGTGTGTGTGTGTGTGTGTTTACGATTTACTTTATCTTGACCATAGTACCAATACCAGTCGCAACATCATAAGAAGAATTACTGCAAGCACTTAAAAAAAAAAGAAGAAGAAGAAGTAAACCTCTAGCATCCTTTCATTCCTGCCAGCTCTTTTCTCCTTTCAGCAGCCTCTCAACGCTCCATTCTTCGGTCCCCTCTGACCCAGAGCGGAGCAAACAGATTAAAAAGAGAGGCGAAAAGAAAGAAAGCAATAAGGAGAAAGAAAAACACGGACGGGCGTATCCCGTGCTCGGGGTCAATTAAATGCCCTTATAGCTCAGGATCGGGGTGAAAGGAAAGAGGGAGGGGCGGCCGACGTGATTGACAGCTCCGAGTTAATCCCCTATCAATGAGTCCTGGAGAGGAACGATCATTAGCCTGGTTTCACATGAGGGACGCCGAACACCGTTGTGTTAACGATCTGGAATCGCATGTCATCGGGTGCCACAATCAAAGGCCGCTTACAGAGTTCACAGCGTTCCCTGAAGAACTGCGTACGGAAGCGACGCTTCAATTTTGTACACATTTTGAACGCTTTGTACACTTTTTCCCATGTTGGGAATTATGTCATCTATAATTTAAATTCCCTCTGAAAATAAAACCGGCATCGCAGAACAAATCCAGCTCCGTGAAGATCTCCTGCTGTAGAGCTCCAACCGTATTGAACATGAATATCAACATGATGACATCACCCCAGGCAGGAGATCTTTCCCTCCAACTGGATTTGTGCACTCAGACTGCACCCCAGTCCTCCTCATCTCACCCACATCAGCACCTGACTTGTAGCTGAATGAGAACAAATCTCCACAAAATCTAGTGGAACATCTTTACAAAAGAATGGGAGCTTATTATAAGAGGAACTACGACTACATGTGGAATGAGATGTTCAAAAATATACCAATCAAATCCTCAGATGTTTATATAGTGTCCAAATATCAGATTTATATTTTATTATTATTTTTCTGTACACATCACCATTCCTCCCTCTGTTCTCTCATTCCTCCCTCAGTTCTCTCATTCCTCCCTCTGACTAATAAGTTCCTTCTAAATCCTTCCTGTCTTCATTAACGTCCTTGTATTGCCTGCTCACTCGTCTACACACTGTAGTTTCAAGTGTCGTGCCGTCTCCATTACGTTGTTAATGCATGAACATGTGGTGAAGTGGAACTCGCAATACTCACAATTCATCGTCTTTATGCACTTAATGGTGAGGGATGCTGGGTAAAGGGCGCAGGAGCTCTGTGTGTGTGTGTGTGTGTGTGTGTGTGTGTGTGTGTGGGTGGGGGGGGGTCACACGTCCCATCGTCTCAGAGCTACTGCGGGGAGCAGAAGGGTCTTTATTGCTGCTGCAGACGGCACTAAGAGCTAATGAGGCACCGTCAGTTAATATTTTAGCACTCAGTGTTCTCCAGCGGACATATGGCAGCATGGGGGCCCATAAAAAGAACGAAGGAAAAAAGATGGAGAGAAGAAAAGCAGGGAAGAGGGGTGATTGAGAAGGAAGGATGGATGAGGACGGCTGTCCGAGTCGATGACGTGCGGTTCGTCTCTTTGTCCTTAAATCACTCTGGACAGGGTTGGGAGAGAATTATGAACCACACATCAGAGACATTTAGGGAAATTGGATTTCATGCTAAAACCAGACCTCGGGGTTTATTTTTAGTTTGAGTAAAAGAATGTTCAACAAGTTCAACTAGAACTAGAGTAAAATTAAATAAAGTACAATTCAACTTAATTAAATTATCAGCAGGTACAATAGGAAAAATTTAAATATAAAATTATATCAATTATAAAATTATAAAACTATAATAATTGTTATTATTAATAAGATTTTATATTAGTAATGAATACATTAATAATATTTCTACAGGAAATATGATCAGAATCTACAGACTAATATTTTTTCCTTTTTTTTGCACAGATTTAAATTAGCAAATTTTACTGAAAACCAAAAAAATAAAAATTGTAAAATATATTTAATTGCGTCTATTTTTTTTTTTTTATGTTGTGTGATTAACATGTAATTAAACACAGCCTGGATGAGAGCTAGAACAAAAAGCCCACTTCAAAAAAATCAGCGTGTAAATTCCTGATTTTTCGTTATCGACACACAAACGAGACGGAGGTGAATATTCTCTTAAAATAAATAAATAAAATGAATACGTTTAAAAAACAAAAAAACAGGCAGTTTTGGGACACAATAAGAGAAAAGCCGGTGTAACAGCATTGTTCCTCTGGTGCTATTTTAACCCCAAACACTTCTTCAAAACAAACGGGGAAAAAGAATGACAGAAAGCAGCCCGAGGAGAAAGACCAAAGAATGAAAGACAGAATCTCTCAATTGCATCTGGAGAGGGATTAAGAGCACGGCCTATCAGACGCAGAGCAGGCACCGTTACCCAGAAGTCCGTGCGGCACAGAATGGACGTCCGTTGGTGTGGAACGGCGCTCGGGACGACGCTAACGCCCGAGGAAAGCCAAAGGAGGACACCTGGGGCTGAAAAACACAAGCCTATTCAGGTGCACTGACCAGCAGGAAGGAAGGAAGAAGAAGAAAAAAAACACAGACTCACTTTTCTTAAGCTGCAAAACTACAACAATGTATTTAAAAGCCGTCATTTAGATGATTTTCACTCACGCTAGTTAACGTCATTACTGGTGGTCCCGAATGGAAAAAGGTCCTGTCTAAAGCTATTTCAGGGACACTGGATGGACACAAACTCGTCTCCTTTATCTCGAGATTGATTTATTCACTACGACATCTTATCTTCTAGATTAGTCCGGCTGGTGTAATTCCTTTAAAACTGTTTGAGTTCAGATTAAAATGCTTTCGAGCGACTTTAGCTACGCATTAGAGCTCAATAAGATGCATAAGATACAATACTGGCAAAAGTATTTGGACACCTGGCCCAAAACTGGTACCTCAAAAGTTGTAAGGTGTAACTGTGGATGCTTTAACATGGGGACTCAAACCTGTTCCACAGCACGTTACTGCTCCTCTGCACAAAGCTAGCTTCATGAAGATATGGGTTTGACTGGAAGATCTCCTGCTTTAGAGTTATTGAACACCATTGGGACAAATGTGAAGGCACACAGGGCCTCCTCACCTCACCATCAGTACATGAACTTCACCCTCGTGGTTGAATGATTCTTTATAAAATCTAGTGGAACATCTTCCTAGAAGAGTGAAGGTTATTATAAGAGCAAGCAGTGGTGTGTGGACTTGGACGCTCAAAAAAAAGCACATACCAAACTTTTTCTCTCCCCATCCCGAGGCTTCCTGAGGTTGGCAAGCTCCAGTCACCTCCCACCTCATGAAGATTATGGACCTTTGAAGAAGTAGATGCCGAACTTGCAATCATCCCGAACCATCTAGAGACGTACCAGTGCCAATTGGATCCCGCTACATGTGTGGAGTTTTTACATTGGACCTCCTGGTGATGATCACAAATATTGAGCTCAGTAGCTCCTAGTTTTATGACCATAAAAACTGCAGAAAGAATGTTACTTATAATCTTACAATCTTCTTGATGTCACCCAAATGAGGATGAGGTTTCCCCTTTTGAGTCTGGTTCCTCTGAAGGTTTCTTCCTCATAACATCTAAGGGAGTTTTTCCTTGACACAGTCACCACGGCTGCTCATCAGGGACAAACACACACCATTCACCTTCACTGTTGATTTCTGTAAAGCTGCTTTGAGACGATGTCTATTGTGAAAAGCGCAATAGAAATATTTACGAGGATAGAAACTTAAGTGGACAAACATGCAGCAAGTCAGCAATCAGGGTATAATTCTAATAATAGAGTCACATTAGAGTCCAAACTGAGGTGACTGAGTAAAGAGTCTTGTGATAAAAAATTCTAATTGATAATAGAAACATTACAGCCAGAATAAATGATAGTAGTTATAATAGAATAAATTATAGTACATTTGGTAAATACTTTTGTACTTTGACTCAAGAGAAAGTTGAAAGGGACACTTACTTTTAGTTTAGTCATATTTTACTGAGTGGATCTACTTTAACTCAACTACATGCTGTGTACGTCCCGTTCCTTCTGCCATTTCAAAACAGTTTGAAGGAAACGGCTTTGGAGCTCCACATGTGTCTCTGATCTGGTGATGAGGGACAGGGTTGAGACACAACGGCGAGTGTGTAAACTCTATAGGTTTAAATAGGAGTGTCCTGTGGGCTCTGTTTAATACCGTCTGATATTAACTGCTGAAATTCCTCTAGGAAAAGAAAGAAAGAAAGAAAGAAAGAAAGAAAGAAAGAAAGAAAGAAAGAAAGAGAGAGGTTACATTTCAAGATGGCTGCAATGTTTTTATAATAATTACACGGTATAGAATTTATTATATGCTATCGAACACGTGTGAAAGCTCATCCATGTCTATTCCGACTGATGTCATGATTCCTGGCGAACAATACGCTCTCAATTACTAAAATATTTCCCCGTCTCCTGTAATCCATCCCTCCGTTTGGCCTCGTCCTCCTGCTGACTGAAGGAGAGACGCTTCTTTTGTCTGCTGCTGTCACAACACTGTTAACCAGCGGTTCGGAGCGGCTCGGCCCCACGGGAGGGAGGGGGAAGTGTGGGGGCCGGGGGGGGTCCTGTTACCTGCCTCCTGTTAAAAGCTTTCCCCTTCATGTGTGTGTGTGTGTGTGTGTGTGTGTGTGTGTGTGTGAAGGAGAGAGAGTGAGTAAGTAGGCGAGTATGTGCCTGTGGAGGTGTGTGTTGACCTTTGACATCGCCCGGGTTCGGACGCATTAACACTTGCCAGCTTACAGCGAGTGTTTGAAAACATGGGGAGAAAGAAAGAAAGGGAGAAGGGGGGAGAGAGAGAGAGAGAGAGAGAGAGAGAGAGAGGGAGAGAGAGAGAGAAGGGCCCTTGGGCAGAGTATGTTTCTATTCCCTTTTGTGTAAAGCTTCACGAGGACCAAATTGAAACCTGAGACTGTGGTTTATAGGTAGGACACACACTACCTGGGATGTGTGTGTGTGTGTGTGTGTGTGTGTGTGTGTGTGTGTGTGTGTGTGTGTTCCGCTCCCATTGGGAAAACAAAGCTCTTAAAGCGCTATCATTCCTCAAGCCCTAATTCTTAACATCCCAAACCCTCAGTATACAATGAATCACTCTGGTTTCTGATACGACTCAAATCTGATCATTAAAAAATAAATAAATAAATAAATAAATCTGAATCAAAGATTGGACTGATTTCTTGATATATTTTTCTCATACTGTATATAAATATAGACACCTGACTATAATTTGGGTATGTGCTTCTTTTTAAGCATCTCATTCCACATTGAGTCCTCATTTGCTCTTATAATAAGCTCCACTCTCCTGGGAAGATGTTCCACCAGATTTTGTGGAGATTTGTAGAAGATACTTTTAACCACAAGGGTGTTTGTAAAGTCCGGCACTAATGGAGGTGAGGTGAGGAGTCCTGGGGTGCAATCAGCTTTTAACATTCATCCCCAAGGTGTTCCATAGGGTTGGAGCTCTGTAGCAGGTCATCTTCCACATTGTCTAACCCAAGATCAGCAGATCTTCACGGAGCCGGTTTTGCAGGACGGGTTCAGGTCTCCAAGTTCAAGCGAAGGAAAAGAATTCCAAACCCAAAGATGTCATGCGGCTGGAAAAGTCAGGTGTTCGAATACTTTTGGCCACACCACATATATATATATATTGAAAGAACCCTTTCGGGAACATGGCGAGATCACAAGTCAAACATCTCTCTTTCTCTCGCTCAGCCGCTTGCTCTAATGATCGTGTTTCTCAGCTCTGTCGGATTAGCAGGAGAGAGAGAGAGGGAGAGAGTGAGAGTGAGGGGAGGAAAAGAAAATGAAAGAGAAAAGATCTGATTGAAAGGCCGAAGAAAAGGAGAAAAGGAGTGCGCGACGGAGAAAGAGAAAGGCGCTAGCTGTAGGGGGGAGCCCCCTGTCTTTGGTTCCCTCACTGCGGGACTTTCCTCTCTTTCTTCCCTCCCTTTCTGGTGAACAGGCTTTTGGGATTCAAATGTGCTCATTAGTTTTTATCAGACTGAAACCTTTGCCAGGGGTTCGTGCCGAATCTGCCCCGTTGCGGGTTTCTTTTTGCCCCCCCTCAACACCCGGATCTGGGGGTCGTGCCGGACTCGAAAAGAGAGTGCAAAACAACTTGTATCTTTCTTTTTCTCCTTTCTCGGATGTTCTTTCCCACACGGCCCTCTTTTAACCCTCAAATTGTTATATTGATTTTGCACTTACAAAAGCGAATGAACGGGTTTCATCTCTCTCTCTCTCTCTCTCTTTCTCACTATTACACCATTCTCTCTCTCTCTCTCTCTCTCTCTCTCTCTCTTTATCTCTCAGTTTTCCTCTCACATCATTCCAGATCTTGGCTTTACTCCAGAGGATTTCAGTTGGGGGGAAAAAAAAACTTAATGCAGAAGAACAACACAGCTGTGGGTTTAAATCAGCAAACCAGTTGAAGAAAAGTATGTACACTCGTCCGTCTGTCTGTCTGTCTGTCTGTCTGTCATCTGTCTATCATTGCGCTGATTCCTGCTACGGCTCCTGTTATCAGGAAGGGATCGGCCTGTGGAACTCTGTACAGATGAGAATAAGAGCATGGAGAATCCGACAGAAAGCAAGAAATGTGAATGAAGTGAGAGAGAGAGACAGACAGATGTAAATAAGTAGATAAATATAAGAAATATAAGAAAAAGAAAGAAAGAAAGAAAGAAAGAAAGAAGTGAGTTCAGATGTCTCCAAACACACACACACACACACACACACACACGTCATGGATTCTGTAATACTTTACGTACATTTGGGCTTAAATGGAACTCTACCTCTTTTCTTATTTCAAGTCCCCCTGTGTGTGTGTGTGTGTGTGTGTGTGTGTGTGTGTGTGTGTGTGTGTGTGTGTGATATATGGGACATGTCTAAACACTGATTGTGTGTCATTCTGAAGTGTCCCTGATCGAAAAAAAGGTATTTTTGTCCAAAGATAAACAATGTTCCTTCCCCCACAGTGAAAGATAACACACCTCCTTCCCATGTTGCCCCTCGACCTCGCCGTCTACCCCCCCAAATCTGCCCCATTGTGCCTCATTCCACCTATCTGGTCGTGTGTGTGTGTGTGTGTGTGTGTGTGTGTGTGTGTGTGTGTGTGTGTGTGTGTGTGTGTGTGTGTGTGTTATCTGCTCGACTCATTATCTCAGAATAGGTCAGAACCTCAGTGTTGCTACTGTCAGCTTTCACTAGAACACACACATCATCTGGTCGAACACACACACACACACACACACACACACACACACACACACACACACACACACACACACACACACACACACACGAGTGCACTGACGAGGATTACGTAATGCTCAGGCCTTTTTCTTTTTTTTAACAAAACACCCGAATTTGTTAAGCCTCTGTGTCGTTCTGTCTTGTTCTCTAACTCCTAGATTAACCCCTAATCACTCTTTTCTTCTCTCCTCCACTTCTCTTTTCTCTTCATCTCTTTCTTCCACTAATGGGAGCGACACGGCCTAATCTCAGATCAGCTCCTGCCAAACGAGTCTGCAGCTCCATCCTGCTCTTTTTCCTCTCCACTGGATATACACACAGCTTTTCTGCCATCCTTCTCTTCTCTTCTCTTCTCTTCCTTCTAATTTTTCCTTTCTTCTCTTTTCTTCCTTCTTCTATCCTATTCAATTTTTCTCCTCTCTTTTCTTCTTTTTTCTTATCTTCTCATCTTTTCTCTCCCCTCATTATTCTCGTTTTCTTCTCTTCTCTCCTCTTCTCTTTTCTTCACTCCTATTTTATCACTTTTCCCCCGTTTTTTCTTCTGTTCTCCTTTTTGTTCACCTTTCTTCTCTCCTCACGTCTCTTCTCTTTTCTTTAATTTTCTTCTCTTATCATCTTTTTTTCATTTCCTTTCTTGGATTCTCTTCTTCTCTTGTTGCTCCCCCCCCCCC
>MU545793.1:14626216-14630960 GCA_024362625.1 Silurus asotus | reverse complement strand
CCCCCCCCCCCAAAAAAAAGCCCCTCTACCAGGCTCCGGAATGTGCACTTCAACTCCTCCGAGTCCGACCCTTCCCCTCCCATCCTGTGCTCGTTCATCCTTTCATCATTCCTTTCGTTCCCCCTTCCCCTCCCCCTCGGCTGCTCCTCATCACACACGGCCTGCGGGAGAACGAAAACAAGCAACAGGAAATTGAAGAATAATAACAACAATAATCAATAATGCAATCAATAAAAACCAGAGCAAATGTTTTCCTTCTTTCCCTGTTAGGATCTGAAGCATTTTTTTTAACATCCCAGGAAAACTAATTCCAGAATTAGGATTGAATCTCTTACAAAGGTCTTCATTTTCTTTTAAGGGTTTAATTACACTTAGAATTCACAGAATCTGATTGGTCGAGAGACTTGTATTGGTTTTATTCGGGTTGATATTGATTCGCTCGTTCCAACATTTTAATATTGTTGCTTTTGCAGTGGATTAACAAAATGATCGATCAATATGAAGATCTATCAAATATATCAATGCAAAAGAGAGAGAGAGAGAGAGAGAGAGAGAGAGAGAGAGAAAGAGAGAGAGAGAGAGAGAGATCAGGGGTGTTTACCTCATTAGTTCCATGTTTATTTTATTTAGGAGGCCTCCTGCCTCCTGTTATTACACTCTTAGTCTTGTTATTGTTCTCACATATATCACTCTTTCTTTTCCTCCATCCCTCCATCTCTCTGACAGGACCTCCATAAATCTCCGCTGTTTAAAACAGAAAGAGAAAAACATCTAAATGACTCAAAACTGATCAATTTTGAACAATTGAATTTACCAAAACGATTTACATTTATGATTTTGTATATCCAGTATTGAAAAAGAAAAGGGCCTTGCTCAGGGGCCCCACAGTGGCAGCCTGATGGTGCTGGGATTTGAGCTCATCTTAACCATTGATTTCACAAACACAACCAAAGAACCAGCAGGGATTCGGGTCAAATCAGCAAAGATCCATCTAACAGAGCGTAAAATGAAAAGTTCCTCATCATGTTAAATGTGAAATAATATCGTTTAGTGCCGTCATACTGACACTTATTTTAATTAGAATCACTGCTCAGGAGGGTTTTGGATGTTGGAGATGTGATGATGCTGGTTTTACGGCTGCAGTGCAGCGAGACTGAAATGTTCTCCTGTGTGTAAACGCTGAGGTTGCATTAATAACAGCCAGACTCAAATTTAAAATTCAAATGCAAAAGTCTAATCATAAAATACAATCTAATTCATTACATACAAAAATCTGTTAGTAATATAATGCGACATTGTGGACTAAAAAACACATTTTATATAATATAAAGGACGATATAATGACGTCTCTAATTTCCAGGTTCTATATACCTCTATTGTCAAAGCGACTGTAAATGAGTGAAGTCCTGACCTTTCAGATTCAAAACCTCAGTAAGAGATCGTCTCTGTGTCTGTAGTATTTTCTGGATCTCTTCATATTTCTGAGAATCACAATATATAGATGTAAAAGATTAATAGAAAGTGCCAGCAAAACAGCATTCTTCATTTTTAGATAAACATCAAAGTAAAAAAATTTTTTTTAAAAAAAATTTGAAAAAAAAATTCTAATAAAAATATCTGTTAAAACTTTTGCCAGTTAAAAAATGTAAACAAAGTACAAAATTTGCTTTGTAAAATTTACAATGATGTAAAAATTATTATTTTTTTATTTTAGGATGAGCATTAAGTAAACAAATGTTTTATTGTACTTTTTTTTTTACATGAAAATAAAAGTTGTCATTTGCAATGATTTAAAAATGAGATTTTGTTGAGATTTTGTAGAGATTTTTGGAGATTTTGTTGAGATTTTGTAGAGATTTCTTTTAGAAATTTTGTAGAGATTCAGCCACAAGGATATTAGTAAAGTCAGGTATGGATGTGGGTGAGATGAGCAACCTGGGGTGCAGCCAGTGTTCACATTTATTTCAAAGGTGTTCAATAGGGATGGAGATCTAAAGCAGGAGATCCTCCACAATATCTAACCCATGGAAAGCAGATCTTCATGGCTTTGTGCACTTTGTCTTTGGATGCAGTAGCCTGAAAGCCATTTTTACAACTAAATCTGAACCCCATGTGGTGATTATTTTCGGTGCTTGGACCCTTAAATATAAAACTATGTAATTCATTATTTTTATGAATTTTAAATGTGTGTTTGAATGATTTTGAAATAGGACGTGTGGATGGATAGGATGTGTGTGAACAGTTCCTCAGACAGTTCCTCTTAATTTAAAGTAAAGATTCAGAGTGTGAAAAGAGCGTGTGTTTGTCAGCTGTTAGCCGGAGACGCCGAGACGCTCAGACGCTCCCCCACCGTTTAAACAATTTCAGTAAAACTCGTGTTCGTGCTCATTTACGAGTCATTCCTCTCATTCCTGTGATTAGCGATGCTAGCCAGGGGTCTGGCGCGTTTCTCACACTGAGACAAGCGGCCCGTGGTGTCCTCTCTTTTCTCCTTCCCTCGCTCATACCTTCACTGAAGCGCCGGGTGGGTGGGAGTAAAAGAAAAGGCAGAAAGACAGGAGTCCACACTTTTAGGGCTTCTTTTCTTCTCTCCGTCTCATTCCTCCTGAACGCACGCATTCCTGAACGCTCCTGCTGGCAAGGCGGCATTCCGGCATTCCTTTGTTTCGGGATGAGGCCCGTGCGGAAGAGGTGTAATGATGGGGGAACGGATAACGGCAACCGTTTCTTTTCTTTCGAAGAAGAGAGGGAGGAAAGGGCTGATGAGGATGACAGGGAGTGATTATCACCAAAGGCAATTGGGCTGGAAGGACACACACCCACACACACACACACACACACACACACACACACACACACACACACACCCACAACACCTAAGGAGATGTCATTATAGGTGATACTGTAGACACACACACACACACACACACACACACACTTGCCAGAGGGATTCAGGTGTGAAAGCCAATACTGCTGTTTGAGATAAGGAGCTTCGAAAGTGGGCAAACACAAACCCCCATCCACCTCCCCCACCTCCCCCAACGCTCTCTCTCTCTCACACACACACACACACACACACACACACACACACACACACACACACACACACACACACACTTCTCACTGCTTGCTCTCCGCCTAAATCATAATAAACAAGGACATTCTCATTTATAATCACTCTCCCACACACACACACACACACACACACACACACAAGCACACACACACACACACGCGCACACTCGTTCGGCTGTTCCTGTTACATGCCGGAGTCTTGAGTGTTTGTGATAAAAGTCTTCGAGTCTGGTTCTCACGGCTGACCTTCATCATGCTCGTTCTCACACACACACACACACACACACACACACACACACACACACACACACTTCACATGACCATACAGACGTAAACAATTAGATCATGCCAGTATGCCAGTCCCTTCCCTAGTAGCACACACACATTTGTATTTTGTGATAAGAAAATGGAATGTTGTTAATACAGGGTGTGTGTGTATGTGTGTGTGTGTGTGTGTGTGTGTGTGTGTGTGTGTGTTTCTGTCTGCACTGTAATTCCCATACTCATGTAATCATTTCACACAGTATCCGGTTTCCTGGTGAGGGGCTTTTAGCAGCTGGGCTGGTAGATGGCGACCACGATACCTACATCTTTCAAAAACAAGGTGTGTTTACTTCATACATGCTGAAGAACCTTTAAGGAACACTATAGTAACACTGTAAGGGGGGGTGAGGTCCATGGATTCATCAAACCATGCTACTCTTTTCAGTGAAGTTCAGCATGGGTACTTGGTGATAAATTTAGATACACAGCGAGTTTGTACAGCAAATCCACGTCTTCCAAGTCGCATATATACATTATCAGCTAAGAACATAAAGTTTTGGGGTTTTGCTCAAACCCCAAAACTTTGGTGGTGCTGGTATTTAAAACCATTACCTTCTGATCAGAATTGCAACATCGTGTCCACTGCGCTACCACTTCCCTACTCAGATACACCACAATCAAGCATATGAACAGATTTCAAAAGTTTTGAAGGAACCCACTCACGGCAAGAGCACTGAGAACTCATGTCTCATCCAGGAAGTCAAATGATTCCCAAAAGCCCCATCCAAGGCCAAAGGGCAAAAACATAAAGGTTAGTGTTAGACATATATATATATATTATTTTTTTTTTTCCCCAAATCAAAGCACCTAGATGATCCAGATAGAATCGTTTAGGTATTTGGTAAATATGAATTTTATAGTATGAAAGAAGACCATGGTGAAAAAGAGAAGCTACCAGTTCGACAAATCAAAGCACATTTGGAGGCAAAAAGGGGGCAAATACATTCTCACACCAAACTGTGGAAGCTTCTGGTCTCTGACACACACACACACACACACACACACACACACACACACACACACACACACACACACACACACACACACACCTTACACAACTTACACACATCTGGTGACTTTATATTAACTATCCGTTTAATCAGTGCACGACTGCAGCTACACACTCGGCTTCAACACATTCCTTTATTATCTAGCGCAGTTTGTCGATATTGTCTGTTGTGTGTTTGTGTGTTTGTGTGTGTGAGTGTGTGTGTGTGTGTGAGACTACAGGAGGAGAGTTGGTCTGAATTTTGGAGGAGGAGGAAGAAGAGCAGTGATCGATAGACGGTCGGCGGATTCTGAGGTTCAGTGGATAATATTTAACTTGAGCAGAAGCACTGATCGA
>MU545793.1:14616216-14621216 GCA_024362625.1 Silurus asotus | reverse complement strand
GCTCATGTCTCTGTTCACTGTGAGCTCAGTTTCCTGCTATTGAAACAACAATTTCTGTCCCCCTCCCCATTACCTTATCTCCCCATCACACACACACACACACACACACACACACACACACACACACACACACACACACACACACACTTTTGCTTTACTATCCATTCCAGGACCTTCCAATGATTTATTATTCTTCGCAACTCATACGAGCTTACTTCATAGCAGTTTATTTAAATAAATAAAAAATGCTAAATATAATAATAATAATAATAATGATAATAAATATATAAACAATAAAAACAATAATAATAAATATTAGTAATGATAAAATAAAGGAAGTTAATAAAATAATATCAGTAATAATAATAAAATTATAATTTGATATAAATATTTAAAACATTTACATTTATATACAAAAACAAAAACTAAATACACAATTATACTTTTTTGTAAATATCCTGGAAAAAAAAAGGCTACAAAGTTTTTTTGTTCTTATTTTTGGTCATTTTTTTCTAAATTGAAAGAAATAAACTTGTTTTCAGTACCTGCTTTTATAATTATTTATTTTCTTACTTTATTATAATTTTTTTTTATAGATTTATAAATGTTTTTATTTTTTTAATTTGACTAAAATGAGGAGAGTTTTTTCCTGTTGAAGCTCTGAGATTATGAAACAGGCCGCTGCTGCCGTGAAAAAAACGCAGAACACACTGACCAATATAAAGTAACTATAGATTTAATGTCCGGGGCGTCTGTCTGTCTGTCTGTCTGTCTGTCTGTCTGTCTGCAGTCTGTCTGCAGTCTGTCTGTCTGTCTGTCTGTCTGTCTGTCTGTCTGTCTGTCTGCAGTCTGTCTGTCTGTCTGTCTGTCTGTCTGTCTGTCTGAAGCACAATCACTTTTTTAAGACGTTTTTGTCATTTGTAATTTTTTGCCTTAAATTTATAGCTTTGTTTTATTATTGATATATATATTTTTATAAATTGACTTTACAGCAGATTCCTTTTTAGTTCAGAAAAAATATGTCATGATGATCTATACATAGGATTTGTAAATAATAATAATAATAATATCAACAATCATAATAATAAATGATAATAATAATACTTCACATTTAAATACATTTATATACTGATAAATGGATAAAAGTTATGAAAAAAGTGAAAAAAGTGAAAAAAAGAAGAAAAAGAAAGATGAACAGTGTAAATACACACAGCTTACACACACACACACACACACACACACACACACACACACACACACACACACACACACCTACAGTGTTCCAGCATTTTTAACTGAACATGACAGGCTGTCCTGAACTACCCTGACACACACACACACACACACACACACACACACACACACACACACACACACACACACACACTCTCTTTGATCATCTTCGTGTGTCAGTACTGAGGTGCCGTTTGAGATTAACACACTTTGGGTTCAGAGTTGAATCTCCTCCAAGACATGGGAACTAAAAGCGAAGGGCCTGAGGACAAAAGTGAAGTAGACCTGAAGGCTGAAAGGTGTGTGTGTGTGTGTGTGTGTGTGTGTGTGTGTGTGTGTGTGTGTGTGTGTGTGTGTGTGTGTTTCTCCGGAAGCTTTCTCTCTCTCTCTATTTGCCAAAGTCTTTCTTGTTTGTCTTGCGACTCAGATCCTCTGCTTACCATCACTCCATCAGAGTGGATCAGAAACCCCCCTGCCTTCGCCTTCACCTCCACTCTCTCTCTCTCTCTCTCTCTCTCTCTCTCTCTCTCTCTCTCCTTCCTCTCATCTTTTCATGCCGTTCGACCTCACTAAGGCGGAGTGACAGGCCGAACATACATCACATGGTGTAGAGGTAGCAGCATTGGCAGGGCCGACTATTCACACTGTGTGTTTTATAAACATAGGATTAACCGCAGACACACACACACACACACACACACACACACACACACACACACACACACACCACCCTGGGTGACACACTCAAGTGTAATAGAAGCTGACACTGTTTGCAAAATGGTAGCATTCCTCTCTCTCTCTCTCTCTCTCTCTCTCTCTCTCTCTCACACACACACACAGGTGGAAGATCTCCTGCTACAGAGCTCCAACAGTATTGGGATGAAGGTGAACACTGACTGAACCTCAGGCCTCCTCACCTCATCTCCATCACAATTCTCCACAAAGCATACTATAACATCTTTCCAGAATTTTGGAGGTTATTATAAAAGCAAATTAATTGTGGAATGGGATGTTCAAAAGGAGGCACAAACAAACCTTCAGCTCAGGTGTCTACACCTATACATCAGCTATCAACAGCAGATAAATTCCACCTGTTGATTCACTACATTTAAATCCAACCCACAAAAGCCTAGTTTTCTAGAGGCCTAGCAATAATCGCTCATGGAGACATCTTCATCTCATCTAAAAGATCTGCTGACAGATTACTAGAATAAAGAAAAATCTAAATACAAGCACACGATTACAGGGGTTCATATCCAATCCCAGACCCTACACGGTCTATTCGGTCCATGCTGTGACTTCAAACCTTAAACATTGAGATTCTTCTGCACTGAGGTTTTTCTAAACAACGTTTAAACCCCCTTTGGTCCTTTGGTCCTTTTTTCCCAGCTGGGAATATATGCCTTGCTTCTTTGAGGTCTTTGTCGCCACCTTGTGGATGCATGCGGTATTACTTATTCGCGCAAGCGCACTAGAAATAATGACTCGTCTCTGTCTCCATCTGCTGGTCTGATAATGAAATGAATTTCCAAATGCAATTCTGTGCAGCAGCTGTTTCCCAAAACTCTTACCTCATTACACAAATGAGTTGGTAATATCAAGCATGATGAACTGCTGGTGCTGCTGCTAAGTGCTCAATGGACAGTTCATCCGTTATCTCATATCATACACCTTACAGGAAAAAACAAACCACCATGAGATAGATACACATATGTTCTTGAAGACCTAGAATGCCCAAACCTACCTCCATGAAGTTCTGCTTTACATACGTTAAAGTAGAAGAAATTTCCTACTATAGAGCTCCAAACCCTACATTTTTCACACTGACTGCACCCCAGGCCTCCTCACCCCACCTTCATCTGTACCTGAGTTTACAGTCACCCTTGAGGTTGAGGAACATCTACCCAGATGAGTAGAGGTTATTTATAAGAGCAAATAGGGAATAAATGTGGAATTGGATGTTCAACACACCTTTAATAATCTTTTGCTGATTTTATCCCATTCTTCTGTGCAAAAAAAATGTTCCTGATCTATCAAAAGTACAAGAACATCTCATAACTGTTCAAGATGTTCCACAGAGTTGGGCTCAGACTCTTCTGCTCCAACATGCTGATCTTCCTCTTCTGAAGTCAAACTTGTTATTGTGCTATAAAGTTAGGTTTTTCTTCATCTTCAGCTTTCCAACGACAAGATTTGTGCAAAAATAATGAGGACTTGGATGCCAGGTCTAATTTCACCTGAAGAACATCAGAAGAATCCCACTCTAGTGCTTCATTGTAGGTCTGATGTTCTTTAAATAAAAACGTGATCTCTTGCTTCTGCACCAGAAATCTCTTTTATATTCAACTTTTATCTTCATTCTCATCAGACCACAACACACGCGGCTTCTGCGGTTTTACAGGTCGATGTGTTGCAGGAAGTCTGCAGTACTTCACTGATCTTCATGCAGCTGAAATTCCTTTAATATTTCATGGACGCCCCCGATTAGTTTTTATCTTCTCCTAGTCTTGTTTGGTAGAACATTGTAGTGATGTCACACACCATGGAGCTTCGTGAAGTTCTACTCTGAACCTCTCTTCTGCAACCAGGTTACTGGAGATTGATCTTGATTTAGGTTCCTCATCATGTTCTCAGCGGTGTGCAGATTTTTATAGTTACTGGATATGTATATTAAAAAAAAAGAAAAAAAAAAAAAACTCCAGATGTTTTTGAGGGGAGGAGGTGATGAAGAGGTCATTTGGGTTAATAATATAACAAAAAAAAAATAAAAAAGAGAGAAAAGAACTGGAAGCTGTGGAAATTTCTATTTTCAGCACCGGTATGCAAACAGTCCAGGCAGAAGTTTACATTATGCAAAACACTTCCACAAACCATCTGTTGCTTTTAGCACATTTAATGGTAAAAAGTAAAACAACACGCCCCCCTCCCCCTCTCCTCCCCCTCTACCCCGAGCAAAGTGGAAGTGAGGTCATATCTAATCATGGCAATTCCACCACTGTTTCCTGTATCAACAGAAGGTGAGGCGCTGGAACGCACACGTCTCGGTATTTTTAACCCGCCGCACGTCAGCCTCTAATAATAAAGATTCGATTGTCTCAGTTTTCCGCACGGTGCAGGACGCAGAGTCTGAACAACAAAATAAAAGTAATAAATAGCTTTCGAGGGGTCGTTTTTTTATCGCCGTTTTATTTTGATTGTGTTCCTCGTTCACAGCTGACAGGAAGTGAAAAGCGCATAAGAACAACTCTGTTGTGCAAGATCACGTTCATGGTGAAGAACCGCCAGAGAGCATTAAAATGCTGTAATGTCTCACATCTAGCTGTGGATTATCACCTCGTACTTTAAAGCATTGAGGAGTTCAAACTGTTGTTGACTGAATGGATTGAAAATAACAGAACTGGATGTTACTATGGTTAAGCAGCACATTCCTTCAGAACACTGATTCACCTTATAAACATGAACTTCCTGTGTGAATTCACTGCTCTGAACTCACAGGTGGACTTCCAGCCAATCACAATCCACTATTCACACCTAAACTCCTTCCAGCCAATCCCAATCCACTATTCACACCTGAACTCCTTCCAGCCAATCACAATGCAGTATCCACACCTCAACTCCTTTCAGCCAATCACAATCCACTATTCACACCTGACCTCCTTCCAGCCAATCACAATCCACTATTTACACAAACTCCTTTCAGCCAATCACAATCCACTATTCACACCTGAACTCCTTCCAGCCAATCACAATCCACTATTCACACCTGA
>MU545793.1:14540112-14615728 GCA_024362625.1 Silurus asotus | reverse complement strand
CCTTCCAGCCAATCACAATCCATTATTCACACCTGAACTCCTTCCAGCCAATCACAAACCATTATTCACACCTGAACTCCTTCCAGCCAATCACAATCCATTATTCACACAAACTCCTTTCAGCCAATCACAATCCACTATTCACACCTGAACTCCTTTCAGCCAATCACAATCCAGTATTCATACCTGAACTCCTTCCAGCCAATCACAATCCATTATTCACACCTGAACTCCTACCAGCCAATCACAATCCAGTATTCATACCTGAACTCCTTCCAGCCAATCACAATCCATTATTCACACCTGAACTCCTACCAGCCAATCACAATCCAGTATTCATACCTGAACTCCTTCCAGCCAATCACAATCCATTATTCACACCTGAACTCCTTCCAGCCAATCACAATCCAGTATTCACACCTGAACTCCTTCCAGCCAATCACAATCCATTATTCACACCTGAACTCCTTCCAGCCAATCACAATCCAGTATTCACACCTGAACTCCTACCAGCCAATCACAATCCACTATTCACACCTGAACTCCTTTCAGCCAATCCCAATCCATTATTCACACTAACCAGGGGATATAAATCGTGGTAGTTCTTGATAATACAAACATGACACCACAATATATTACCTCTTTTACTAAACATCTATAACATGATACAGGGTTCATCAGGTCACGTGACACACGACGCTTCCACACGTCGGTTCAGAACGTTTCTCAGCAGCATCGCACCACTTCGCTACGACACGTTTAAGTGTTATTTACAAGCGTCAAACTTGTGCTGTTGTGTACGTGTCATAAATGACGACCGCTCTCACGTGATGGAAACATAACGCACGTGACCGTGCGGAATCCGAGGTTACAGATCCAACAGTGAGTCCTTGGTGTAACTGACTGGTCAGTGTAAGCTTAGCGCTGTGTTGTCGTGGCAACAGTATTGATATGAAGAATGTCCATTTTTTAACATTCCATTCCACGTTTAATTCATCCACTGTTATGATAATTTGCAATCTTCTAGATGTTCCACTGGATATTTTGGAGCTTTTGTGATGATCCAGAAGAGGTAGTGATGGAGGTGAGGTGAGGAGGCCTGGGGTGCGGTCAACCCGGGGTGTGAAACCCAAACCTCTGAAGCAGAAGTTGTTCCACTTCAACCGATGTAAAGTAGATCTTTATGGAGCTGCCTTCATGGAGGCATCATCATGCTGGAACAGGTTTGAGTCTCCTATTTCAAGTGAAATTTCATGTTAAAGCATCCAAAGGCATTTTTTAAATTGTGTGCAACAACAGTTTGAGCAAGAACTAAAAACGGCTGGAAAATTTCAGGTGTCCCAAAACTTTAGCCAATTCTCATTCTTCAGCAATTCAACCAACTCGAATTGAATCTGCATCCAGGAACCAGGGTGTTGAAGGTAAAACACGACCCTGTTGCTGGATTTCCACATGCAGCCATCTTGAGAGAAGTAAAAAAAAAAAAAAGAGATAAGCAATAAGCTGGCGCAGGCCTACAGGAAGTGGTGAAGCATCATGTCTGCTCTGAGACTTGCAGGCAGTGAAAAGTCTGCATCTACCACGTGAGCCAATCACACTTCCTCTAAATGATACTCACTCTCAAACACACATTCTTCTCTTTCACTCTCCCACCATCTCTTAACCGTGGGATTGTCTGAAGACGGAACCGTAGACGTACCGTCAGATGAGCAGGTATGGACGGGTTTTTTATTCCAAACAGAGTGAAGTCGTGGTGAAAAAAAGTGGAAAATGGAGAAATCTTTCACAGCAACTTTCTCATCTCTCCGATTTCAGACTGAATGTTTTTTCTTTTGCAAAACTTCGAGTGTTTTCATTGTTAGTTTAATGAGAAACCTACATATATATTATTTAAATTCACATTAACATACTAATACATATGTATATTTATGTATGTGTGTGTATATAAATATACATATTTCTGCTTGATATTCTAACAGATATAGTTTTCCAGGGTTTGTACTTCACTGTAGCATTAAAGAAAAGTGAAAGTGTTAAACAGTGCAATAATTGTGCACGGCATCTTTTCTGCTTCTGAAACTTTCATTTAAATAGACATTAGATTCTGCACTCGGCTGGCATTCGGCTTCCGTTACCCTTTTTTTTTCAAGTGATTTATTTATTTCCTGTTGTGTCAAATGCTGAACTGTTACTATGTAGAGACAGGCCAGGAGCCGTGTGTGCACTCAGTGGGTGTAAAGATGTTTCCTCACATTTCAAACTGAAAACTTTCCATCACTTGGAGCTCGATATTGCATGAAAACTGAACATTTTGGTTTATTCACTGATCATTGACTGATGTTTCTAAATAATATTGATGACGTGGCTTTGTGATCTTTGTGGTATGTAATGATATAAATACTTACTGCTTGATGCTTGTCTTACACAATACTATGTTGTGATACTAAAATAAAACTACGACTAGAAAAAGTCAAATGTTCACGAGGTGTAAATATCATCTACTCATATAGGAGACTTCATAAATTCGTCTGCAAATGGCACCCCAGTTAAAGGGTTACTTTTCCAAACATATATCTATTTAAATAAACGTCTGACCAACCATCAGCGTATAATTTATCATAATCCAACATCCTCGAAAAGTTCAACAAGAAGGTGACAGGAAGTAGGAGTCCACACGTTCCTACGTTCCTACAATATCATACCATAAACAAAACAATCCCTCACTCGCTGCAAAACGACATGTTAGATATAATATATATAGAAAACATCAAACATTAACACTGAAGACATTCAAACTATGAAAGAACGTTACCTTCAGCTTTGATGGCAGATTTCCACACTCGCTGTTCTCTCAGGTTGTTCTCTGGAATGGTTTTCTAACAATCTTCAAGGAATTCTCACAGGTGAGAGTTCTTGTTGTTGCTTTTCCTCAAACTCAATTGGATTTAGATCGAGTGATTGTGGAGGCCTGGTCATCTGATGCAGCATCCCAACACTCTCCTTCTTTGTTTAATTTAGCTCTTAGATAACCTAAATATTTGGGGTCTTTTTTTTATTGTGAAAATAACTGAGTAAACCAGACGGGATGGTAAAATGCTGTGGAAGTCTCAGTTTTGACTGGATCACAAACAGTGTTACCAGCAAAGCAAACTCAACATCATTACACCTCCTTCTCCATGTTTCACGGTGGGAACCACACATTCAGGAACCACTGGTGAATTTAAAAATGAACATGGTCTTCGCAAAAATCTTACATTTGGACTGAAATATGGCCAGTTTTCCACTAATGTCCATTTTTCTGTGTTTCTTGTTACAAGCAAGTCTTTTCTGCTTGTTGTTCCTCGGAAGTAATGGTTTCTTTGACGCAATTTGAGCAGGACGGTCTGACTCATACAGTCTCCTCAGTGCATGATGAAAAACTTAAAAAATTATATATTATTATATTTATGCTCCAATTGAACTACTAGCTTTTATTTAATCTCTAATCTGAGGTGCTGTAAATCGGTGGTTTCTGAGGCTGATGATTCCAATGAACCTATCTTCTGCAGCAGAGGTAGCTCTTGGTCCTTCTTCCCTGTCTCGAGCCCGTTTTATCATAGCGTTCCGTGATTTTGGTCACTGCATAATTTCTTGTGATAATATGGATTTGTACAGTAGTGGTAGTAGCACTAATAGGGGCAAGTTGACTCTGTACTCACATTCAGAAGGCAAGAAATGTCATGAATGAACCCTTGACGAGGCACACCTGCGACCTGAAACCCGTTCCAGGTGACTAGCCTGAGCATGTGATGTGAGAATGCGTTTGCCAAGCTAGCATCAAAGCTACTTTGTACAGTCGAAAATATAAAACAGATTCTGTGCTATTTAAGATGTTTATGCTGAAAACACAATTCCAGATGTGTTCTTTCATAGATTGGACGTCTCCAGTATTAAATGTGCGACGTTGAAAATGATACAAAATGAAGAAGAAAAAACAGAAGCAGAAGATTTGTCCAAACTTTTGTCTGGTACTAATATATATATATATACATACACATAGATTTGCATATGACCAAGTCCAAATTGATCCTAACTCCAATATCCGAACCCAATGATCTGTCAAAATTGGTCTTCATTACGTGTGTAACTATGAAATTCTGTTATTGTGAATTTTTTTTTATTTGATTTGATAACTATATAAGTCATAATAACTCCTGTAAAAGACTTCATAGTTACACACGTTCATAGTTACACAACTATCAAGTCTGTTACAGGCGTTATTATGACTTATATAATTATATGTGTATTTCCCATCAAAACATGATTACACTGAATTTAAACAAACTTCTAATTATGTTAATAATTATGCACAGATTAAGAAGCGACTGTCATATTAACACAATCTGATTACAAAATCTCATAGCAAGATTAATAAAATTGAAGCGATTTTAAAGTAACTATATTTATGTAATATAATAATGATTTCAAATCACGTGAAACTTAATTTGAGTTCAATACATACAATTCGATTTTCCCCCAACATAGTAATATAGCAGATCATTCTAACTACAGTTAATGATAGAATAGACGGCTATGATGTCACTTTCAAGCTTGAAACGCCACGTTGGAGTCCCACAAACAAGCAAAAAATGTGGCGTAGCCTCGGAGCTCCTGTACCTGGATATTGTATAATTTCTGTGTGCAAACAAAAACCAAGAGCATCAACAAAGACTCCATTCATCCAAGCCACCTGAAGAGATGTACAGGACCATCAGGTCATACAAAAGCAGACTAAAAGTGCAGCTTTTTCACGCCAAAGCTGTACAGTAGCTGCCATCACTGTTTCATCTCTATAGGCAGGTCAGCTCCATTTGTGTCATATGTGAAGATCAGTGGTGGATGAAGTACACAATCCATGTAGTTGAGTAAAAGTAGATCCACTCAGTAAAATGTGACTCCAGTAAAAGTGTCCCTTTAAACTTTCACTTGAGTAAAAGTGCAAAAGTTTTTGCCTTCAAATGTACTCAAGTATCATGATTTATTACAAACGCTCGCTCTCTGGATGTTTTGGCTCAGTGGGAGTAGAATGGTAGTTTTCTGGGGCCGGCTCTGACACGTGGAACCACAATTTGATTGTGTTCTTTCGAATTTCAGCTGAAAGACGGAGCTCCGTGCTACAAGAAAAGATTAGGGAGCGTTTCTGCGTTCCCAAGGCTTTTTTTTAATTGAATGTAAAGAAAAAAATTTTCCAGGAATCATAATTGAAGCGATAGAATTTCATGAATGGTCGCTGGCAAATATTCTAAGCCACAGTTCAACCCTAGAAAACCTTTTTTAAACAAGACCTTTCTAGCAATATATACACGTGTACAGGACGTCTTAGGATGTGTGTAGGACGGATGCTGTAGTATGAAATTTTCCCTTCACTTGAACTAGGAGACCCAAACTGGTTCCACTGCTCCTGAGCACATAACCAGCTCTATGAACATATGCTCTACATGGGTTGGAGAAGATTGTGAAAGATGCTCCTCTGCATTCTCATCTCCGATACACTTTGGCGTATTCCTATTATTCAGTAAAGACTTATAGCCGATTTCACAGTCACCTAGAAGAAGTGAGCAATAAAAAAAAACTGGTTTTCATGGTTTGATGTTGCAATGATGCAAACCTTCGTTTCAGGAAGCTGACTTGACATCGTAAACACATGACACCGGGAAGTGAGTCAAGACCTACTACTCTACATTTCTCTCTCCACATTGCAAAAGTACACACAGAAACCACGGCACAGTGCTGACAAAGACTTAGAGCAAATGTGTTACTGTGCTGTAAATACTGCACGGTGCAGAAATACACAATTTCTGGCAACCCTTTTTGAAAACGAGCAGGAAATATCTATATAAAGGAGAACACTATATATTCTTTTGAAACATTTACAATTAAAACTGAGTCACTTCCTGTAACGTCTACCGTACTTCGAGGAACGCAGTTTGGATGTTCTTCTGTATAAGTCGATTATTTTTTCATGACTTGGTTTTATGTGGAATCCTGGGAAGGTTTTTCTGCTCCTAATATTCCTTGCTGTCCAATTTTCCATTAGAAAAAGAAAAAATGTTTTCCACGGCCAAAAAGAAGTGATATGAGTAATGCAGTCCCTCAAAAAAAGAGAAACGAATAAGCAAGTGGGAGTTTGGGAGACATCCATAATCCCACCACACCAAATGGACCCAGATGATTGTGTTTTCACTATAAGACGATTCAGCAGTGTCTTTCACAGCAGATATAATAAGCACACAGTGCATCAGGTCTAATAGAAAACACAGAGACTGTGAAAATTTGCATGCTTCACACACTTCTCAGCAGAGGAAACGTCTTCGAGAAACTTAAACTCGACTGTAATCGCAAGGTTCTGGCCACACAATTGTACAGGATGACTTTAGAAACGCTAGCATCGCTACACATGACATTGCCCCTGGAGATAAAACCAGCTCCATATGCTTTACATGGGTAGGAGTGGAAGATCTCCTGCTATTGAGCTCTGGCACAAATCTCTATGGGACTACATGTGGAATAGGACGTTCAGAAAGAAGCTAACGTTGTCCACAAGCTTTTTTATTTTAAATAACGTACAATCATTTGACCTTGAGATCATTATTTAGCTATTACTACTATTAGTGTTATCTTTGCTCTAATGAAACCTGATCAGTGCTTGTCCACTCTTTCAGCGTTAGCACCATGCAGAATGTGTCGAAAACGCCTCCTACTCTGGTGCTGCCTCAAGGAGCCGTCGCCATGAGGATCAAAAGCTCCGCAAACAGCGGCGAGCGACTGAGCCAAACCAAATCCATGGTCATACCGGACCTCGACACAGCCCCCAAACCAGTGAGAGAGATATACCCTTCTTTTTACACACACACACACACACACACACACACACACACAGTTTAATCAAAAATAAATAAATAAATAAATAGCAACTATATTTCACCAATTGTCTTATCAGTCGATTGTGATGAATGACCTTGTTCTAGCTATCCAGGTAAACAAACAAACAAACAAACAAACAAACAGTAAATAAAATTAATGGAAATTTACTTCTAATATATTTTACTTAACGTATCATATTTAATACAGAATTTAACAAAGAATATCCATCCATCCATCCATCCATCCATCCATCCATCCATCCATCCATCCATCCATCCATCATATAGTCAGAAGTTAAAACAATGCAGATAGAAATGACCATGATGGTCATGTTGGAACAAAAAATTTAAATAATTATTAATTTGTATTTTTAAGTTTTTTAATTTGTTTGTGTTTGTTTATTTATTTATTTAAATTAAATTGTGTACATCACATTATCTACAACATATTTTGTATTTCTTTTTAAAGAAGAATAAAGCTCCAAAAAAAGTGTTATTCAAATTCTATATGTAAATCTATGCATAAAAATACACAGTGTGTGTTTGTGTGTGTGTGTATGTGTGTGTGTGTGTATAAATATTGATTATAAAAGAACACTGCACATATATTGACGCTGTACAGATTTTGTAGGACCTCCATTATTAATACTAATCCACTTCCTGTAACATCTACATGGTTGGAGTCACAGAGCAGCTTAGATGTTTCTCATGCAAGACACTTTTAAAACGTCTGATTCTCAAGTTTTGTGAATTTCTTGTGTGGGGAAATTCAACACCAACACACTGTTTTGTGTTTTATGGTGGTAGTTTTAAAACAGGAGGATAAACTGTTGTACAGCGTAACAGTGTTTGTGCAGATCTACATGGGAATGATGATCAGTTTGATGCAGTATATCAACGAGATTCAGTATTTAAGTTCTGATCAAAACTTTAGTACTAATCAATTCAACATTATGGCAGATATGTGGTTCAATGCTGCACTGGTAATCCTGAGACTCAACACTAGAGGGCAGACTCACACTGTTACAAACCCTGTACCATCTGCTGCTTTTACAAGACTAAACATCAAAACGTCATTTTACATTTTTTTTTTTTTTTACAAATAAACCCAATATCACTACTCATATTTCACGCATAATTCACATTTATTTAGTTTGTATGTTTTATGACCAGCACTGGAATTTGTAAACAGATCCATGCAACAACAATCACGAGTGTGTGATTCAGACGGTAAAGAACATTCATAATCTGCAGCAAGCAAAAACCTCGCAGCCTGTGTGTGATAGATTTCTTTGGATTTCTTCACTACGTTATAAAATCACAGATAAAAGGTTTTTTTTTTTTCTCCCAACAGCTTAACCGACATCGCAGGAACCAGTCCCAGCACAATGCCAGTCAGGGTTTACAGCAGGTGTGTGTGTGTGTATACACTCATTTCTTCACAAATAAGTATTATCTACACTGAATTTGTACTAAGGATCTAAAATGCTACAGATCATCATGGACTGTAGGGCCAAAAGTATTGGGACACCAGACTTCTCCAGCTATGTGTGGTGGTTCTGAAAAACTGTAGCACAAATGTGGAGGATCACAAATGTAAGGGACGTGTGTGGATGGTCTAGCATTTTAATCTTATGGTCAGGTGTCCAAAAACTTTTGTCCATATATTAGGTATATATATATATATATATAGACAGACAGACAGATAGATATGGTGAATGGAAGACAGACAGACAGAGACAGACAGATAGATAGATAGATATGGTGAATGGAAGACAGACAGGCAGACAGGCAGACAGACAGGGTTAACAGACAGACAGATATGGTGAATGGAAGACAGACAGACAGACAGACAGACAGACGGGGTTGACAGACAGACAGACAGATAGATATGGTGAATGGAAGACAGACAGACAGATATGGTGAATGGAAGACAGACAGACAGACAGACAGACAGTCAGACAGACAGACAGACAGACAGATATGGTGAATGGAAGACAGACAGATAGATATGGTGAATGGAAGACAGACAGACAGACAGACAGGGTTAACAGACAGACAGACAGACAGATAGATAGATAGATAGATAGATAGATATGGTGAATGGAAGACAGACAGACAGACAGATAGGGTTGACAGACAGACAGACAGACAGACAGATAGATATGGTGAATGGAAGACAGACAGACGGACAGACAGATATTCACTACTAACCCGTCATGAATTGTATCCCGACTCCAGCCAGGTTTGCATGGAGTTTATCTGAACAAAACCAAGATCTCTGATGGAGGAAAGAAACTCAAGTACGTATAAAATCATTTCTCCATGAATGTACTTTATATATATTTTATTCATGTATTTAAAGATCTAATACTATAAGTGTATTACAAACACTGCCCTCAAATCTCTTTCCATAGTCAGAACTATGTACAGCCAAACACCTACATTTAAAATCTGACATTTTGCAGATGCATGAAACTATTAGACACATTAGATACATTTCCACAGCTCATGCGATTTCACGTTACCACACTGCTGAAGCTCATTTCTTTTTTTTAACCTGAGATGCACATAAAATGTGCATTAAAGACATTTTAGTATTAAATCCTAAAGCCTTAATAAATCCTTTAAAGATCCCTGATGTAGCTGCAGTCTCTGAAATGATCGGATCCTTCTGTTAAACAGCGAGCGCTGATTATAGATCAATTTCTCTGCAGGAAAAACTGGACGCTGGCCTGGGTTGTTCTTTCATCAAACGAGCTGCATTTCTACAAGGAGAGCAAGCAAGAAGCAATGCTCAGTTTGGTAAAGTATCTGCATATTCAAACTGAACTTCTAACAACCTCGATGAAACTGAAAGCTGTACGAGGAGGGTTTTTTTATGAGCATGTTCGCGTGCATGTTCTGCGTTTCTGTGTTTGGATCTGGCGCTGTAAGTGTTACCAGAAAGCTTGTCTCTTCATATAGATCGAAAATGTTGACATGGATGTTGGATAAAAAAAAACGGGTGATTCAAAACAGAACCCGTTCTGTTCTCTCACATGGAACCTCTCACCAACACTCACTGTTCTGTTCAGAAAACCTTATGGGCTCTGGGGCTTTCCTTCTTCTAGTGAGCTGCTGGCTCAAAAATAGCTTCTTCATGTTCAGGTTTTTAAAAGGATAATACTAAAAGCATTGTATTTACACTTTACGGACAAAAGCACTGGAACACCAGACCTTTCCACCCATATGCAGGTCTTCCCCACAAAAGTTGAGGCACACAATTGTGTAGGACGTCTTTGGAAGCTGTAGCATGAAATTTTCCCTTCATTTGAACTAGGAGACACAAATATGTTCCAGCATGACAATGCCCATGTGCACAAAGCCAGCTTCTTGAAGATCTCAATCATGGTCAGGTTTCCACAAACTTGTGTCCATATAGTGTACGGGACGTTACTCTATAAGAGTCTATAATTGGAGATAAAAATCTGAAGATGACCTTTAATTATTGTCGTATGATGATAGTAACATGTTCCTTCAATTCAGACTTCAGACCAGGATTTGAGTTTCGGCACAGATGTAAATACTGATCATTTAGATATTTCTCTATATAAATCCTTTGTATTATTGTGGAATCCACAGAAACCAGGAATTAAAGCAGAAGGCGTGAACCTCAGTGGCGCCGTTGTGGACTGGACGACGGAGAAGTCGAGTCGGAAGAACGTCTTTCAGGTTAGAAACCTTCCTGCTACTTACTTTTGGAAAACGAATGAGGAGATGGTAGGTCTTCATGGTCCTGCTGCCTTCTACCTTCCCAAAGACCACACTCTGTTATCGAGCTCAAAACATTCAGATCGCTTGTTATATTGAGATCAAGAAGTAGCAGTGGTTCAGACCACCATGCACCTAAAATCACCTGAAAAATGTTACAAATGTTGGAGGAATAATTCAATTAAGTATCAATATATATCTTGGTGAATTGCTTGTTATTTGCCCACAACAGGCTTCACGTATCAATTAGCTAAAAAAAAGTATGCTCAGGTGTCCACAAACTTTTGCCTAAAGATATTGCATATGTACCATAACCACTCATACAAGTCCCATCTGAGCAGCTCTAATATTTAAATAAACGCTTAAGGAAAAAGAAAAAAAAGTCAAAATCGTTATCAATACACACTCGAGTTTATAATAAAGTGAAAAAGCAGGACTTCAGATCACATCTCATCTTATCATGAACCCACAATTCCTCACTGGCCAGAAATCTTTTTCTCCATGGGCAGATTAAAAAGACATTAAGCTAAACTAATCCTAAACTTGATATATATTTTCTTTAAAAAAAGTGCTTGTAGAGATATTAGCCTGCCATTTTGTGGTCTGATACGAGCGTCGATCAACTGGCGTGGATTAGTGAAGGGTGGGTGTGGAAACCGCTGGTCAGCTTAAGAGGGAAATTAAGATTCCTGTCAGATGAAACACGGTTCAGATTTTGGATAAATTCCTTTTTTACATCATGGAGCCGATTTTTAAGTTCGTTTGACTGTTTCGTTTTTTCACTCCGCTTTCTTTTTCCAGGATTACGCTAATAGCATTCCTCGCTAAGCCTCGATCGCTGGTAGTTTTTGTCACTTGGTAAATGACACGTCGAAAAAATCAGGACAGCTTCAAACTTGCAACTTTATAATATGAACTTGTACACGTGACTAGAAGGCAAAATATGAGCCTGATGTTGAAACCAGCCCCCCCATTACATGGTTTACGGATAAACCCGAGATCATGGAAAAGGGAAGCACATTCAGGTGTCGCTTTCAAAGCCGAGTCCAAAACCCCCTGACGTTTCCGTGCCATCGGACATCGTTAACAGGAGAAGCTGGGACGAGAGCAGACTTTTCTTACAGGAAGGCATCCTGTACCACTGAAACAACACAGCTGCTGGCATTACGGTTCTAACGCCTGGATTTACACGGATCGTTTGACTCATCATTCCATTCTATCTGGATGACAGTGGTGAAAAACTCGGCAGGAAAGCGTGAATCATGTCCCGTGAACATCTTGATGTTAGAGCTCCTTTTGGGATTTCAAATTTGATCCATTTTCCAGTGAGAAATGTGAAAGTAGTGGGTTTAAATTCCAGCACCACTAATCTGTGGGGCCCTTCAGCACGGCCCTTAACCCTCAATTGCTCAGCTGTAGAACTGAAATAACTAAGTTGTTCTGGCAGAAAATGTAACGCAAGATCACGTCGTTCACAAAGCCAGCTCCATGAAGTAATGGCGTGGAGTGGAACATCTTCTGCTGTAGAGCTCCAAATGTGAACGCTGACTGCACCCCAGGGCTCCTCACCTCACCGACACCAGAACCTGACTTCACTTACACCCTTGTAACTCATTGAGCACAAATCTCCACAACATCTAGAGGATCTAGATCATCTTCCCAGAAAAGTAAAGCACACACCAATTTAATCCACTGGTGTCCACAAACTTTCCTCAATATAGTGCTGTAATTTATGTGCCCTCACAGATTGTCTTCTTTTTATCTGTCATAATCGTACCCGTGAGCAAGTCCTACTCCGTCTCACATTAGCTCTCAGACACTGGAGGGTGTTAACCATCTTCGACTTTTACTTCGAAGCCGTTGCATGTTTTCAAACTGTCACTCATGTGAAATTGAGTTTCAGAGGGGAAACACTGCTGCTCGGATAAACAGGTTCTTAAACTCTTCGCCACCATTCATCAAGATCTGGTAAAGAACCCAGTGTGTTCGGGTTCGTCTGCATGCTCCTGATGCCTACAAAACTCAGAAAAAGCTCACGAGCATGAAACAATTGACCAGGGTTTAAAACCAGAAAACAGCATAGACATGCTTATTAAGAGAGATTTATCTGAGCAGATAAGGGTTAAGGGTCTTGCTCAAGGGCCCAGAAGTGGCAGGTTGGTGGTATTGAGTTTCAACCATCCGATCAGAAGTCTAACATCTTAACCACAGAGCTACCACTTCCCCCTAAAAATGTCTTTTGTCTCTTGAGAACATTTACATGTCCGGCATTCGGTAGACGCCCATATCCAGAGCTTTCTCCTTTACACAACTGAGCATTTGATGGTTAAGGGCCTTGCTTAAGGGCCCAGGGTGGTGGTGCTGGGATTAGAACTTGCAACCTTCTGATCGAGACACGACCACAGAGAGAGAAAATTCTTTACTTGTTACATGCACATTACAGCATATCCCAGTTTGTTAGGGAGAAGAGTGGAGGCTCTGCTTATCTACAGCACCCCTGGAACAGAGAGGGTTAAGGCCCTTGACATGAAGGTTCCTGAACCCAGTGTGCTCACAGAATGTTCTCTCACCCTGTTTTAGATCTGCCACCAAAATGAACACAATGCACAACTTGACTATGCTTCACTATGCTTGACTTATCAACTCGAGCATGATGCATCATTGAATCCCAATCCCTAACCCCACCCCCAAACACACACAAACGTATCCTTTGTTTTCCGCCTTATTAACGTTGATGGGCTTCTAAATCCCCTTCGTTCCAAACAAGTTCGGTGCAAAAGTGGAGATCATTAATCCTGCCGTCTGCGGCGCTTCAAAGTTGTGTCTTTACGAAGCACTCAGACGAACGGTTAGTTTAATAGAACAACACGAACGCGACACTACAAATGGCATTCTGCTCTTTGTACTGCTTCGCTTCGGCTTATTAAACATTAATGAACAGTGCAAGTGTGAGCTCGGATATTAAAAAATTACTCCTCATTAAACCCGGGCATGAAAAAAGGCGCCGTACTCTGCGTCATGCTCCTTTTTATTTCCTCTGCAGAAGTTTCTATGAGTTTGGTGGCAATTTATATGAAACCATTTTAAGACTATATTTTCCCATGTTTGACCTGTTCCTGTTACTATATTAGAAGTTTGTGGAGACCTAAGCATAAGATCTGAACATCACATTCTGCATTCAGTCTCCCATTTCCTGTTATAACCTCAACTCCTCTGGGAAGATGTTCCTCTAGATTTTGTGATCATTCAGCCAAAAGGGTGTTGGATCTGATGTGGGTAAGCTGATGAGGCCTGGGATGCAGTCAAAGGTTTGAAGCTCTAGAGCAGGAGATCGTCCACTCCAATTGTGGAAAAAGTCAGATTTTCCAATACTATAATGTATGTCCAAAATGTTCCTGGACACCTGACCATCACTCGTGTGAACATGTGTTCCATTTCCAATATGTTGGAAGCAAATATCTGCCACAACACTGTTCCAGCATGACAATGCTCGTATGCACAAAGCAGCTCCATGATGGCACGGTTGTTGGTGTTAGGCTTGGAATGGAACATCACGAGTGTCCTGCATCGCCTCCTCAACTCCACTGAACACCTTTGGGATGAACTGGAACACTGACTGTACCCCAACATTAGTGATCTTATTAGATGTTCTTGTACATGAAGGACCACAAATCCTCACAGAAACGCCCAAAAATCTGATGGAAAGCCTTCTCAGAAGCTTATCAGAGAACAGTGAAGGAGGACTAAATCAGGTCCATATACTCTGGATGTACTGTAACAGTGTGTGTTCGTCCTGGACTGATCCACACAACAGAATTATTCCTGAAAAATGGAAAAGTTCACAACCATAGAAAGTTCCAAACGCAGATACTCCGCTCTTTTCACCTCTTTCGGGAACCGAACGCTCAACTCAAACAACCTCGTCTTCACGTGTCTCTCGCTTTTCTCCCCAGCTTCATGTTCTGGCCAAAACCAGAGACAAATTAAAAACGGACGTATGTGAAAGCATGAGGGAGGAGGATTACGAGCGGTTCGCCGAAAGATGAGATTTGAATATGTATATGAATATTCAAGAGATTAAAATCGGTTTGGAAAAAAAAAGCGCACTTCTTTTTGTAAGGAATGAGTACTTTATATTTCTCTGATTAATCTCCCTGAGGGTCAAAACAAACTCAAATGCTTTGATGGGGTTTTTTTTTCTCTCCCTTCTTTTTCTGTCCTTTAAAGCTCAGAAGAAGGATTAGTGCCAGGAATCTGACTGGCCATTAAAGGGAAGTTAATAGAAGTTTCATTTGTTAAAGGAATCGTTTACACAACGTGCTAAAGACGAGCGAAAGCTCGTGTCGGCACAAGTTGGTTTGCGTAGTGTTCACTTTCCACGATTCGGGTTTTTAGCAACAGATATTTCTATCTTTTAGCTTTTTTTACTGTAAAGATGATCGATCTCAGATGTGGACTGATTCAGCTGCAAATGGCATTAAAAAGAAAAACAGAAGAAACCGTACCAGAAATACGATTTGTAGAGTGTTGCAAAACTATTGTTTTGCGAATGCATGAAACCTCTTCATGCCGTTTTATGTTCAGAGATTTCTTTTAAAAGGAGAAAATCCTTTCAATTCCACATATTGAGGGAGTAAATGAATGAAGGAAGGAAGGAAGGAAGGAAGACAACTGTTCTTCTTATTTCAACATACTTTAACAAATAAGTATTAGTATAATATATCCCAAATGGGATCTAACAAATGTAAACTATTTCATTACAATTTTCCATTTATTGAATTTAATTTGTGCCAATTTAATTAATATATTAAAGTGTATTGCATTAATTAGATTTATTTAAATGTTAATAATAGTAAACTGTTTTAATAAAAAGAAAATGTTATGTTTTGCATTTCTTCCCCTTTTACTCTTCCGAAATCGGATCGGGTCGGAATTTTGTGTACTGTTGCACCCCTATGCAACGCATCAACGTTCACGGTCTCCTGATTTAGAACGAGCGCTCTTGCTCATATGGAGCTCGAGCAAACCCGTTCAGACATTCTGCCCCGAATGTATGGCGGCTATCTCCGAAGAGACTGCTCCGGTCCCATCTGCCATTCCCGCTCGGAGTCAGAGAAGCCTCTTTCCGAGAGGCATGAAAACTTTGGACGTGTATGCAGAGTGACTGCGAGAGAACAAAATGCCCTGTGATACCATCTGGTATTTTTAGATACTAGCGATGTTAAAACAATTCTCGCTTTTGTACGAACGCGGTGTCAAACGGCAAGCATCAGGAAATTCCAAGGCTATGTGACAAGCCTGACCTTAGCAAGGGTGTTCGGTCGGATTTTTCTGTGAAAGGCAGTTTATACTGTGTGACGGTGCCATGTGCGGTTACGGCTCTCCAAGAAAACAAGGCCAGCATTTAGTAAGGTATCATGCGAAAGTGCGATGAGCCCGAGGGAGGACGTTCGTTTCTCACGTCCTGTTTTGCCTTCGCCGTGACGGCACAGAGCAGATGTCATGGTTGTTGATTTCAAACGTCTCGAGTTTTATTAAAAAAAGCCTATAAAAGATGCAATTTTAGCTAAAAACAGGGAGCTCATGCACTAAATGGACAAAAGCGAGCTTGGGGACACCTGAGCAGGAGATTGCTATTTGCTTGAACATATCAGAGTCTACATTTAAGCCCTATTTGCTGTTCTGCACTTTTCTGGGAAGATGTTCCACTAGATTTTGTGGAGATTTGTGGCCATTCAGGCACTTGGTAAAGTCAGGATCTGATGTAGGTCAGGTGAGGAGGCTTGGGGTGCCGTTGGCGTCAGCAGGCCACTCGAAAATAATACCAATACAACAGGTGTCCGAAACTCTACAGAAATCAGAAACTGTCATTTCTGTACAGCTTTAAGCTTATCAGCTCCTCACCATGATGTGCTACGTGCACTGGAGACAATTACTGAGCGTTGATTTTTTTAAAAAGCATTTGTTCTTGATGATCCACAGATAACAACAAGGTCTGGTGAGGAGCTGCTTCTGCAATCAGATGACTATCCTACCATCAGCAAATGGCACGATGCCATCAAGAACACAGCGGACAGATCGGTGAGTCGTTTCAGGAAATTCAAGGAAAATTTGGTGTCTGTCACATAAACAGTTCCTTAATTCATTCAGCGAGTGAATAAACACTATAAACACGAATCTAAAAAAAGATACTCCGAGTAACGAATTTAGAAGTTTGGTCATGAATTCGTCGTGAATGAAAGAAGCTTTCTGGCTGGTTGTGAGATCGTTCCGAAACTCTTACAACCCTCTGTAAGCAAAACAAAACAAAAGACATCCAGGAAGCACCGATTCTGACGATGAACAATAGCTAATCTGGTCCGATCTCACAGGACAAACACGATAACTCAAATAACCACTCCTAACAACCGTGAGAAACAGAAAAGCATCCCAACACGTCAAACCTTGACGAGATACGAGGTGGTATCAAAAAGTTTCGAGACTAGCACTGTTTACAAGAAATGTTATTTATCTACGTTTACACCTTCAAAATAGTGTCCTGGAAGTCTTTCCGAATTCGTGCTGGATCTCCGCAGTGGTGTCAAAACGGCGACCTTTGAGCTGGATCTTCATCTTCAGGAAAAGGGGGCAAAGTCCTCAGGAGCTGAACCTGGTGAGTAGGGTGGGTGCGGAAGTGAGATCATGTGGATCGTTCTACGACGATGATCATTCACAAGTTGGCAAACGGTCACGACATTCTCAAGCTTGTTGAAGGTCTTCATGATCTTACCTCGTCTTTCAGCGATGTTCTTCCACTCTTGAAGTGCGCTTGCCGCTTGAAACGCCTCTAAAGACTCGTTTGTCAAATGACTCTGTGACAGATTCGCCCGGTTTAATGCAGAATTGTTGTAACTCGCTGTCCGTGATGACATCACAGATGTGGGCAGAATGGTACCAGTTAGCAGCATAAGTCGCAAAACATCATGATACCACCTTGTATATCTTCTCTCTTCAGCTTTGATGATCCTCTGCTCACTGTAGTATTTGAGTTCCTAGAGCCTTCGAATCAGTTCAGTCCAGTCTGGTCAAACTTCTCTAACGCCTCTCACTGAGGAGTCATTTCCCTCCACAGAACTGGGTGTTTTTTTGCACTATTTTGAGGACAAACTGTTGTCCCCAGACATTAGCAGTTTTTTGAAAGACCCAAATGAGTCATTTGATACCAACAATCAAAAATCAGTGAAGTTTCAGAAGTCGCTGAAAGTGGTGTGACGTTTGGCGAGAAGGTGGACCACACTGGTGATTCACTTCTGACCGATTCTGCCCTGTGTTCCCCTAACAGTCCAGTGCAGACGCAAGATCCGGAGAAGGAAAGGCCATGTTACAGAGGTCCAACAGCACAGAGTGTCTGCCCAGACGAGCCCATGAATCAACAAAATCCAAAGCCAAAGAGCCGAAATCAGAGAACAGACGCTCTCTCAGTGAGTAATGTGTTGTCTGTGACAGAATAATGCAGGATCTCCTTAAAAACCTCACTTATTATCATCACTCTAATGCTTTTCATGCCCTCTTCATTTGACTTGTTCAATAATATATATAAACACAGACTAGTATTAGTAGAAGGCTAAATTTCTTTCCCCTGAAAAGAAAAAAAAGAATAATCAGTTCTAATTTGAGTTCCTGAGGAGTTCCTCATAACTCAAACATGTTCCTTTGAATTTCCTAAAATGCTTTCATGATTCAAAGCTGACACGGTTAATCAAATGTTTCTTTGCTACGATGTGGGCAGTGTTCAAGCTGAACTACAGCGCCTCCGACAGTGCAGATAAGAACGGCGTGAAGAACCGTCTCAAGAAGTTCATCTCCAGACGGCCCTCCATGAAAACACTACAGGAGAAAGGCCTTATTAAAGGTAAAACTCAAAACACCACCAATCATGTTTATATGCTTCAGCCTTATAATTACAACCAGTTCCAGCATGACAATTCCCTGTACCCAAAGCAAGCTCCATGGAGACATGGTTGCAAGGTTAGTGTGGAAGAACTCGGGTCTCCTTCTCTAAAACCGGACCCACTGTTCAGCTTTGGGATGAACTGGGACATTATACAAAGGAGTCTCCAGTGTTTCCTACCACACTATCCTGGTAGAAACCGCTAGCATGAAAGCCTATGTGAAAATCTGGGGTAATGTGAATGTGAATATTCTAGTATTTAAGACAAAATTGACCAACTCTTTAAAACAACACTGCACTCCGTCCAGAATTAACCGCCTTTAAAGGCATAGTTCTAATTCTTATCTGAAGCTATTGCCCTCTAAAATCTCCTCTACAGCCTTTTTTTTCTAATCATTGAAGAGGACAATGAAAACTAAAAAAGTGGTCTGGGATAAAGAAATAGCGCAGGTGGCCCTTGAACCGACAGCACTGGCGGAGCTCCAAGGCAAGCTAGTTAGTAGAAGATCCCTTCCCACATTACTCTTCTGCCCCCTTCGTTTTCACCGAGCGCACCATTAAAGGGTAATTTATTTCATTAAAGGGCCTCAGCGCCATATTTTTCTCCAGTAAGAAGCGCAAATAGAAATGTATATGCAAAGGTGGCTTTCTTGCAGTCATTTATGCATTTAGTGCAAATTCCCCTCTTCTCCTCCTCCTCTACAACCCTCCCTCCATTTTATTTTTTTTTTGTGCTCAAACGAGAGCAGGCCATCTTTGATGTTCCATAAGCCTCGGGGAGCGTTCGGCTGGCCGAGTATTAGTTCAAACGCCGGATGATGAGGAAGTTAATAGACTGTGAGTAACTCCATATTGACAGTCACAGTTTGATAGAACTGTGTCACAGGACTGAGGGTCGTGTCGGTCTGATGGCAGCTTCAGAAAAAGCGCTCAAACCATGTGGCATTCCATGAAGTTTAAATATTTCACTTGCACGCCAAGTTAAAAGAAAAGTCTGCTTGCAGATCGCATCTTCGGATGTCACATCCTGACTTTGTGTCAGCGCGAAGGCACCACGGTTCCCAAATTTGTCCAGCTGTGCGTCAAGGAAGTGGAAAAGCGAGGTACGTAGAAACAATCGTTATAAAGGCGCAATTATTAATTGAACGCCATCATATAATAAATATATTTTTTTTACGAAAAAAAAAAAACAGGGCTTGACGTTGATGGGATTTATAGAGTGAGTGGCAACCTGGCCACTGTCCAGAAACTACGCTTCCTGGTTGACCAAGGTACCCTTTAGTTTTGCTTTTCTTTATTCATGCAAATGTATGTCACAGCCTTTTCCGCATTTGATGATATTCAAAGGTATTTTTCGGTGCGTTTGAAAGACACTAAAGAGAACAATATCTCGGTTCTCAAGGGGCAAATTAACAGGTTCGTGCCCGACTCGAGGAACAAAAGGAACACTGACATGATGATTAGCATTTTCTAATTTGCTCATCAAAAGCCTGATGTTGTAATTGTTCCCCGTCTTCTCCTTCTGTTTGGTTCTTTTTCTGTCCCCCACCTTTTAGAGGAGGAGCTGGATTTGGGCGACAGCCAATGGGAGGACGTTCATGTCATCACTGGTGCACTAAAGATGTTTTTCCGCGAGCTGCCAGAGCCTCTGTTTCCCTTTCGCTTTTTCGAAATGTTCGTGGAGGCCATAAGTAAGTGACACTGCATTCTATCACATTGCTCTCATTGGAAAACCAGGGCTGTTCTGTTCAATAACAATTCCTAGGAAATCTGGTCACCATGATGGAAGTTTTTTTTTTTTTTTTTGGTGCATAATTACTTCCCTGGAAACTTTCCCTTTAAAACATATATTTCAATCCTCAATGTTGAAATTACAAACACATATTGAAACATTTAGGATGAATTCCTTGTGGCGCCTTATTCCATCCATGCAGCCATTAAAAATAAACTTTCAAGAGTAAACTTAAAGACAATGACCAGCGGTTGGGAGTTCCTGTAACCCGAGAACCATTTTGTCATTTCTAATAGCGTCTGATTCTGGAAACGGTTCACATAAATGCTTGGCTTGAAGCCATGTAAAAAAAAAATTAGGATGTTTCGGATACCCCATACTTTATAGCCATTCTGACGCACCTGCCGGCCAAAAGGGGGCACTCTTTGACAGGAAGGTTGGTTTAGTCAAACTGCATTGCTCCCTTGTTTGGGGAGCAGGGGAATTCCTTAGGCCAGAGGGCATAGCCAAAGCAGGCACTGCAGACTGAAACTGTCACCAGATCAGCTTTAATATAATATGGAACCCCCAAACACCACTGAAGGCCAAACTCTGGGCCTCATATTAGCAGGCCAACTGACGCCATGCCGGTTCTCATGGGCGTTCTACCTCATAAGATGGCATGTTCTTATTTCAGCATGCCTAGTTGACTGCTAAACGTTTACAATGGAATGTTTTTCTACTTTAAAAGAGCGGCCCAGTCAAAAGTGCCAACGCTGTTAACAGTAAATGAAACCCTATAGTCACCGCTTACGACATAACCGGCGGCTGCAAATTTCCGTCCGCGTTGCGAGAGCTGTTCTTTCAGCAGGACATGTTCGCTTTTTAAAGGATTTCCGAGTGTGTAGATACACAAATTATTAGATTTGAACAGTATTGAGTTTACAGCACTGTATGATCACAGACGCTGCTCGTCTTCACGAACGAGTTTTAGCAAAGGATGAAGTTGTAAACGTCACTTAACATAAAGTGTTAAATAAATATGAGCCCTCCGACAGCTCGGTTCATCAAACCACGGCCATGATTTCTTTACAGGAGGGTCCTCGCTGCAACAAAAATTAATAAATGCAGGACAGATGACACTAATAATGAAATGGCAGCTGATACCTGGCATCGTCTGGCTTTTTTAAGTCAATAGACTCTGAAGGTTTTTTCCTCTTACCATCTCATGGAGTTTTTCCCTGCTACAGTCACGACTGGCTCGCTCCTTATAGACAATAAAAACATATTAGTGTGGACATGGCCTTGGATGCCCTGCGGTGGATGGCTGTAGCATCGTCATGAACAACAAGACAAGCTTTGATTGCTTTCCTGTTGTGTGCGAGCCTCAGGTCCGCAATTTCTCTCGATATTTTTTTTCAAAAAGTGCTGGTAAAAACACTTGACTATGAATCTAAAATCATTCTCCACTATTTGTCTTGTAACTTGAGGCAAATGCTGCCTCATCTTTTCGAGTTCGTTCATCGCTGATCGAGCGTCAGCTTTCAAAAGACGAACTCTATCCCGAGCCATAGACTACACAATTCCCATTTCCTTTCGGCTGGAGAGCGAGCCTGAGGTGACGCGGTTCTTTGGCAGTAAATGTTTACTTGCGCTGCATGTAGTCCTTCATTCGCTTAATGAGCAGAGGCGCCTGATCACTTACAGATAATGTTTAGTCGACTAATTAATACGGTATAAGGCTCATCACAGCGGGAGGTATAATTAGCTCAACCTGAGACAAGGAGGCGGAGATTAGAGAAAGGACGGTAGCAGCGGAAAAACAGGGAAAGTGGGAAAAGACAAATAAACAGCAAGAGATTGATGAGATCGTGTTTGCTTGTAACTTGCATTCTCTCTGATCCACAGTTCACTTTTTCCCCCCACTGGGCAGCTGATGATCATTGAACAGAACAAGGATATGTTTCTCATAGTGGCATTGGCCTGAGCGCATCATTAAACCGAGCTCACTCCCACTCATGACTGCCCTTTAAATGGGTGGCATTAGCTAAAGGTCTTTGGAAGAGCGCTTTGGATCGCAGTCGGTTCAATTAGGAGCGATGCCCGAAAAGCACATTGTGATCGGAACAGGCTGCGGTTGCGCTCCTGCACCGCTGTAACTTTTGTCCGTAACCGAACTACTCATTACATCTCGAAAGCTTTCCAGATACACAGTTCTGTAACGCCCATGTATAATGACCTACATACAGTTGCCCTCGATTGTTTACCGACGTACGGTGCCATCCCACTCATTCTGGAAAACATACGTGCGATTATTCCTACGCTTAGGTTCGAGGACTTTCCTTTCCTCAGGTAGACAGCTAGTCGAATTTTTCCATTCCCTCATTCTGCGCATGGAGTGCAAAGGTTGGCAAGCGAGCAGTTCTTGGCTCCTGATGGGCTCAAATCTATTATTCATCTTGCCTGGTGTCTTAGCGACATTGTCCCACCACCTGTCTCGCACACAAGCCTGCCTTGTTGTTCCCAGTGAATGTGTGCTCGCTGACAAATTGAGGTTTTGTTCTTCGAGTTGACATGCACAGAATCCGACAAAAGTGTGTGTGTACTCCAAAGTTCCCTTTGTTAGCACAGAGATACTTCAAAAATACCGAAGCACCATCAGTTCATTCCTTCGAAGGTGTCTGATTAAAACGCCTGCGTATAACCGTCGTCGTCGGATTATTGCGATTTTCCTGCTTCTACGGAAGATGTCTAATTTCTCCGGTGCGAACTCATTGGCATGCGAAGCCGGCGCGTGCAAAGCCTTTCAAACGCAGAAAATGCTTCTCTATATTTCATCAAGGAGTTTTTCATGTTTAATAAATTACAGCCGCCGATCCGCTGCCACTTTGTTATTCATAAAGCAAAGCATTCAATTGGGATACAAGTTAAAATCTTAATCATTACCTGCAGGACTATTTGCAGCGAGCTAATATTTGCTTTGACGGGGAATACGGAAGTCCGTCAACAAAAGCCCCGAGATGAACCACGGAGTCGAGCTTTATTTCAACAAAGCGGGTCTCGGTGTTTGGGCACGGATTTCTTTTAGAGTTGAACCGAATGTGACGTGCTACGTCTCTACATCAAACAACCCGAGCGTCATATAACACTGCAAATCTTTTATAGACGGTGAACGTATACGTTCAGAGGCACGTTTTAGTCCATGCACGCTGATTTCTCATGAACTATAGCTACTAGGGGTGCAACGGATCGCAAATGATTCACGGTTGACTCATTATTGACTCACGGTTGATTCACTGTTGATTCAGGGTACATGCATGTGACCCGTGGATTAATTGCTCATTTGCTAATTTGCGGATTAGCCTCCCATATCATTCATATCGCATGTATGGGAGCGTTTCCTTGCTGTAACTTTTCTTCTGATAAACGTAAAGCGAATTATATTTGTCTCCTTCCGGTTTTTTCGCTGATTTCATCCGTGACTCAAAAACCGTACGTTTTTTGATCCGTTGCACCACTAACAGCTACGTATGCATTGTCAGCCAGGTGGGATTGTGGGTAAGGAGTGATGCTCGGCGTGATGTATAAGCGCACAGTGACTTCGATACGGGCCATTTTTACTCTGTTATATATTAATGACACTGTCCGCACCATCTGTCCAAAATGCAGAACGAGGGATCGTCTCCAATATGCTCACCACCAAAGGCAAAGTAATTAATGACAGCAATAATGCCAGCAATAATGACTAGATTAAATATTTCACAGGCCGACTGCCATGCAGTTGTCAAAGCCAAATAAGTGTTGAGGCTTTCACAGATTGGGTACAGGCACAAAAAAAAAAAATAGTCTAAATGCTTTTTGGTGCTAAAAAATCCGAACATGTCTCATGGGAATCATGATGATAATCAGCCACTCCCGATTCCCTCGACTTTACTACGTTTTCTTTTTTCCTTCTAATCAAAGCATCATTATATATCTGTACCTAAACACTGCACTATTGGCACTTCTAGCAGTGGGTCATAGCCACTCTGTCAGTCCTAAAACTTGTTCCCTGTCTGTGCTTAATTGGAAAACCTGGCATCTGACAAGGGCATCTGCTAGTCAGGGCCGTGCCAGCACGGTGAATACATGCAGACATCTGCTCCATTAGTGCCCAGGGGGCATCCCGGGCAGTACAGTAGACCCCCTGATGGTTACCGCCAGCTCTTTTTCATCGCACAAGCAGAAAGAATAAAAATGATTACATTTTATGTATACATAATGAAATGAATGATTGCTGTTAGTAGTTACAGCGTGTAAGAAATAAAGCGCGACGCTCAGAAATCTACGATGCACTCGTGTGAAGAAGCTCGGCAGTTCCTCCTATTCTTACCCTGTCTTTTTCTTTTTTGCAAAAACAGCATTTCTTGAAGTGCTTGATGTAGCAGAATAATTTGACAAATTAATTCAAGGAGGAAATATTTATCGACTTGTTGAAGAGCTCATTAGCGGTAATCACGTGATCCTTTATTGGTCCACGTTTTTTTTTTTTTTTTAAGTAAATAAAATGCACATCATGTTACAGACAAATCTTCAGTATTGGAAAATGTAATTCATTTGAAATTAATTTTATTTAGTTCTTGGTTGCATTTTTTCCACAAAGCCACCAATGTTTCACCCAGTTATCACCAATGCACCATCAATTTACCACCAATGCATCATTTAAGCACAAATAAATAACCACTAATGCACAAAAGCACTAAATCACCAACAATGAAACATCAAAATGCCACCAAATTGCACAAACGTAATATCAAAATTGCATCGTCACTATGGATGTGTGTGTGTGTGTGTGTGTGTGTGTGTGTGTGTGTGTGCCTTGAACTAAGCTGGAAAACTGCAAATGTGATGCCGGCATCTGACCTGCTCATAAGTGGCTCAGCATGTCCGTGTACACACACACACACACACACACACACACACACAAAGACACAAATACACAGGTGGTGCTTCTCAGCAAGCAAAATCTGTTCCCGAACATCTGCTCAGGGATCAGATGGCCTGTTCTCGAAACGGATGCTGGAGTGATAGGAGATATTATTACATGCATGTACAGTTATTGATCCAAGTATCCACCAGATCTCCTACGAGATCCTGCATTCACCTATTTAAGATTTAAAACAATAAAATGTGCTATCCCACTGTATGATTGGTTCTAAAAGTGAAAAAAAAGAAGAAGAGAAGAGAACACAGGTTGGCCTCGTGGTAGTGTGGTAGTGTTTTTACTCTGAGGTTTGCAGCCATCTGACATGCCTGGAGTAGGAGGGTCACAAGGTGAACATTTAAGGCTAATGTTACATGGTGAGGGCTTTTAAAAAAGGGCCGCAGGTCCATTAACCAAACCACCAAAGCATCAATAAAAAGATCTATGAGCAAAGAAAGAAATCGCTGTGAAAGACTCGAATAATCAGCGTTACATGCTGACGAATGCCGATACGTCGTTAATGCCTTCAATTTCAACAAATGACACGATCCCGTGGTTATGCATTATTCACATCTGAATTTGGGAGTGGACTGAGAAATGAACGAGGTTCACAGATATTTCCAGTATTAATGTTCAGACGGATACTGCGGCAGTAATTCGGGCTGATCAGAGTTCTGGGTGAACTGGCAGCAAAACAGTAGTGCTTTTATCTCAAATACATGTCATAAAGCAAATCATTCTAGTTGTGAGAAGCGACATTATGGAACCCTGCCTAATATTGTGTTGGTCCCCTTTTGCTGCTAAAACAGTTGTGACCCATCGATCATCAACAGCATGAAGTTCTTCAGTAATTTGAGCTACAGGAGCTCGCCTTTTGGATCAGACCACACCAGCCTTCGCTCCTCACGTGCATTAACGAGCTCCGGCCGCCCACGACCCTGTCGCCGGTTCACCGATGTTCCTTTCTTGGAGCACTCTTGATAGACACTGACCACTGCAGACCAGGAACATCTCACAAGAGCTGCAGTTTTGGAGATGCTCTGATCCAGACGTCTAGACATCACAATTTATTAAACTCATTCAAATCCTTACGCCCATTTTACCTGCTAACATCAACTTAATAAATATATCAGGCGCCATGATGTAGAGATCATCAGTGTTCTTCACTTCCCTGCTCATCATCATACCTGATCGTTGTATAGATAATCAGTAATCATCACATCATCCAGCCTTTTTTTTTGCTCTATCATGATGTACTTTTCTTTTCTCCTTAACAGAAAACAGGGAGCACAAGCAGAAGGTGCAGGCGCTCAAGAAGCTGGTCAACCAACTCCCCAAACCCAACCATAACACCATGAAAGTGCTATTTCATCACCTCCAAAGGTTGGTCCAACACCTAAACCCTTCAAACACTACAATCCCTAAATTTTCATCAAAGCAACCCAATCGGTGTTGAGTGCGATTAGAAAACCAATCCATTTGGTTATGTACCCGAGGAAATAAGAAGCCCTGTGCACCAAAAAAAAAAGAGAAGAGAGAGTGTGCTCAAGTCTCTGTCCGTGCTAATATAGCTGGCACAGTCACTAGGCCATATGGCTGGTCTCCATCTCCCAGAAGGGGTGTTCCATCCCACTTTACCCTTCTGCACATTTACCACCCTGCACAGGAGGGCTGGAGAACTCCGATCAGATTGACGAGCATCTCCCCACCCCCCTCGCCTCTAACCTCTCCCTACGGAACCTGCCCTTTTGGCTTATGCTATAAAGTTTGTTGGGTTGCATATGGCAGGTTGAGCAGGTGAAGGTTTTTTTTTTTTTTTTAATCTACACTCAGAACCGGTTTATTCCAGTTTAACAATGTGATAAAGAATTTGGGAAACGGACCACCCTTTATTATTATTATTGTCTTCACCCCAAAAAATGCATATTAATGAGCATATTGAGACACGACAGACGTGGAGTCTGATATGAAAATATATTTGTCCTGTGATCTGTATAACCGTAGCATAAGACGTGTCCAGCTAGTTGCAACGCTCGCGGCCAAGTTTCACATGTGTTAATGAACAGTCCAGAGAAGACTGTTAACACAATGCAATTTACATTCCAATCTAGTGCAGTCACACACACACACACACACTCACACACACACGCACACACACGCACACAGCACCATTACTTCTTTAAAAAAAAAAAGAAACAAGCCCATAAACCGTTGAACTTTTATTTCGCTGACTGACTTGTTACTGGACTTGTGGTGCTGAAAATCCCTGCAGTGCCTAAAGTCTAACCCTTTAGCTGTACACTACCAGGCGTCTCTCGGAGCATTAGCGACCATGCGGAACATCTGAGTACTGTGAGGCCACACCCAGAGCGACTGATGTGGTCTGTACACAAGTCTCACGTGGGATATTTGATTCTTCTACCCATTTCTCTCAGCTCGACGACGCACAAGGAATGTGTGGTTGAATAACATAACGTGTGCTTTAACGTCGCGTTATCTCAGGACCTACAAACCCACAGCCATCAAATGCAGGAAAACATTGAACCATAAGAGTGTGTGTTGATTCAAAGACGCCCCCAAATGACGGTTATCATTTGAAACATTTTCACTAAAATGTCCCTTAGATATTAACAGAGATCAACAGCACCGATAGCCGACTGCTGGAACTGTCGGCTATCAGCCAAAATCCATACCGATAGTTTTTCTGGGCTTACGTTCCGCCGTCATTACAAGAGACTGCGCGTCGCATGGAGAGCGCTATATTATATTTTATTATTTATATATTTTTCTTTTTCTATCCAGTATCCAGTTTAAAAACTAACGTTTGATTAATCGGGTATCGGTCGACCTCTAGTTATTAACGTAGCCTAATTATTTATTTAATACATCCACCAACCACACGCATAAGTAAATGTTTCGATTTCAATAGCAATGAATATGAAAAAACTCAATGGTAGTAATAATGCTCTTTTAATAGGCGATAGATCTCTTGAAAAGTGACGCTGCAGAACAAATTAATAAAATAATCCAGCATTAGGAGGCAAAATAAATACATTTAAAATCATAATAATATCACCACAATAATACTCCAGCTCCTGTCATTTACTGTTACAGACTGACCCTTATTAAAAAAAGAAAAAAATGATGTGTCCCTCACAGAAAAGGAGTTCGGGGACCCCCTGGGTTAGGGAATAAGTAGCGCTAATTGTATGATTCATTTGAGTGAATCGGGACCATTTGAATCTCAACTTGTTTGGAAACTATTAGTAGTATAATAAAGTCCAAATGCATGTTTTTGTTGCAGTTATTATTTTAAGCGCTGGCATGTCACCGTTCCAAGTCCAACTGTCAATAAAGACACCAAATTTCCCTTCATTTGTAAAGCCCTAAATGCTAAATTGTTTGGCCACAACTACACAAAACCAAAAAAACACAGCCTCCTCAATCTATAAATCGGGATGGTCCCATCAAATAGTAACATGTGCATGGTTTTAAATCTGCTGTAACCAAAAACCCTCTAATATCCATTTAAAGGCAAGAGTAAAAAAAAAAAAGTTGCTTTCAAACTGCTTCTCATCATCATCATCCCTTTGCTCCTTCGTTGTTTATCATATTGGACTTTGGAGAAAAAAAATTCCTTTAAACAGCAAAACAGGTATGCAGCAGCTAAGTGTGACCCAGAATCGCTCGCAGCAATGCCTGTGTTGTGGGCTACATTTTCTCCTTGGCTCGGCTCGTTCGAGGAGTGGCGGAGAGCCTTGTGAAGTCGAGCGCCTTTGTTGTGGGCGCGTGGTATGCCCGTGTGGAACCAATGTTCCCGTTTTCCTCTGGCCCATTGGGGCCTGTGTTCAATAAAGCAGTTGTGTATTCGCATTGTGATGATGTGGTCAAGGCAACCGGCTCTCTCCAGCTCGCATTCGCTCAGCCATGCTATTTACGTCTCTTCTTGTGGGTGTTTTTGTCACCGCCGCTCATATTTCCCATTTGCCGCAAGTGATTTAAAAGATGGTAGTTTTTTTTTTCTTTCGGTTGGTAACTCAAGGTTCCTTTTTGTCCCAAACAAACCTGGATCGACCTCCGTGACCAGAACGAGCTGATCAGCACACACAAAAAAAAAAATCATCTGGGTTTGATGTTTCAAACGAAGAAGGAATGTTGTTAGGCAAATGAATAGCTCCGAAAAATAACAACATTTGTTCGAGGATACATGTGATGAGACATCCTCGTTTGGAACAAACTTCTCCAGAAGAGTCCATTACACAGCATTTTTAACTAAACAGAAGGAAATGTGCACTGAAACGATACTAAATAAAGTCAGAAAGAATATTGGATAAAAAAAGAATAAAATCACTAGGCCATATGGCTCGTCTCCATCCTCCATCTCCCAGAAGGGGTGTTCCATCCCACTTTACCCTTCTAAATACTTACCACCACCTACAGGAGGGTCTCATCATCTCAGATTAATGAGCCTTCCCTGCCTTAAACCTCTCCCAAAGGAGCATGGCCTTTTTCGCACAAGTGATCGAGTTCACCAGGGTCGCGTACGTCAAATCCACCAATCCAAGAGCTGAAATCACACAACAGGTCAGTGAATTCAGGACGCTTCTTGTTTTAGTGTTTAACTGAACCTCGTTACAGAAACCCGTGCTTTCTATTGCAATCAAGGTCACATCTTGAAGTAAAAAAAAAACGAATATACACACACTGGCCACTTTATTAGGAGCACCTGTACACCCTGCTGACAAAAGCGCTTCGGTTATTGTTCACAGCAACTTTGATCATGGCACGGTTGTTGCCTCCAGATGGGTCAGTTGCGGAATTTCAGAAACTCGAAAACATTCGGTTCTACGGAAAAAAACGATGCATCGTCAATGAAAGAGGTCAGAACCCAACGGCCAGATTAGTCCATGCTTACGAGAAGGACGAGGTAACGTAAATACACTCTTTGAAGCTGCGGCGTACTGAAAAGGAGCTACAAGGAGCTCCGCTAAATCGGACGGTTGAAGATTGAGAACACAAGACCTGGTTTGATGAATGATGATTTTTGCTGAAGATCAGGAGGAACGAATTGACTGAAACAACAAGGTCAAACAGGTGCTGGTGCTGGAATAGTGTTGGGAATTTGTTCTTGGAACACGCTGGGAACCTTAATACCACTCACGCTTTGTACCAATGTCATTTCAATGTCGTCGGTACTTCGTTCTGGACCTCGTGACGAGTACCGAACAAGTTCTTTAATGCAGTACTATAGACAATAAGGAGCAGTGGTGGACAGTAATGAAGGAAATGTTCTACACTGATGTTTTTCCCGTTCAGGGAGACTACATTTGGCAAAATCAGTCGTTCTTGTTTTTTATGCGTGGATAAAACAGTTCAGCATCAGTTAAACATCAAGCAGAACATTTAGAGAGGAATAAATGGTGAACAAACTCCAGACTCGAATTCACCACAACACACGTGGCCGCGATTTGTGTGCTTTTTTTTTTTTTTTTTTGCAGAAGGTTTTGGGCTCATGATCATTTGAATAAATATCAGTGTTTGATCTATTAATAGAATGATATTAATGAGTGAGTGTGTTAAGCGTTACAGAGTCTTTTGATTTGATTAAGCAAAAATGATAATAGGAACATTATAGTCATAATAAATTATCGTTCTTAAGTACAATTTGAAAACAAATAGTTTTCTAAGTTTAAAGGGGCACTTTTACTGGAGTCATATTTTACTGATTTAATCTCCACTTCAACTCTACCATTAATAAGCAGTCAAGAAAAATGATTTAGTGTTAAAATGCACAGAATGCACATGGACGCTCTATGGCACTGTTCTCCAGCTAACATGAGACTCTTCATGCATCCGTTTTACCACGTGCCTATGTTTAAAAAAAAAACGTGACGAGTATTGAGCTACTATATAAATACATATACATAAAGGCTACTCCAAGCATAATAATGTGCCATAATCACAAGCCACCTCCACCCACAAATATAACTAAGCATTATTTCAATTTAGAATCCAGAGAAATTTGACTTTGGATTGGAAAGAGTCATGAGTTCAAATCCCAGCAACACCGAGTCACTCCTGAGCCCTGAGAAAACATTTACCCTTAACTGCTCAGCTAATTATCAATGAGCTAATTAGAAGTTGCTCTGGAGATGGGCGTCAACTAAACTAAATCTCAAAGGAGTCTTTCTAACACCTTAAAAAATCAACGTCAAAGAATGTATTTTTTGGAACCAGAAATGAGTACCCAACATTTATACGGTTTGTAGTAAAGAGACAACAGATTCTTTAAATCCCAGAGTAAAAATCGAGTGAATTTCTCATTAAACCAAACTAAGAAATCAGAAGCCAGACGAGTCTACCCAGTGATACTGTCTGGTCTGTTTGCAGTTAAAGCCATATTCTACTAATGACATAATTTAAAGCTTGGAGTGATGCCTCCTCTCCTGCGCCCCATTCCGCCCCTAATTTATTATTTGTCTCGTCCTTAAGGACTGAACAAGGCTGACCCAATTAGCAAGAGCTTCCTAGGCAGGGGAGGAGGGGGTTGGAGAGGACAGGGGGGCAATTGTGTGCCGTCCTCCATTTCATGTCAAGCACTGTTCACAAACAAGATGCTAATTAATAACCATTGGCATCTTGAGTAGTGCTTGTTGCCTTTCATGCCGGGTATCTATGATTTGTCTGATTCGATCGAGCGCAGTCACAAAAGCTCCCCCCATAAACCCCCCCACCGACCCGCCCGCCGGTCAACTGGTCCAAGCTTGACTCGATTGAAAGAGTCTAATGAGGGCAGTCTGCTATAAGCTAATATATACCATGTAAACGACTCAATTGAAATCGCATATTTAAATAGATTCGTATAGTAGCGTACATTCATTATATACAACTTGTAGGTGTGGTTTTCCTCTTACAATAAACAATTACAGAGTAATTGAGAATAAAAACTTGGTCACTGCATTTAATTGAATTCAGTGACAATGAATGTAAATTGCGTAGAGAGACAATGATGGTACGGGGATAACGTAATGAAGTAATTACAGAAATAAAATACTACAGGATTAGGAAGAGAGGAGGAAAGAAAAGAAAAAAAAAGCTACATATTAAACCTTTTAAAAAATCACTTCGGAAATGAAGTCTTTCCCTCTTTAAGATCATTAGCGAGCCATTAGCAATGGCAGCCAAGATCCTTACATCACACTGTGCTAATTAGGTTAAAATGCTGGTGGCAGGACGAGCGTCTGGCTATGATGTACAAGGGAAACGAAATGGCCGAGGTTAATTATACGCATTAAAAGAGGGGAATTATTGGAAGTGCTCAGGCTGCCCTTTTAGGTCGTGTTGCTCCGGTTAAATGGGTCTCTATAGTGCAGGAATCAGGTCACGAACAGCCGTTTCGTTACTCGTCTCTCATCATTTCAAGAGCGTCAACTGGATATGGAAGAGCGAACGTGTTCGAACAGACATAACGTCTACGGACAGACCGTTTCTTAGGACCGATCCCCCGCTCGCACGATCATCCTGAGCAAAACATTCGCCCCTGAAAGGCCGCAGGATGCATTTTCTTCCGAATGTTAAAGCCCCCGGTTTACCTCAGAGCTCCTAGTCATGAGCTCATTGACAACTTGGAGCAAAGCCTTCAGCCACAGTCCCGCCCTCTTTTTCCAAACCCCATCCCGAAAGCTCCGTTCCGAATCATCCTGGTACCCCAGGAGCCATTGTTTGTGTGTTCCAGCCAAACCTCAGCTCAGGAATCATCCATAATACCACTGTTTATGCCTCCAAAAGACTAAACCTGAGTCCTCAGATAAACTTTGCCCTACTGAACGCTGTAGATGCCCCAGATGAACCTTTTTGTTTAACGGGTCTATACTGTAAATGTATGGCTGGACAGCTCCATCAATACTTACACAGTGATTAAATGTCTCATTTTATTGATTTTTCTTTTGGCAGGGTTTTGACGAAGTCGAGGCAGAACCTCATGTCGAGTCAAGGAATCAGCATTGTTTTCGGTCCGACCCTCTTGTGGCCCGAGCTGGACGCGGGGAACATGACTGTCAACATGGTGTACCAGAACCAGATTGTGGAACTCATGCTCACTGAATGCGTAGAGATCTTCGGACCAGAATCTAAGTAACAAGTGCTTAAATATAAAATGCACGTTCTTTTATTATTATTTTTTTTACACATTAAAAGGAAGTGACAAAATAAAGATGGGGAAAAAAAACCTTGCTGGACTGAGCAAACATCCTGGAGATTCTGGGTTTGCTTGCGTTTTTTTTTTTTTTTTTGCGTCTTTGAGGTTACACAGAAATCGCACAATGTAAATAAATTCTGCGGTTGCGAGTTCAGAACATTCTATATAAAAAGTAAATAAATAAAACCATGTGACCATGCGCACGACTCCAGCCGATTCAGTACCATGTGACCGAACAGACCCAGAGTCTTTTATTAAATGATCTATACTATTTTGTAGCTCCAAACAACAACAACAACAACAACAACAACATTAGGAGGACTGTGTAGATTTCTGGCCTTTTGAACTTGAATAGCTCTCAAAGAAGGGGAATTTCTTTTGTTTATTTGTTTTACCTCAAGGCCGTTCAGAGGTCATTGTCTTTTTTACACTCTTTTTTTTATTCTGTGTTTTCCTAAACACTGCTCCTATTATTCATCAGGCTTATTTCTGTTCTATTTGTGCTCTTTTTTTTTTTTTTTTTTTTTTTTTTTTTTTTAAACAAGAACATTATAATTTTCCCAAATCCAATTGGTAGGCGATCTTTATTGCAGAAAAATATCAAAATCCATGTTTATTCCAAAGAGTGAAATTTAGCTTTCTGGGTAGAAGAGATGGAATACCATCTACACCCAAACTGTAAGCCACAAAGAAACGAGCCAATGAATGTTGATGTATGTAGAAGAAGGTAAACAGCTCTTCTCTTTTCCATGTGATGCAACAGGAGCAGCGGTTGAAAATGATTATTCAGGTTGATATTTCTTGGAGGGAAGTGTTTTCCCAAACTTTACAGGTTTTGAGCTGGGTGGGAATTTACACGACATTTATTGTCAGGGGGTCGATATGGTGGTATAGGCTAATATTATATAACAGCATCCTAAAATGGATTAATGTTCTTTTAGGAAGCTCAAAACTATTTGTGCTTTGGTCATACAAAATAAGTTCAGCCATTCCTCATCACAACTGTGTCATAACAACTTGTGGACTCTTGTAAATAAAACGTTTTCTTTTTTCCCTGTGTCTTTTATGATAATTTTTTTCAGGTTCAAGGTAAACAATGCAAGCTAGGCGCAATTTATATCTCCATAACACGCAACACTTGTTTGTTTGTTTTTTTTTTGGTTACATGGGTTTGCAGGAGGTTGGAAATCATATATTGGTCAGGCGAGTTAAAAACCCCACAAGCCGGCTATATACAGCCTCCGAGTCGGAACGCTGCGGTGAAAACGGTTCCAGCGATGTTCCGAACATGTGAACGCCGCAATCGCATCGGTTTCTAATCAAACTGCCAAAAGTCCTCTACAATTCCCCAACGGCTGCGTCTTTTTATTCGCTCCCCGCAAGCCGGCGCTGAGACGCTCTTCATGAATGCTTTTTTTTTTTTGAATGCATTTTTTTTTTTTTTTTTATCCCATCCCAGAGATAAGACGGAGTCTGTAATTACGTGGAGAGCCAGTGCTCTAAATCAGACACTTCGTTTTTTTGGCACCGAGTCGAGTAAAGATGAAGCAAAGGGGGTGAAATGGTGGTGGGGGGGGCGGGGCAACTCAAAGCAGATATGCGAGCTTGCAAGTTTTGCAAAAAAAAAACTGAAAACAAAAAAGAGCCAGTGCTCTAAATCAGACACTTCGTTTTTTTGGCACCGAGTCGAGTAAAGATGAAGCAAAGGGGGTGAAATGGTGGTGGGGGGGCGGGGCAACTCAAAGCAGATATGCGAGCTTGCAAGTTTTGAAAAAAAAAATCTGAAAACAAAAAACATAATGGAAATGAGAAGGAGAAATGATCTGAATGCATGAGGATACCTTCCGGCATTGCTAGTTATCTCACGATCTGGAATGAGCATGGTCAGGCCAGGAGGACGTCCGCTGTTCACCACAGGTCAAACGAAAACAAGGCTGGATGTGCTTCTACTGGATAAGTAAACGAATAACTTTTAAAACATAATGGTGAAATGGTAATGCTCCTGCTGATCCCATACAAACACACACACACACACACACACACACACACACACTGTAGGATGTTCTGGTTTCTCACAAATTTGCATTTGGAATATTAGTACATACGTTACATTTGAATATGCAAATTCTCCCGTTTCCAAATGTAGTGTTAAGAGAAGGCTGTAAAAACCCATCCATACTGTTTAAACACTTTTGTCTTATTGGCTGGACGAGTCTCATTTCTGTCCAAAAATAACACCGACCTGCGAAACAGCAGGCAAAAAAAAACGGATACACCATAAAGTTTTGCGAGCAGAGAACGGATCAGGAATCGCGGTGTAAACGTCAGGACCCCGTGTGAAAGCCCAGTCGACGCCATGCAGACTTTTCAGGACGAGATGGAGACTGCGGGCTTGCGTGTTTTTTTCCCAAAGTGAGCCAAGACGCTCCGCGTCTAACGATTTCATGTTCTAACCGGAGACCGCTGTGCTCTGGAGAACCCACCACCCCCACCCCCTCGCACTCAACACACACTTTTGTTTTCCCCGTCCCTCTTGGCAGGGCTTCATGGAAATGGGTGTCTTTGTAAGACTGAAAAGAAAAAAAAAGAAAAAAAAAAGAATGAGAAGAAAAAGACGCAAAAAAGTAAATGAAAGCATAACAATGCTGTGTCCTTGTGAACTGCTTGCCATGTTCTAACCACCAGGCCCTATTAAAAAGGGGGAGCATATTCCAAGAGAACATGGCAGCATATTGATAGCATATGACTGTGTCACACAAGGACAGCGCTCTGCCTGAACCTTGTTTTTACATTAGGAAACACTGGCATGGTTAGCATTCGGTTTTAACTACTTGCGAGTACAAATGTGCACTACAAGGATTTGTGATCTGGTCCAACACGATCACTAGGTTTCAGACATCTGCAAGTCTTCTGATCGACACCTCATGCAGCCGATTGTGTCACGTTGCAGCGCGTCGTACTTCAGGTCATTGTGCTGGAACAGGTTCGGGGTTTCAAGTGGCGTCAAAAGTCCCAATACAGGGTTTTTGCAAGTCAAATTTTAAGAGCATTAAGAATGAAATCTAAGATCTACATTACATCATCCAAAACACACACACACACGTTGTTAGCAAACGGCCTTCACCGAGGCCTAAATTATTTAATCCCTTTTCCGTCTGTGGTACAAGCCGAGAGATTCGTCAAAAAAAAAAAAAGAGCTCATTTGCTCATTGCTCTCATTTGGACTAGCGAAAGTAAGAACTACGCCACCAAGAAAACTAGCAAACAAAACCATTTTAAAGTGCTGCGGGAGCATTTCAATAAGCATCACGAGGAGCGTTACATGGACGCCGGAAAAATTACGAGTGGTTTAAAATGATTTGTAATTGTAATTGTAATTGTAAATTGTAATTTGGGCTTTTAAAGTCCCTGTGGAAGACCTGCAGTGCTTCTGAGGGTATGGTTTGTTTATATTAAATATCCCACAGTACATAGCTGATCGATTAGAACTTGGTTCTAAGCAGCAGGTAATGTTCTTCCAAAAGCCCTACATGTAGTTGAAGTGAAATGTATCGAGTAGAAGAGAACATGCAGCGTGTGTCAAGATGCTTCTCCTCCTCACACGATACAAAAGGATTCATCAGTGGTTTATTTTTCTCTCCTGAATCGCTCTGACTTTTCCACCTGGGCAGTTTTTGGAGGCCGTTAACTCTTAACTGCTGAGTTGTACGTCATTTTCGATAAGAACGTCTACCATATGCCAGAAGTGTAAACGTGAACGCATCAGGAAGTCGTGATCTCGGTGACTTCAGCAGGGGTGTTACTCTCTGAGTGTTTTACAAACTGCTGATCTCCTGGGATTTTCACAACCACACCAGTCTCTAGAGTTTTACACAGACATTGTGTGGAAAACAAAAAAAACAAGTGGGAGTAGCGTAGTGGGTGGAAAGGCCGTTGTCGCGGTCTTGAAATGTGTTTCTTCCTGCCACCTGTGTGTGAGACTGTCATCTCTATTTTTCCACATCAGAATGTTGTTGTGTTACTTAGCAGGTAATTTACACTTAAATCGGACCTTAAACTCGTTAAATATCAGTGTAGAAACCTTTTTTTTAACCAAAGCGGCAACAGATTTCATTTCACTTTATATATAATTTATATATATTTTTTGAAATCTTTATTTTACTTTAATCTTTAGTTTAACTGCGAGGAACTGCAAAACAACGGAATCAAAAAAGTATTCGGATTAACCTTTGTGAATCTTATTTTATACACTTTACAATACAAAATTAATTGGAAAAGCATCAGATTGGTGTGAACCAACACCTTGTCCACAAGAACAGAACAGTGCACCATTGGCTTGATGGCCCCAATAGCACCTCTTTACGTCCATCGTGAGCAGAAAAGCATCACCTTTAGGTGAATAAGAAAACAGCAGCGTAAGAACACATCAAGGTCCATTCCTGTCCGCCAAGTGGTGATTATCTTTTTTTTTTAGTCATTTAGTCATTTTTTGTTGTCATTTAGCTCATTCGGTTCCTCGAATCACCTTCACCCCGAATCTACAAAGCAAACCTCAGCTGGCGAGGGAAATCATTTGTTAACATTTATCAAGGGTAATTTAAAATTATCTCATTTATAAAGAACGTGAGGTCGTGCTCTTCTAATCAGAAGTCATCTGGGGCTGGTGAACCCTGATTTCTCATGCAGCATACAACATTTGGTGGACAGACCCATGGCCATCAGTTCAGACTGGTGTTTTCCGATTCAATTAACTGATTAGATTAATATTACGTATGACTAAAATGGCCCTGATCAGAGCACATTCAGGACAAGGTGGAACTGGAAAATCACTGATGAATCTGCAGGAATTCATCAATGGACCAGAATCTCAAAGGCATCTTTTACCAAGTCACCAAAAAAACTGAAAGCCTAAAAGCAAATAAAGTCCATTTTAATCTTCTTAATAAAGTGACTGGAACATCTAACACCAAAACCAACATCCTGGATTTGCAGAAAAAACAACAAAAAAAAAGATTACTGCTAATCAAAATTCCTATTTCATGCACAACCTAACCTCGATACTCTTTTCATTTCAGACAAACACGCACATACTCTAAAGGTATTCACCGATTTTGCTTTCTTTAATTTTTTCTCCTCCAGGTTTAGAACAACAGCCAAACAGACGCAGGATTACTGCTGGGGCGTGAAATGAATGCCACTGTTTCTCGTTGATAATCCATTCAAAAAAAACACACACACACACACACACACACCACTGTTTCTCGTTGATAATCCATTCAAAAAAAACACACACACACACACACACCACACACACACACACACACACACACACACACAACCCCCAAAACCTCCTCCTACCAACAATCAACACCTTGCTGCGCAACTCAGGGGCAGCTTTCGCAGTACGTTTTATACTGTAGTCAACATCATTAGAGACTGAGAGCATAAACCTCAGCTGGAGGAAGGTTCAAATTAAACCCCTTTATCCAAAAGGTGAAATGCAATGAAGGAGATAAAAAACTAAACAAATTTATTTTTTAACCACAAGCCAGGAATTTTCTCTTAAGACGGAGAATCTGTTGAGGTGGGTAAAGGATTAAACTGGCAGAGTTTCAGGGGAGTGGGTGGAAAAGGGACTGGACGAGACGGCTCTTTTGTTTCTGCCACCTGTGTGTTTGATCCTCCATTCAGTTTTGTTGCTGTAGAATTACTACACGGATCACACGATCTGCCCGAGTACTGAATTGTTCAATCAGATCCTGAACGAGTGTGAAAGATTCCCTAGTATTTATAATAATTATGCGTTTGTTTACTTTCCGGGAATTGTTACAGCAACGAGAAAAAAAAAAAAAGTCGTCGTTTATTGAAAGCCTCTGTTTTCACCTTGTCGATGTTTTCACGTTTCTCTAAGCGCCATCTCGAAAAATATGCATCTTAGTGTGGACATGGGCTCAGATACAGTCAGCGTGAAGCAGGATCACAGATTAAAAAAAAAGGGCTTACTGCATTTAAGCTTTTATATGTGGGGCGACATTTTGTAAGTGGCGAAAAAGCAATAAGCTTTGTGGCGTCGTTAGGTCCTGACCTCGTGTCGGTCAGACTCGTCTGACGCTGCGGGAGAGGATCATCGAACGACAGCGGGTCGGTCACGGCACTCGGGGACTCGAAACGATCCGTCTCCCAGCCTAACGCACCACGGCAAGACGTGGTGTCGGCTTTCGGCAAACCGAAACGTGAGAATTGGCAAAGCCGTTTCTCTCTTTTGTACTGATATCCTGCACGTTATGACTCTTTGACCATCGTTGACGCTTTCACGAGTGGAAACGTCCTTGAAATAACACGTGCGGCGAGCTGTTAACGTCTCCTCGTCTTTCCGATGAAGGGAAATCGACGTGGCACGTTAGAAATGTTGCTAAAAGATATTAGGGAGCATTTTCCAGCCAGAGGTGAGTCAGTGAGCGTGCCAAAAAAACAAGAGCGATGGGCTTCATTTTGCTCGCGGGAAATAAAGGTTATATCACAACCTGATTGCATTTCTTTCCTTTAATTCCAATCGTACATCTGCTGCACCTCAGTCAAATATAATGCAATCGTTCTGCACCGCAGATTAAAAAGCGGCGTTCGAAGGGTCCATGCACTCGTCCTGGTGAAGCGCTGACACGCAAACAATCTCAGAAGGAGGTTCATTTCATCTTTCCCCTTTATATTCCTCGACCGCTTATAGATACCTCGTTCCTGAGGCCCCTTAATTACACGGCGGTACATTTCCGAACGCGAAACACCGCGGTATATTTAGACGCCACCGCAGCGCAGCGAAAGCCTCCCATTAACCTTTTCTGAGCCTCGAGGGACTCTGTCACAACCTGGCAACCCCCAGGTGGAGCCCACAAGAGCTTCAAGCCACAACTTTGGCCGCCACTCAGCCCGAGTGGGAAGCGAAGATTCCAGCAATGTTCCAGGAGAAAAAAAGGGATAAAAATGGAGCCGAACCCGAAATGTGAGGTGGCACCGCCTAAGCGGAAAACACGGACGGCGGTCGCAGGTTTTCTAGGTTGTTTATTTTTTTACTTCTTTTTTTTTTTTTTCTTCTCCTCCTCTGCCTTGAAAGTATGCATATAAAAGCGCTCGGCGTCGAGGTCCGTGTTGTTTTAGTGGAGAGGTGGTGAGGCCGAGGCAGGTCTGTGGCTGTGGCAGCTATGAGAGTCATGAGTAACACTTTATTTTAGCTGCCTGTAGGACATGAAGGTTCATGAAGGGTGTCTGCATAGTTTTGTGCTGCTTTTCTACTGTTTTTATTTGCCTTTTTTTTTTTTTGCTACTTACCTGTGAAGTCTCGCATAACAGACAGGATCGAGTTTAACAACGTAGTAAAATGAAATCGGATGAAGTTTTAGTGAAAATCTCGGTCGAACCCAAAGTTCGTGTGTAAAAAAAAACGCACCTAAAATTATTTCTTTTAAAACAAGAACCTCGTCCTGACTGATGTTCATATTGTATTCGAAAATGTGCACATCTGTCATGACGTGTTACTGAGGCCTGCTGTCAACAGAGATCTGTACTCCTGCCCCAAAGCTTCCCAGGAGAACCTTCTGGTGTTCACCTAAAACAGAGGACCAGGATATGATCAAAATTCCAAACAGAAATCCTTAATGTGATCAAACATACACACTATAGAGTCAAAAGTTTGTGGACACCTGAGCATAAGATCGGTACGTTTTTACGTCCACATTTTCCTGTTATGACAAGGAATCTTCTGGGAAGATGTTCTACTAGATTTTGTGGAGATTTTTGTTTGTCCGCAAAAACTAGTAGAACATCTCCACTCCAACTCGTTTAAACTTTCTTCATGAAGCTGGTTTTGTGCACGGTCATGCTGTCATGAACAGGTTTGGGTTTCCTAGCTCTAAATTTGCTGGGAAAGTCAGGTGTCCCAATACTTTTGGCAACACAGTGAACAGGACATTTGGACCTACCTGAATATCGTGCTGTCTCGCTAAATGTGGATGCTTACAGAAACTCTGGAGTTTCTTGAAAAGTTGCTCAGGTGTTGAGTAGAGATACAAACCTAAATTTTTGAATAAAAAAAAAAATAATAATAATTATAATAATAATTATAATAATAATAATAATAATAATAATGAAAAAAAAAAAGTCAAAGAATGAGTCAGAAAGCAGGCACGCTCCAGCATTGAATATGCACTCGACTCCACACTGCGTTATGTTTTACATTATTCAACTTGTCTTTTTTTATTTATATAATGAACTCCAAAAAATGTCCGTTTCGGGTTTTACAGATAGAATAATTTACCGCTTTTGTCGATGACGATTAGTATTTTTGTGATGTATGAAAGGCTACGTCATTCTGCTCCCATGTCAAATTCTTCAACCGGCACAGTAAAGAAAGAAAGAAAGAAAGGAAATACCAGGGAATATTTCCGGGTAGACGAGAGCCTTTGGACACAGCGGGTAGCAACCGCAATGCACCGCTTCCAACCTGGAAAAAAAAACATGTTAATTTACTCCTTGATGTACTGATTAGATATAAAAGTATTAAATATGCTGAACACCATAAACAAAGAGTCGACGTGTACGGCAGGTCTGTTTTATTAAAATGGTCACTAATTTAAAAAAAGGTTTTACGGAATTCTGAATTCTGACCCCTATTGAGCAAGAAGAGGTAGTGCAGGCATGACACCGACTCACCTGAAAAAAAAAAAAAGCAGAACCCATAAGGAGAGCTCCTCCCTCTTTCGTGGATGTGTTTGAGTGACGTTTTGAGCACGGCCTTTTAAAGGAATTTGTGCAGGTCCGTGTCAAAAACGGCCAAATCCTCAGTGAATAGTTAAATCTGGGCTGAACTCGGCTCCCGGCCGACTCGCCTCATCCGAACCCGTCCCCGATTAGCTGCCAGCCGGAAAATGACCGTCTGTTTAAATATTTTGTAGAATGGGCGTTAATATTTCACGAGTCCATGCATCACTCGGCTCGCCATCAGATCGCCGTCTCATTCCCCATGCTAAAGCCATGCATATTTTAATATCCGATTAGCTCGCTGACTGAGAGACAGGACGACTCTTGGTGAAAAACTTTTTTTTTATGTCGATCGTGACAAGCAGGGTGGTGGAGGAGGAGACGCTTCTGCTCTAAGTCACCGGAGCAATATCGATCCACTTGTCTTTTTTTAACCTCATTAGAATTCACCCTATGCGGTGCGATCTCGATTCTACGATCTTTTTTTCCGTCGAAACGTTTGACGGTAATCAGAGCAATAAACTAAATTTAAACACCGAACGCGACAGACATGGTTTTCCTCTCCGGGTTGAGTGTGGAAACTCGTAGGCGCTCGACTCCAGTCTTACGAAGCTGATTAAGATCAAGCTCCATGTCAGTGCTGGTAATATATGCGAGCGACACAAATGCTTATCGGGCTTTTCATCTCGAATATCATTAGCCGAACGCTGTGCTTAGCGGGCCTCGACGTTGTTTTTCCGCCGGGCATGGATGGGTGTCTGCTGACAATTAATTACATTAGGCTAATTTCCACAATAACAAGGCCAGAGCGCAGGGTAGAGAAAGTCCCTTGCACGTGGGCGTGGCGCTCAACAATAACAAACCCAATCAGGGCTGCCAAAATTTAGGCAATTGTAGGTTTAAACGTCTAAATAATAGATATTACCTCATAGAAACGTCTGATAAATTAAAAAAAATAATTCACAGCCTCAAGTCTATAAACTCTGTACAAATATTTGGTCCTCCTTGTTTCTATACTTTGAGGGTGGTATCACCACAAAGCCTGGTCTCTCTATTCTTTCTTTTACAGTCCCTTTGTAAAAATCCTCTATTCCTAATATTCTTCAAATCTGTAGCAGTGATGTACATCTGCTCAGGGCTGAGAACAAGTCAAGTGAGGAGCCATCAAATCCTCACCCATTCTCCATCAGATCTCTGGAATGTACCTCAGCCTGAGGCTACGTCTACACTAATACAGGAATATTTTTAAAAGGGCGTTTTGGTCAGCAAACGAGCCGCGTCCACACTTTTGTTTTCAAACGTTGCTCAGACAGAACATTTCACATTGACATATATGGCACTGGGCCCTTATCCAGAGAGAATTCCAACTGAGCAGTTGAGGGATAAGGGCCTTGCTCAAGGGCCCAGCAGTGGCAGCTTGGTGGTGCTGGGATTTCAGAATGTGATCTTCCAATGTCTTAACCACAGAACTAATTCCTGGAACCAGTAAGTTTTTTGGGGTCCAAACATGACATCATCACGCACCATTCAAATCTTTTAGACGTCTATCTATTGTAATTTTGCTTTGATTTTTCAAATGAAAAATTATACATTTAAAGCATAAAATGCTCAGCGAAAACCCTTCATTAGCTGCTTATGGATGGTTCCTGGTCCTACAATGGGGCCACTTCATTTTTTAGTGAAGAAAAAAAAAAAAGACTTACATGGCCACGCCAAAGAACTCGTGCTTGGCCGTGGAAACGACAACATCTGCTTGGCACAGCGTTCTGAGGTAGTCCTCCTTACTGGGCATGAAACCCCAGTGGCGGATGTGGCGAGCCAGCCGTTCCTTAGCCTCTGAGAAGATCCCTGCGAAGAAGTCCGAGTCGTGGGCGTCAGATGCACGGGTAATTAACGCAGAGAGCCAAGTTTCTGCTCGGGCTACTAGATTGTTTTCTCGAATGAAAAACGCACGACGCGAGTCATAACGTCGGGGGACGCGTATAAACCGGGAGGAAAGGGCAAAAATAATCAATAGTGATCCTATTAGCGAAATCAAAATGGATTAAGGGAGTTTTTAGCATGATTGCCTTCCGAGCAACCGTAAAACATCATTTGGAGATATGAGGAGCGTTTACGGTGGCTTTTCCACCCTGTTTATGCTACTATAAAAGTTTCCAAATCTCGACCGAAGGGATTGCGATTCCTGTAAGAAGCTACTGTGTGTGTGTGTGTATAAATTACCTAAAATACCATAAATATCCAAGTCTGTCCAAAAGACATTAAAGCATAATCATCTGCTAATGGAAGCATGTTTTGCCAATGAAAATGGGATGAGTACAAGTCGTACAGGACTAATGGATGATCTCTGACCTTTAAAAAAGAAAAAGAAAAAATGGCGTATTTAACAAATTAGTCAGTGTTTTAGCTACAGTGCAGATGAAGCTTGAAGGGCGAAGCGCAAGGGAACATAAACACCACGTAGAAAATTAACTTTCACACAAAACACTTTTTTAAAGCAATGTTCTTGATTTTAAATTAAAGTAAACTTCATGGATAAAGGTACTGGAAAATCTGACTTGTATGTGGTTCCTCCATAAACTCTTACCACAAACTTGGAGGCACACAATTGTTAAGGACAAACTCCTGATGTTGTAGCATTTAATCTTCCTTTTAACTTGAACTAGGAGACCCGAACCTGCTCCAGCATGACCATGCACCCGTGCATACAGCAACTCCATGAAGATACACGTTACATGGGATGGAAGCCGTGGACTTATGAAGACAGAAGGTTGGGGGTTCAAGTCCCAGCACCACCAAACTCCCACTATTGGGCTTAGAGCAAAGCAATGAACCCTTAGTTTCACTGTTCTCATAGATGTGTGTGTGTGTGAGAGAGAGAGAGAGAGAGAGAGAGAGAGAGAGAGAAAGAGAGAGAAAGAGATCTTCGTCTTTCCTTCCTGTTTATTATTTATTATTCATTCATAATTATTTCTTTCCTTCCCACCACTTTCTTTTATTCATTCCCACCTTTCTTTTTTCCTCCTCTTTATCTTTCTTCCTTCCATTACCACCTTTCTTTCTTTCTTTCATTCATTCATTACCACCTTTCTTTCTTTTATTCAATCATTTATTCATTCCCACCTTTTCTTTGTCTTTCCTTCATTCCTTTCCACCTCTTTCTCCTTCATTCAGTTCTCACCTTTTCACTTCTTTCTTTCTTTCTTTCCTTCGTTCTTTCTCTTTCTTTCATTTTTTTTCCCTCTCTCTCTCCTTTCTTTCCTGCTCTCTTTCTCCAGCCAGATGCAGTTCCTTCATAAGCTGGGACTATAAAACTCGAGGCACACGATTCTCTCGAACGTTTTTGGATGTTGGAGCATTAAATTCTTCTTTCACTTGAACTTGGAGGCACAAATGTGTTCCAGCAGGACACGACCCCTGTGTCCAAAGCAGCTCCATGAAGATGTGCTTTACATGGGTTGGAATAGTGTGGAAGATCTCCTGCTAGGAACATCCACATCATTTATAGTTTATTTACCTGGTACATGGGTGAATGTTTCCCCGAGCACGGACACTTCGAAGCGCAGTTTTCGCTCCGTCAGCTTAAATAAGGTCTGGAAAAACAGCTCAGGGTCTTTGTCATGTTCCCTTCGAAAACAGAAAACAAAGAAACGAATATGAATATTCGGTTCTGAATTGGAACAAGACGCGTCAACGTCCACGCCAGAAAGGACTGGAATCGAAATCTGCTTTTGCTGTGGATTGCAGAAACCCATGAATATTAATAGCAACAAACACACTGTGTTCTACAAAAGGATCAGCGCATCATCTTTCTCTCTGTCCTTTAAAGAAATAACTCAAACCATCTCCTGCTATAAGGCCACACGCCCAAACATTTCAGTCGTAACACATGAGCTGGAAATCAATATCAAATGCTCCTTCCATCTCTGCCTGAAACACAGTCCAGGAGTGAGCCAAAGGGCCGGCACACGGGGTTCGACTCCACACTCGCACAAGAGTGCTGCCAAAGCCTTTTCATTTCGCAGCTCATTTCCTTCTTCTTTTAAACAAAAAAAAGGCCTTTCTTTCCAAAAAAAGTGACGCTTGTTGAAGGTCGAAGGCAGATTACTGAAGCGCTCGACAAAAGATGCCACCCCGCCTGGGCCGGAGCGCTTTAGATGAGGTATTAGCACAAAGCTTATTTATCCTCATTTCCGCTTCTTTTATGCCGCCGCGTCCCCCCGTGGCTCGGCGCTGATTCCCTCATTAATTTCGCATCTCTTTTGAATTGGACGTCTGAGCGTAACCCCGACTCCGGTCTAAGCGCGGTTTGACCCGTGCTGAGGTGACACGCCGCCAATTACCCGTCCTGTCAGCGGAGTAAATAAAAGCGTAATCTGGACGCGGCGTGACGCATTCTTCCCTACAGACTCCGAAGCCCGGGGTTAATTAATATGTCAGCTTCGCTACTCCGGGACCGCGCCGGGGCGCCGTGTGGTGCTGGAGCTTCGTGAGGAGAAAACGTGCAGCGGGTCACCACCAGGCCTGAACATCAGGAGTTTTATTTGAAATATTAGTCCTGACATTCAGATACTTGCAGCAGCATGTAAAGCTCATGGAAGCTCAGCGATTAGGTCTCAGAGGGTTGAGGGTTCAAGCCCCAGCACCACCAAGCTGCTGTTACTGGGCTTAGAGCAAAACCCTGGACCTTCTGTGCTCCAGAGGTGCTGAATCATGTCAGGAGCTCCCACTACAACTACTGTACATAACCAGCTGTGCAGAAAAAAGAATCAAAGAAGAGAGAGAACAGTTTCCTTTCTGTCTTTCTGCTTTTTCTCTTTGTCAATTTTTTTCTTTCATTCATAAAGTACCTTTTTCCCCCTCAAACTTTCATTCAATCCCACCTTTCCTCCCTATTGTTTTTCTTTCCTTCTTATATTTTCCCCTTCTCTCTTTTTCTCTCCCTTCTTCACTCTCATTATTTTCCCTCTTTCTTTTGCTTGTTTTTTCTCCTCTTTCTTTTTCTTATTTTTCACTTTTTCTTTCTTATGTTCTTTCTTTCTTCCATCCCTTTCAGATTTTTTCCATCTTTCTTTCTTTCTTCACTCTTTTTCCTCCTTTCCACACAATTTTTTCTACTCTCTTTTTCTTATCTTTTTTCCCCTTCTTTTCCTCTTTTTTCCTTTTTATTCTTTTTCTTTCTTTCTTTCTTTCTTTCTTTCTTTCTTTCTTTTTTTCTCCCATCTTTTTTTCCTCATTATATTTCTCTCTTCTTTTCCTCTTTTTCCCCCCTCTTATTCCCCCACCTTTTTTTCTTCCTTTGTTTCTCTGCTTCCAAACATGCTCCTGTAAACACACTTTATTCAAATGCAACTCAATTAGCCGGCCTTTTCTTCTTCTTCTATTCTTTTTCTCTTTCTCTCTCCTTTTTCTCTTTTCCCTTTCTACTTTTGCGTTTCTTTTTTTTTTTCGCTTCCTCTCTCCATCCAAACCCTCCTGTAAACACGCTTCCCTCGATCACAGCTCGTTTATCCGGCTCCTTCTCTTCGCGTTGACACGACGTGCGGAATAAAACAAATGAAGGAGCGTTGGTTCAGTGGGGACCCTCATTAGCAGCGTCCTTTATCACTTAAAAGACCATCAGCATCGTCTCGTTCAGACGTCGGCCATTAAATATTCCGCTTTAAGCCGCACCCGAGAGGTGCATTTTAAATAAAATACAATCAGACTATATTACAGCCAACATTAAAATAAGGTTCGAATCAGGAGGAAAGGCTCCATTAACAGGAAGTTTGAAAGTCCAGTCACAGGCTACTGAGGGACTCATTATGGAGGGAAAAAAAACAGGGGAGTGGAGATGAATGTATGGAACATACGGTGCGTAAATAATCAGAGGAAATGTACAATGTATTGCTTAGAAAGTTTTGGGATATTTCAGAAGAATCTGTGCGACTCGATCCGTCTGAGTGCTCAGTGAAAACCCAGTACTGTGCAGTTCGGAACGCTGAAATGTTTTCTAATTGGGGTTTGGGAATGTGCTGTCTAAGCCGTTAGCCTGGCGTGCGTGCGTCACGCTCTTCCATGCGCAGTCACTCCGAAATGGCAGAGATTTGGCTGAGAGTTTGAGGGTGGTGCCGGAGGAGTGTACAGGGGGCAGCGCCAATGCGGTGCGGCGATGCGTCAGTGCCCACGTCTCTTACACGTGCTGATTAGTGCCTGGAGAACTCACTGGGAGGTTGGGAGGTTGGGTGGGCGGAGTGGAGGGGCGTCAGGGGGGTGGTAATGAATGAAAAACACAAATACGTCTGGATTTGCTGAAGACATGACGTTTTCTCTTTCCGACTTACTATTAGAGTTACAATAATATAATTACCGTAAAACTATTACACTATTAAACTACAAAATAAGGAAACAAAAACACGTGGAAAACGTAAGTTATGGTATTAATGTAAAGTAACGGTAAGAGTATGAGTTTAGATCTTAAATGCCATCATAATAATTATCATAAAGTCTTAATTGACATTTAATACAATTATTAATATTTTTTTTGCGTCATTATTAGGTCTTAAAAGAGGCTTTTTTTTTTTTAAATCACCACCACCACCACAGGTCTACACAAACCATCACCATCACCCACAAACTTATCATTATTAGTAGTATTATTATTATATAATCATTATCAACATTATGACATCATATCATTTTTTACCACCACAACACATTTGAATTATTTATACCCTTATACTGTGAATCAGCCTCGTTCCTAAGCAGCTTAAAACGCAATCACTTGCATCAAGCTGTGAAAGAAGCACTGCGTATGTCTCCGTTACCCCGGACAGAGTGTGAAGGTTAAGCCTGACGCGATGACGCCGTATCCCTCCCAGACGCTAGAATCGTTTGAGAGCTAGACACCTGCATTGCAGATCTCCGTCCTGATTGGTCCCCGGGCGGCGCCTGCAATTAGACAGCGGCGTAATCCTGAGCGCCGAACCAGGCCACAAACAGATTAACGATCCGTAAGCAAGCGCGGTGGTGAAAAGAGGGAGGGGGAAATAAAAAAAAGTGTTTTAAAACGGTAAACACAGATTATCCGAAACCCACCCCCCTTTTTTCCCCTGAACCGGTTGCTCTGGCCGTGTGCAAACCCTAATTTAACTCGGCTCGCCTTCAAGCGCGCATGTTGCAGGTCCGTAATCCATCTGCGTGTTTTGCTCAGATTACAACGCGGCCTGCTTTCGTGACCGGGACGAGAGTTAGGTGAGACACGGAGACCCAAAGTATACAAACATGACCAAACCCTCTCACCAGCGTCGACCTTCTACTGCACCGGTGGTCTTTCTGGTTTGTTTTTTTTCTTCGCCGTTAACCTGATTTATGAGCGTTTTTTTTGTGTGTGTTTTTTTTTTCTCAGGAAACGTACTGTCCCCGCCAAGAGATGAGAGCGGAGTCATGGGAAAAAAATGCAGCTCGAAAACCCCTTTTTCTCTCCCTACTCCGCAGATGAGGCCGAGATACGCGCCAAGAGAAGCCCTAAAATATGGGGAGTGGAAGACTTGTAAGCTCGGGTAGAAAGCCACACAGCGGGTCCTGCGGGCAGGGAAATATTTTCTCATCCCTGTGTGTGTTTATTTTTTGTTTTGTTTTTCGATCACGCAGCGCGTTTCCGGGCCGTCGTCGGGAGGACGGACGTGGCGTCGCAGTGGGATTCGACCCTTACGCTATTATTAAGCGCTGGAGAGCTCAGGTTACAGTACAGTATCTCACCCATACTGGTCATTAGAGTTTTTTTTTTATGGGAAATAAAACCGGCGTGCAAATAAAAGATCAGAGCAGAACGGATTTAAGATTATACGCCTAGAATGGACTCAATGGGCCGTCATTGTTGCACAGAAATGATTTCTTCATGTTGCAGTGAAAAACATGTGGGTTGTTGGTGTTCCATGCCTCCGCCTCGCTGTCCAACATAACGCCGATCCAACCAGCTGAACGATTTCTGTTTGGAAACATCGCGGAGATGCCAAACTGCTAGATTTCAGAGGCCTTTTGTTCGAAGCTAGAATGAGAGCCGTTTGGCATTTGCACTTTCGTACCACATGTCCCCTCGGAGGTTACGCAGGGTCCGGTGTGAAATCGGGAATCGCATTATATACAAAAACCTTGTTATAATTGGAAACGTAACATTTTTTTTTTTTTTCCCTGGCAAACTGTGAACCGAAGCGAATGTTCAGCTGGACATCAAGAATATCAAAACACATACCAACGATGGGGCCAAACGATGTGCAGAGGCCCTTCACTTCCCAGATCTGGACGATGCTCTGGCTCTTCTGCAGCGAACTCGAGTCTTTGTTCCTCCCCGCTTTGAGGTTCTCCGGAGCTAAATGCGTTCAAAACCGAGCAGGAAGAAAAACTGATTAAAGCAAAAGTTTGTGGACACCTGGCTATAAGATTTTGCACTTTCTACACATCTTTCTTGTTAGAATGACCTCCACTACTCTGAAAAGATGGTCCACCAGATTCTATGGAGATTTGTTCTATTTTAGCTTGTAAAGTCAGGAACTGATGTAGGTGAAGGTGAGGTGAGGAAGCCTGGGGTGAAGTCAAGCAGTCACATTCATCCCAATAGAGTTTGGAGATCTTCCACTCCAACCCATGAAAAGCATATCTTCAAGAGTGCAAGTGAAGGTAAAATTTCATGCTCCAGCATCCAAAGACGCCCTACACAAATGTGTGCCTTCAATTTTTGGGGAACAACATATGTTTCAAACTCCTCATCAAACTCCACAATTACAATTACACTGCTTTACAAGTAGAGGACAGGAAGAGCTGTATGATGTTATTACCAAAGTCAAATAAACATGTCTGTTAGATGCCATTCCAACTAAACTACTGAAGAAGTGCTACATACAGCTGGTGAGCCTCTTCTCAATATTATTAACTCCTCACGATCTTTAGGTCACGTCCCCATCAAGTTGGCAGTTATTGAGCAACTCATTAAGAAACCTCATTTGGATCCAAATCAAGTATCAAATTACAGACCCATTTCAAATCTCCCATTTATGTCTAAGATTTTAAGATTGTGTCTGCCCAGTTCTGTTCCTTCTTATAAGAAAAAAATTTCTTTGAAGAGTTTCAGTCAGGTTTCAGGCCCCATCATAGCACAGAAACTGCTCTAGTTAAAATCTGCTCTAGTCTTAAATACTTTCTCTTGGATTGCTTACAGAATTACATCAGCATTCAGGGACAGGCATTAAGCTGGTTTAAATCCTACCTGATTAGTACCATTTTGTAGATTTAAATAGAGAACTATCCAGGCTAATGCAAGTAAATTATGGGGTGCCACAAGGTTCAGTTCTAGGACCCCTGCCTTTCACAATATACATGCTTCCCTTGGGAAATATTAGGGAACATGGGATCAACTTAAACTGCTATGCTGATGATACCAGATATATATTTCATCAAAACCAGACGATACAGCTTAATTGACCAGGATAACTGAGTGTGTTAAAAAAATTATTAAAAGATTGGATGATGCATAACATTTTCTTATTTCATTCTGGTGACAGATTTTGCTTATCGGCCCAAAAACCAGTACACAGAAGCTGCAGCATTTCGACCTGCATTTAGAATAAACTTGAATTGTGGGGAAAGTCAGGTGTCCCACATCTTTTGGTCACATGAAGTATAACAGATACAGTGTTTTTCTTCAATTTATACACGTGCATTCATGAGATATGTCATTTACCTGGCTGCTGCTATTTCAGGACTTGTTTTAGAGCTGATGTTACACGGAGACTGGGTTTGTCTCAGCCGGAGCTTGTGTTCGGGCAGAAATCTGGGAAAGAAAGTGGGAGGAAAAAAAAAGTAGAAAAAAAAAAAACGGTATAAATAGTTGCAGAAAACAAGAGAAACATTTCCTAACATGCAGGACATTTCACAAGGTCCTTGTGCATCCTTTTTATTTAGTAACAAAAGGTACTTTTACAAATAAAGACACTTTTCTCAGAAATCTGTTCTGAGAACAAACAAAAAAAAAAAAACAGGTAGGTTGTGTCTGTGTACTTATCATTGTGTGCCAAAAGACGTCTCTAAAACGCAGTACAGACCTTCCCGGCTTTCCCTCAGTCCGCCTATACGCTGCGCGGTTGCATCGGGAGGCCTAATTGCAGGTTGTGCAATGGACTCCAGCCAATTAGCTACCCCAGAAGCAAAAAGATCCCCCTCCCGTCGCGTCCCGTCGCTGTTATTTTTTGCAGAGAAGCAGAACTGAGGGAGCAGCCATGCGCCCGAGCCTTGGGTGGCTTGAAGAACACAATGAAAGACATCGACAGTTGTGTCCTCGTAGCGCAAAACAAATCGTAATAAATAACGATTACGCCTAGTCTTTTTTTTTTTTCCTGTGCTGGCTCGCACGCTTGGATTCGTACAGATGAGCGCAAGATTTTCTTCTGGCGCAAGTTTTTCTTTACTTCCAGAGCCTTTAATTCCTCTCTTGCCCACTAGCTGCAAATGAATACCACAGGAACCTTGGAGCATGGCAAGCAAAACACAGTCCTAAGTTTCTCAAATAATCTCTACTAGACAGTGCCATGCCTTCAGCAGTCATTTCCCCGAGGAAGAAAGTTCATTATTTTGGCCTGACTGAAATGGATCCTCTAAGTAGTGCCTTCGCAGCGCCAAAAACTTTGCGGCGGAGGGCGACGGCGCGAGATGACTAACTACTAACCGATTTAGCACAGCGGCCCGCAATATGTTTGCAATACACGGAGGAACGTTCCAGTCGCTGGAGATCTCATCTACTTCAAAACGGAATGAGCTATAAAGTTAGGAGTGTAAAAAAAAAAAAAAATCTCTCTTTTTGAGGAACATGCGAGGACTGACTTGTGGAGTGGAAGCCCTTTTTCGCTTTTGCGGGTCCCTGGTTAGCTCATCGGCTCGGCTGGATCCATAAAAACTGCTCTTTTTCTAAGTGATAATCTGGTGTCCCGGAGAACTCGTGCATCACCTTCCCAAAAGCAAGCAACGTTCAGACATCAAGCATAGAAAAACGTGTTCATGCTAGGGGTAGGCTAATATGGACGTAACGTACGACTGAATAGACATATTTAGTCTTATAAAAGACCTCCACTCTTCTGGGAAGATGTTCCACTAGATTTTGTGGAGAAGTCCTTATTCAGACACAAGGTCAGGTACTGATGCAGGCGAAGTGACGAGGCCTGGGGTGGATCCCTATAGCAGGAGACCTTCCACTTATGACCCAATAACATACAGAGGCATTGTCATGCTGAAACAGGTTTGTGTGCCTCCATTTTTTTTGGAGTTTAAGAAAGAACAACATATGGCTGGAAATTGCAGGTGTCCCAATACTTTTGTTCATACAGTGTAGTATTCAGAATGGAGAACTGCTTGTGAATCATGATAAAGGAAGAAAGAGATGACATAACAATAAAAATGAATCGTAAGAGGACGTAAGCGGCTTCACCTTCCACATCGGAGAATTCAAAACGTCCACACTAATCGTTCCGGATTCATCTGATGTCCTGCTTTAGCCTGGGTTCATCAGGGACAAGTAGATAATCTGCGTTTGTTTACATTTTTAGCCCTTTCTTTGTTCTGGCTCGCTTTTAGGCTCTGGTCCGAATGCGCCAGAATGGGCAGAGGGGTCCAATATACCGTGACTGATACTGAAAATCAGAAGCCACTGATCAGCTCAAGGTATTTGGCGCCACAATGTTTCCGACGGACGATTTTGCAAACGAATAAAGACAGAACCGGCCTGGGTAACCGTACACCAAATAGATGAAAAGAACTCAGAGAGGGGCGTGAGCGATAGAGGTGCTTCACGAGCTCGGAGGAAAATTTCATTTCGAGAGCCATTTTGAAAATTACATGAAGCGGGTTTTGACTAGGCAATAAAAACAGGGCCGTGTCCATCGGAGGGAGAGGGTACTTAAAGAGAATGCCGCCAATTAGCTTATTTATAAATCAACGGCAATTTCGGTGATGACTTTACCTCGCGTCTGATTAAATGTGAAAGGATGGCAGGGCAAAAAAAGAGAGAGAAAGAGAGAGAGTGTGTGTGGGGAGGGGAAATCAAAGTAAAAAATCATTTGATCTAATTTCCTTTATTGGCAATAATCACGAGCGGTTCCTCTTTCCCAGGCTAATGAAAAATGCCATTGATCTTGAGGTTGGCCGATGCAATAGCTCAGAAACTGAAAGAGCTGGAAGCGAGTCAGGCTCCGTCCGGGCTCTACGTTTTTGGGCAGCACTGCAAAAAAAAAAAAAAAAAAAAAAGAACGAAATTGCTTAGGATGACTTAACGCTCCCTGTGCATTAAACAAAAGAGAATGATCGTGCAGAGGTTGAACACGGGCAAGGGCAGAGCTGCGACGGCATCGTTAATCTCATCATAACGGGCGTCCGGCACGGTGGCCTGACAGAGGTGGAACGTTACGGGCGCGGGAGACCTGAAGAGAGCTTCGGATATGTGGTCCCGAGAAGGTCGTTATTGCACATTAATATCCACATTCATCACTTTGAACTGACCTCATGGGGCCAGGCAGGACTCCCACCCAGAAATCTGGCTCGTAGCCTTCGGTGCTGCTTGTTAAAAGTAGTGAGAGAGAGAGAGAGAGAGAGAGAGAGAGAGAGAGAGAGAGAGAGAGAGAGAGAGAGAACAGCACTACAAAAGTATTGATCAAGATCGACACGGGTCAGAATGAAAGGTCGGTTCGGAAACCGCGATTTCCAAATATATTACACCACAACACTTCCGAAATTCCCAAAACACGTACTTTTCCCACACACACAAAAGTTGGAGGCACACAATTGTACAGGACGTCTCAAGATGCATCCTCACATTTCCTACATCAGTATCTGACTTTCACCAGTGCAAGTGCACTCCAAAATCTAGTGAATCACCTTCCCAGAAGAGTGGAAAATGGAATGTACGGAATGTACCAAACGCATGAACGAGGTGACCGACTCGTCCGACTCTCGTGTGTGTTTAATTTTCAGCGGCTGAATAAAAGGTCATTACTAATTATTTATCTGGCGGGTAATATTATCGGAAGGTGAATCATCGCTCCTCGCTGGACGCTTGGCAGCCTGATAGGATTAAAGTGGTATTTCTGAAGAAGTCCAAACATCCCAGGGAGTAAAAATGCCTGATGCATCAACGCATTGTTGCACCCAAGACTTTTATAGTGGTAGTAAAAATGAGTCAAACGTGAGCTTCAGAAGAAGAAAAAAAGCAAAACAACAAAACCCACATGATTGTTAAAGCAGCAGCGTGAGTGTTACCATGTACAAAAAGGGGCAAGTGAGAAAAACTGGTGTTGAGACCAACAGCAGTCAGAAAAGTACAATGCCGTAAATATATGCGACATCAGAATGTGATAGCAGTTGTGAAGGACCACATGCGGTTCGAAAAGGTTTGTCCATAGAGTCTACATTTATTCACTGGATTGCCACTGGAAACTCGGGAGCTTCCAGAACTTATTCTTCCACAACCCCATAGGATGCAGAATTGCATCATCTTTGGATGCAGGAGCATCTGATTTTCCCTTCATTTCAACCTGTTCCAGCATGAAGATATGCTTCACAAGGGTAGGAGAGGGAGATCTTTTTATCGAACACCTTCAGAATGAATGTAAATGCTGACTGCACCTCAGGCCTCCTCGTCTCACCTACTTTCTTTACTGAAACCCTTGTGGCTGAATGAGAACAAAATCACCAGAAAATCTACTGAACCAATTTCCCAGAAGAGTGGAGGTTTTGGGACTAAAATGTGGAATGGGATGTTCTAAGAGAACACGTGTTACGCTCATATGCCCACCAATTTTTGTATAATTGTATATGTAATGGGAACAATGATACAGTACTGTGCATGTGGTGATCATGGAATAGTGAGAAAACCCCTTGACGTGGAAAAACGAATGAAAAATCTTAGTAACAAAATGATCTTCTGCACTATTGACAGATTTTGCATGCTCCTCCGGGGGTTTCCAGCGTGCTGGAGAAGGCGAAACATAAACAAGCTCAGCAGCATTTTTAGAAAAAAGGAAAAAAAAAAAAAAAGACTTTCGACAAGTTCTACATTGATATATTTGTCAATTTCTTTAGGGGTGAGGAGGGGGGAGGGGGGTGTGATATCCAAATTACGAGCTCAGATCAAGAGTTTCGGTTCCTACGTACGGGGAAACCCAGAGAAATGTCTTTCAGCGACGTTAAACATTTCACATTACTGAATAAAACAACTTGTCAGAAAATCGCCATAAACAATAAAAGTTTTCGATTTTTTTTTCCTTCATCACATTTTTTACGTTTTTTTTTTCCTCCCCCCAAACCCGTGGCAGGAATCGGACAGAAAACGTTTTTTCCATCCTTGTTCCTATTCATCACGGTTTGCTCGGAGCACTTCAAAGCACCATATGGACTCGATTGTGGCTCCATCCTGGCATATGCGATCCGCAGATCCGCAGATCAGAAGCGCGCTCTACCTTTGGGTTCATACCGGAGGATTATTTTCACAGGGGACATACCGAGGAGTCATCGTGACTCTGAGATTTTATTTTTATGACCGATCCTACAAGAAGGACGAGGTACAATCTAACTTAAACGAAACGAATGAGAAAAGGTGTCTGCCAGATGTTCCCCCGACAAGATTAAACGCTTGACGGTTTGATTAAGAAAGTCCCGGACTCTTCATTTCCTCGCTCCGACCGCATTACGGCTTCAGAGGAATTGAAAAAAGAAAAAAAAAAAAAAAAGACTGTTGCGAGGATGAGTGATGTGGCGTACGAGGATTTGGAGTTCCAAGATGATAAGTATTCCTGACCTCCATCAGGCCACTCTCTGGTCAGCGTGTTGGAATCCTTCATGGTCCGTGGTGCTCTGTAGACAAAACTGGTCAAAGCTGGACCTGATTTTAATGGTGCGTCAAAATCCAAGTCATCTTGTTAAACACGGAGATTAATCTGGATTTTTCTAGAGGTCTGATATTTGTGTTCAGATGCACGTAGTTACAACCTTCCGAACGTGCCGCTTGACGTCCGTTCAATCTTCGGCCCACCTTGAACCAGGAGAACTTTTTTTCATTAGTGAAATGACACGGTCCAGAACAAGCCCCGTTGCTCCACACGTCCAAGTGGCTTTGATCTAACTTTGTGAAACTTTGATATGGAGCAGTTTCCTTTTGAACCTCGTTGAAGGAATCTCTGCAGCAGGATATCCTGCCATCTGCTTCGGCAACACAATCGTTCCACGAGTCAGGCATTGGAGGCAGGCCACTCCTCGGAGAGTCACATCAATGGCTTTGGAGGCGCTTTTCCAAAAACCAGCCAAAGAGCCCTCTCTTTTCCTCCTTTATAATTTTTTTTTTTTATAGTAGCTTCAGTTATCTGCATCGAGTTAAATGGGATAATGAAAACCTTTCCTTGCAGACAATGGAATCCTGCTAAGAGATCATCAAGATACTGTTTCCTCCTGATGGGCCCTAATTTGCGGTGGGGTTTCGGCCGCATGGGAAATGGTGTCGCCGTTAAATCGTGGTCTTCGGGATCCATGGCGGTACGATGTCGGTATTATCCCTCAAAAGACAAATGGGACGGTCATTCCAGGAAACATTTAATGCCGATTAAGTGGAAACGGCATTTGAAGGAGCAAATTTAATGGAGAATATTTTCAGAAGAAACATTCGGAAATGGAATAGTAACAATGTCCAGTGGGATCGATTAGACCGCTCGTATTCACAGAATCCTGAATTTCTTGCGATTTAGAAGAAAAACGACCACTGGACTGAAATGACTGAAATACAAGCTCATATGCTTTCTAATGAATATTCAGAATCCCTCCATTCTGATTAGAAACATCTATCAAGCTCCTTCACTCCTCACTATTGAGTTTGTAGACCCCTGAACAATGTGTGCTTTTCGAGCATCCACATTTGGATTATGCTGTTGAAATGACCTCCATTCTTCTGGCAAGATGCTCCTCTAGATTTTATGGATATTTGTGCTCATTCAGACACAAAGTCAGATACTGATGTAGGATAAGGAGGCCTGGGGTGCAGTCAGCTCAGCGTTTATCCTAAAGCTGTTCAATGGGTTGGAGATCAGAGCTCTGTAGCAGATCTTCCACTCCAACCCCATGTCATGGAGATCTTCACAGAGCTGGTGTTTTGTCCAGGAACAGGTTTGGGTGGAAAATTTTATTTTACTACGTCCACAGGCACCTTTTCCTACCTATTGATCATCATGATGGAACAGGTTTGGATCTCATGGATCCTGGATAATGTATTGCTAATGCATCTAAAGACGTATAATTGTGTGTCTGCAAAAATCCCAATAGACTTTTGTACTTCAAGACGATTGTTTATCGATGATTTAAAAAAAAAAGCTCTTCAAACCGAATCTTAAACAAAAGCACCTGCGAACAAAAGACGCATTTCAATTCAAGGCGTGTTTGTCCTCTTGTCCGTTGGCGTGTTTTTATTTATATATACGCTTTTCGGAAAATCCTTAAACCGCGTTGGTCGGGAATCCTCGAGGGAATGTTGACGGATGACCGGTCACGCGTATAATCACTTCCTTACACTCTGTGATTTTCCTGTGGATGGGGCAAATTAGCATCTGAAAATGAGCTGAGAAACACTGTAGGCGAGATCCTTGCGTCATCGCTGTCAGTTCACTTACAGTGCCTCGTAGCTGTGACACACACACACACACACACACACACACACACACACACACACACACTCAGCTAGAGCTTTACTGGAAAAGTTTGGGCTTGAGCGTACACACTTTATAAACGAACCTCGCAGATTTTGTGCGAGAATCGGGTCCAAACTTAACCTGGATGTTGATTAGAAAGAAATTGATTGGACTAATTGTGATGTGAACTGATAATCGACATCAATAAATGTGCAATAAATGTGCGCATGCATTCTGTATCTGCAATTTCCAAAAAAAAAAAAAAAATTCTCCAAAAGTCTATGTCTTAGTCAAATGTCTATATGGAAGATCTTTCTAGAAGAGTGGGGACTAAATGATGTAGGGCAGAGTGAACATCCCACACTGGAGGCTGGAAAAACGAGTGATTTGTCATCCAAGAAAATCCTGCTGCTTGTCAGGATGCTAAAAAACACTGTATATATTTATTAATGAACTGGTGAAATTCACATAGAACACGAAAGAGGATGTGAGCCACAGCAGTGTGTGTGCGTGTGTGTGTGTGTGTGTGTGTGTGTGTGTGTGTGAAGCACATGATATTTAAGCAGTCTAATCACCTTCTTATACAACCTTGTCCACTTGCTATTAACCACAACATCAGCAGATGCTGATGAGAAAAAAGGGGATCGTTTTTAATCAGTGCAGCAGTGATCCCTAGAAGGATGGAGAGAAAGAGGAAGAAAGGATAGACAGGGATGAAAGAACAAACCTTGTGACGTCAGGGAAGCGGATGGGAAAGTAAAGGACCCTGCATTTGGGCCGGATGAGCTGCTCCAGGCCTTTGGGTCGGTGATCAGGCATCGTTTTCATGAAGCCGGAGATGGAGGACAGGAACGATTCCATGTTGAACGCCGAGTTGAACAGGACCACGTCTGCCACCAGGCTGGAGGGAGAGGAGGAAAGAGTCGTGTAAGAAAACATGGACTGTATATGCACTGGGTTTTTGGTCTGATCGGACCGAATAAAATCAACACGATGATACAGTTTATATAAATGTTTACAAAATTTCTAATGAATTCCCAGAAATTCTAATCAATTCCTATAAATTCCTAAATTTCCATCTTGGAAAATTTCCTAAATTCCCCAGATGAAGTTCTCATGAACATTTTCTGGAAATTTCTCGAAAATGTTTTTTATTTATTTTTCTCTATTTTTCCTTCTTCCGGACTCGTGATTAGATTTGAGATTTAAAACAAGTCTCAAGGCAGCGAATGCTTTTAGCAACATACAAGTCCTGCAGAATCGAGTCCATCTGACTGTTAGATTTTTCACTGGAAGCTCTACTTCACTCTCACACACACACACACACACACACACACAAACATCTGAGGTTGTGGTTTACAGGAAATGCAGCACTTCAAAATAAAAAAGAAAGAAAAATCTATACAAGAACAATGAAGCTAAATTCCGCTGAAGCACATTTCACTCCAGATGAATTACCATGAAAGGATCTGGTTATATCCGTACTGGAAGTCTCTCTCTTGGTTTTTGCGGACAGGGTAAATCAACTGGTTCTCGTGAAAGTACAGGATCTTCTTCAGAGAGCCCAAGTCCGGCCTCAGGGCCACCAGTTCGGCGAGGTTGAGCACCGAGCTTGTTAATAAAATCCTAAAAAAAAAAAGGGGGAAAGTATTAGAAAGTCCGGGTTTCACATGGATAGAATAAATTGTTCTAAATTCGAAATACGCAGAGCGTTCTTCAATTGTATCCGACAATGATATTAAAAAAAACAAAAATGTGTCAATATAAAGGTTCCTCCGTGCTAATCCTGACCTGGAAATCATTCACATCAAATTTCAGACTTTTTCATACTTTTCCAAAATGTGTGAGAGCATAAAGTCATTAAAGAAAGCGCTCGTCTCAAAGTGCTGTTAGGTACATTGGATTAATTGGTGACAATCAGTGTTTTGGGACAAGAGAAGAGAAGAGAAGAGAAGAGAAGAGAAGAGAAGAGAAGAGAAGAGAAGAGAAGAGAAGAGAAGAGGAAAGAAGAGAAGTGGAAAGAAGTGGAGAGAAGAGCCGAGATGAGAAGAGAAGTGGAGAGAAGAGACAAGACGAGAAGTGGAAAGAAGTGGAGAGGAGAGAAGAGAAGAGGAGAGAAGTGGAGAAAGGTGAAGTGAAGTGAGGAGAAATGGGAGAAGTGAAGAAAAGTGGAGAGAAGTGGAGGAAGGTAAAGAGAAGTGAAGAAAAGTGAAGAGAAGTGAAGAGAAATGAAGAGAAGTGAAGAAAAGTGAAGAGAAATGGAGAGATGTGAAGAAAAGTGAAGAGAAGTAGAGAGAAGTGAAGAAAAGTGGAGAGAAGTAGAGAGAAGTGGAGAAAGGTAAAGAGAAGTGAAAAGAAGTAAAGTGAAGAGAACTGAAGGCAAAATGGAGAGAGGTGAAGAGAAATGAAGAGAAATGTAGAGAAGTGAAGAGAAGTGAAGGCAAAATAAAGAGAAATGGAGAGAGGTGAAGAGAAGTGAAGAGAAGTGAAGAGAAGTAAAGGGTGCTACTCGAGACTGTGTCCCTGTCTGCATTAAGAGCTTTGGGATTGCTAGAAAGAGGAAAAAGTGTGAGAGAGTGAAAAAAGGAAAGAAAGAAAAAGAGAGCGAGCTTTGAAGCTGCGTCATTCATCTCCCTAAATGAACCCAACCCCCTATTCGCTGTGCTCCAAGCTCGGCTTCTTTGATGTGGCGAGCCTGCGGCCTCGAGACCACGACGCGCTCTGGGTTTAACTCGTCCTTACGCTGATCTACAAACGCGTTCTCTCGCGCAAATCCTAACCCTCGATCGTTATACCACGAGGCCGCTCTCAAGCGTTTTCCTGCACGCCAGAATAAAATACGAGGCGAAGACGGAGCTGCGTTTTCGGTTCGTATTCCTGCTGGAAAGGATCCAGGACACACATTCGACTGTGGTACTAATAAAAACAGGGAAATGCTCTTGCTGACTTTGAACTTGAAACTTCAGTGAAACTGGAGGCATCGTTGATGCAATTAGTTTCATATCATATGAAAGTTTTTTGCACAAAAATAGTACCAAGTAAAATAGTACAAAATAAAGTCAAATATCACTCCAGTTAAAAAACGTCCAAGTGAGTAAAAGAACAAAAGTTTTTGCCTTTAAATGTACTTAAGTATCCAAAGTAGTGATTTATTATAACTATAATGTTATAATCATATTTATCACTCTTTACTTAATCAACTCAGTTTGTGTGTAAAGACTCGAATGTGACTCAGCACACTGATTCACTAATAGAATGATATTAATGACTCAAACACTGATTTCTAATATATACTATTTATTTTCAACTACTTAAAAATAATCGTGTAAATGAGGTCACGTGTGTGGTGGTGAGTTCGAGTCGAGTTTCTTCATCATTTATTCCTCTCTAAATGTTCTGCTTGATGTTAAACTGATGCTGAACTGTATGTTGGTGATCAGTAGATTCACCGAGCGTCGATCAGAACACGTGTAAAACAGAGCGTGCGCTCGACCCCTACGTTTTTATCCTCGTAAATAAAAAGAAAACAGAAAGCCACAGGCCGAATATTCGAATGGAATTCGTTACATTTTCCGTAATGAAATCATCATGGGAATTGCACTTGCTCCTTGAATCGAAGAAAAAAAAAAAGGTTATTGTAAGCGGACACTGTGACGAAAACAAAATTAGTCTGGGCGTTTAACATTCCGCAAACGTTTCACTCCGCTCCACCCGTGAGTGTGGAGCGCTCCGAAGAAAATCTGACTCGAGACAAAAACAAAATCCCATGAGAGAGCGAGAGAAACGCGAACATGCTTTCCCTCCCTCGAATTCCGCCGGCGACTCAACTCCCTGGAATCCCAGGCCTCCGGTCCGATGACCGTACGCCTGCGTCCATAGCCGTGTTGGGACACGCTCGTTAGGGTCATGCCAGATCTTTAGGGCGTTTACTGTACATCATTACAATCCATTCCATACACACATGATCTGTGAGTGTCCGGGGGTGTGGAGGGGGTCACGGTGCTCCCCTGCAGTCGCTGCTCACTAACAGCTTGCATTGGTAAACTTCTCGCTAAGGATTAGCGGAAAAACACTTTCCGGGACGTTCCGGTGTGCTTCTTAACTCGCGTGTTTCCTTTCACTCCCACTCAAAAGACGATCTTTTATAAAGTACTCAAGTTTGGTTTCTTGGTACACGATTCACTGACGCGACATTCGCCAGCGACGCACCTCGCGAGATGATCTGCTATTGGACGTTCTCTCTCGTCACAAGCCCATAAACCGTCGCCCACCATTTGTTTCCGAGCTGCTGACTGAAACCGAGGCAGATGTTTTAGATCCAAAAGGGACCTGTGGGACAGCAGACATAGTGGGTGGCTCTGGTAGAGTGTTTGCTTAGTCATACTCCTAATTGCATAAGAGTAGTTCGAGTGAAAAAGTGCTGTTTCAAGGGGGAAAATAAATAAATAAATAAATAAATAAATAAATAAATAAATAAATAAAGAGCCCTGCTTCACTCCTGGCTGCAGAAATTTCTCCTACTATATTTAACACTGGAGCCAACAGTCATCTCACGATTGAATCACTTTGGCGTGTCGCTCGGCAGTGCGCTTTACACAACCAGAATATTGATACGAGACGTAATGTCTAGGGGTGGAACGGTACACGTTTCCGTACCAAATCTTTTCAGTATAAGACCCCAATCCTTTTTACGTGCGTAAAGGCACAATCTGAGTTCACTCACTAACGTGTTAAATGACAGAATGAAAAAGAAATCCTAACAATTCTGCATACTGAGAACGGAAATGAATGAAGGACTGAATGAAGACATTTGTTAATGTAAGCAGAAATAAGCAGAACGGTAAAGAAAAGTTTAAAAAAGTCAATATTAAATGTAAAACAAACGCAAACACCCAAATGGAGTCTAAAAAAGTTAAACTATTTACATTTTTTCATTTATTAAATTTTATTGAATCAATTTAATCAGTGATAATTTAATTGTTTACTCAATTTAATCTATCATTTAAATAAAAGTGCATTGGATTAATTTGATTTATTCCATTTTCCACAAGATTATTTAATATATTATTTAAACCAAGCAGACATTTTTTTAAGTTTCACATAACTTCCTCCTAACTGTACCGAAAATTGATCCAAACAATGACTTAATTGACGTAATTCAATCACAAAAACGCTTTGTTTGAAAAGCATTGTGTTTCCCACAGACCATTATTACTGATGCACCACCTGCTAAACTCTGGATCGCTCTGGACCGGTAACACAGACGACGTTGCACAATTTAAAAAAAAAATGGACGAATGGACGAGAAGAAGATTCAGACCTAAGAAAAGTTTGGGATCATTTCAAACTGAAAGATGAAGAAAACCCTGAACAGTGCGGTTACTGTTTTTTAAAGTAGCACTATTGCTCTTTAATATTTCCTCGAACACACTCGCAATGTCGGGTCTCTCGACTGTAATGATCCTTTTTCCTTCTCCAGTATTAGACAGAAGAGGAGGAAAAGGTCTCGTCAATGTTCAGATTATAGCTCCTGAAAATGCCTCCACAACCTTTCAGTGTCTCTGCAACAGATGAGAATCTCCGAAAGCTGAATCAGATTCAGTTCTTGGAAACTCGCTTGTCTACGCCGTTCTCTCGTTTTCCACGCCGTCTACTACCACAGCTTTTCAGGAAGATCATAGGTTCGTCTTTATCGTGAACTGTTCGGTGGATAACTTGATGACCGAGGACCTGCTCGTGATCAGCGATCGCAACTGCCCTGAAGGCATTGATCCTTTCCAGATCATCCAGATGTTTGAGCAAAATCAAATGTCGAATCGTGGTAAAGTGCTTTCGGTTGGCCATACAGATCAGACAAACATGCAGACACTCCGCCCTGAAAAACGTGGTCAAAAACTCATTTGTTCAACTTCACAATTACCCAAATGGTTAAATGCACGTTTTGGAGACCCGGGACGACACACTGAAACGGCTGTGGGTCATGTGGTGGTGCTTCTTATTTGACTTAAACCAAAATAGACAGCGGATTTCCCCCTTGACACAACATGATCCTCTGAGTCGTTCCTGAAAATCTTTAGCATGATTCAAAACTCCGGACTGGATCCAACATGGCGTTCACGTAAGGAATTTTGGGCTGTTTTTAAAACGAGCTGCTAAATACGGTTCATGGGGAAAACCTGGTTCTGATCGTTTCGTTCAGTCGAATGGGTGGAAATGGAGAATTTCTCTTAAAATAAGAAAATCCTCACAATCCTGTATATTGAAAGAGGGATTGAATGAAGGATGAAAGGAATGGAACACACACACAAATGGAGTCTAACAAATTTGAACTATTGATTTTATGTAAATTATTTATGCAAATGTAATTCTGTAAAAAAAAAAATTGAATAACACTAATCTTTAAATAAATCATTTCAAGTTCTTGACTTCACGTGAACGGATCGCTGCTTTGTCCCTATTCAAGTTCAGGAATCTCTACTTAACCACCATGAGGTGGAACTCGTGTGTCACACACTCACGCCTGTTTTTTTTATCTATAACGAGCATCATTACGCTTTTACCATCCACCAGGTAGTCGGAGACATTCATGCGTTCTGCTGAGATGATTCTGATCTAAAATCTCGCTCAGGTAGAAAGAGAGCTTTCCATTATAAGCTTTTTTTATCATGCTCGTTTCCGGACACGTTTCCACAGCTTCTCGAATGACAGGGTGTGAATCACAGCAGCAACGTGAAATAACTACCAGAAATATGACCAATACTGAGAACATGACCCTGATGCTGCAGGTGGAGAGCACACGCCCACGCGCACGCAGCGAGTCCTGAGAAACGTTTCCCTGCACCTCAGCTAATCTGCTACTGGTCTGAGTGGCAGTGATCAGCCACAGTCATGTCCACAGTGAAGGTCAACGGTTCAAAGGCTGGTTCGAGGATCAAAACGGACCCCGGATTCGTTAAGATTATGACTTTAAGACCCACTTTAAGTAATTAAAAAATTCATAGAAAAAAATAATAAAATAGAAAAGATTGTTCCAGACAGCAAAAAAAATTAACATTGTGCCTATGTTTTAAAAAATTGTTTAAATTATTGTTTGTTTGTTTTTTTTTACAAGATTTTGTACACAAAAGAAATTCCACTCTTTTGTTTTAAAATTCCTATAAAAATTGTTTTTGTATTTTTCACAATTCATTATTTTTTATTTATTTTACAAGTATATATTTTTATCCACATTTATAAATATTGTTTTATTAAAAAAAAAAAATTAATTAATACTATTAGAACTGTATACAAATTTTTTTGTAGTTTGTTTTTTTAATAATGTTAAATGCACATTTTTTATAAAAAAAATTTATTCCTGTAAATAATTTGAACATGGTATAACCGTGTTGTTAGTATGATGATTGTGTGATTGTGTCCTGTATGCCCTGTTTGGATGGCGCCCACACACACACAGACACACACACACACACACACACACACACCTGTACGCCTGGCTGCTCTGGATCGCCTGCATGAAATGCAGAGCAGCCGTTCTGGCCCTCCAGTGCCATTTCTTCGCAGGTAGCGTGTACAGCACACAGTCATCTACGGCCTCAACAAGAAGGTCCATCAGCTGCTTGTGAGAGCCGCCATAGAACGCCTCGACCAGCAGCACACTCATGGATGAAGCCAGCAGCACGATGGAATTCGACCTGGAACGACCAATAATACGTCAACCTTAAAACACTTTTATATGTAGGACACCCGACTTCTGCGGTTCCTTCCCACAAACTTAAATTGAGCAAGAACGCATGAACCTGTTCCAGCATGACGATGCCCATGTGCACACAACCAGCTCCATGCTTTCCATGGGAAGGAGTGGACCGCTGTAGAGCTCCAACCCTATTGAACACTTTTGGGATGAAAATTAAAAAGGCACCCCAGGCCTCCTCACCTACATCAGTACGTGACTTTAATAAGGCTCTTGAGCACCAATAGCCACAAAATTTAGGAGAACATCTTCCCAGAGGAGTGGAGGTTATTATAATGGATATTTAATAACTCAATTTGGAATGGGATGTACAAGAATAAAGCTCAGATGTACAAAAAACTGTCTATATTGAAATTTGCAGCATCAATACAGCAGATATACCTGAAAAAGAAGGGGGGGGGGGGCTATTGAAACCCTAGCAACTAATTTTTATTATTTGATATTAATGGAAATACCACGATGAGTAATGAGACGTGACGAATAAGGTGAAGAGATGAGACGAGACGAGGGAATAATAAGTGGGATGTCATTAAAGGCTGTATATATACATATATATCGAATAGAGAAGAAAAAGAAAAATAATTCGCCTACGTGCAGGACTTTCCCGGCGATGGAGAAGCTCACAGTTGCTGTGTGTGAAATGAAGGGTTAAGTCATAAGTGGAAAGCAGAATGAGGTGTACAGTAAAAACATATCAACAGCTGGAAATGAAATGCTGACTTGGTGATATTTATCAGACAAACAGGCCTGTAGACTCTGCATCATGGAAAAGACACATTTCTAAGTGGTTAGATGTCGATTATGCAGTCACTCGACGGTATTATGGGAAAAGCTGTTCGGGATTTGTTTGTGTAAACGTGATAAAATGTGTGTATATATATATATATAAACCTTTGTGCATGTATAAATTTAAATATATAACGTGTATATATGAGTGGCTCGAGATTCATCTGTATGAACTCAATTATCACATTATTATATTATATACACTCATTCATTATATATATATATATATAAACTATGAATCAATTTTGCTTAAATCATTTCAAATTTAAATTATTTAAATTCTAAAAACATTTGAATTTAATTCCACTTTGCTTGTTTCAGTCTTATAAAACTCTCTGAAGTCAAAAATGTTTTGGTTTCATTTTTTTGTTGTTTGTTTGTCTTGTTTCGGCTGTCAAGAAAAAAAAAAAACTATCGCGATCTAAAAAAAACAATAAAAAAATCTGTTCACAAAACACCTACACTGATTGGACTGCTACAGCAACACCTTTGAAAAAAAAAAAGATGGCCGAAAAGATACAGGGGGAAAAAAGTGGAAAAATATATATATTGTTTTTAAATGGGGGTTTTCCATATTCGCTGAGAGTGGGCTCCCCCCCCCCCACACCACTGTACTTACCTTTCTCTCTGTCTCTCTCTCTCTCTCTCTCTCTCTCTCGAGCCCTCCATCTTACACAGGTAGGACCGAGTGAACATTTAGACCTCAAAATGGAGAGAGGAAAGTGAGGAGTTAACGTCAGAGATCGTACCCACACGCGCTGATGCGAGAGGGAAACCCCGCGGCACCAGATCTCAAGCGATCTGAAGCAGCAGCATCATCTCACCGTGGGTGCTGAATCATTTCTGAACTTCTCTGTAACGAATGCCTCAGCACAACCGCTTGAAAAGAAAAAAAAAGACTCAAAAAGTTCGAGGGAGTGAGAGAGATGAAAACCTGAGAGTTTAGATGGCACCGATATACAAACAGTCACCGCTATAGATTTGACATGTTCACTATACATCAGCTACTGTATGTGTATATTGAATATGGTACTGTATTTTAGAGTGAGTCACATGGAAACTTGTCATTTTGTGATTTTCACTGCAAAAATAAAAGCCTCAGAAAGAGTCTACTCAATCTCCATTTCATTCAGTGCTCAAGAACATCATGAATAAACTGTAGACACCTGAGCATATGAGCTTTTAGAACATCTCATCCATTTAGTCCATATTTGCTGTTATAATAACAGCCTCCACTCTTCCAGAAAGTTTAGATCTTGAAGTGTGCAGAGAAATTCGTCTAAAAGAACTGAGCTCAAGTGAAGAAGCGTTTCCACTCCAACCCATGTAGAGCATATCTTCATGGAGCTGGAACAGGTTTGAGTCTCGGAGCTCAAGTGAAGAAAAGAAAATTCATTCTCCTACATCAGAAGACGTCTTACACAGTCGTGTGCCTCTAACTTTGTGCTAACTGGTGAAGAAGCACATTGAGCTGGAACAGTCAGGTGTCCGAATACTTTTGACATACGGTTTAACGTGACCTCGGTTCAGCCGATTTGTTGAAATCAGATTGTATGATCTCAATATCTAGTAGAACATCTTCCCAAGAGAGTCAATGTGGAATGCTGAGGTGTCCTCAAACCTGCTGCCCTCCTTTATGTCTTGTGCATTGAAGGTACTCACTAATGTAAGATGAGACCTCATCTCGTTCTGAAAACAAGAAAGAATTACGAGGTGGTATCAAAAAGTTTTAAGATTAATGGTGTATCTGGTGGTGTTCTGTCCACGTGCGCTTTCATCACGGAGAGAAAGTTAAAACAAACAGCAAACGTGAAATTCTGTGTGGAACGGGACGAATCTCCTGCAGAGACGTTTGAATTACTGCAGACATGCTTTAAAAGCAGAAGAACATCACTGGAAGACAATGAGAGAGCAGGAAGACCTGTGCATGATGATCGTCGATCCACAAGTCTAATTTCTGCACCCGCCCTGCTCGCCAGATGTGCGGACTCCGCCCTCATCCAGAAGGGTGAAGATGCAGCTCAAAGCTTGCCGGTTTAAAAGAAATCCGGCACAGGTGTTTGACACGCTGTGCACGTATTTGCTGTGCAAGGGGACTATTTTGAAGGTGATCGTGCAGGAACATTGATAAATGAAGTACTTCCTTGCAAACAGAGCGAGTCTCCAAACGTTTCTATATCACCAAGATACGATTTGGACAAGTGCAGCCTTAACGTTGGAAAAACTCCAAAATCACGTCTGGCACAGGGGGAAAAAAGGGAACGGTGGAACATCACGTGATCTGCACTGATCGTCCCTGATTAAACCTTAAAGCAGGATCGAGTGTGTCGTTGCTCTATAAGCGGTACAGCGAGCGAGGCACTGCCCAGCGACAAGCATTTCAGAATAAAAAAAAAAAAAGATGCAATGGAGCATGCCAGCTAGCACTCGACACCTCATTTTAACAGCCTCCAGCCATCCGTACAAGCCTGTGTGTGTGTATGTGTGTGTGTGTGTGTGTGTGTCTCATCATCACAATGGAGTGTGATAAGGAGGAGGCCTAAAATGATATGGTCTTTCCGGAGGAGTAATCCAGCTTGAACGATAGATCTGATTAAACACACCCCCGCCGTCGAGTGGAGCTGAGGCTCATAACGCAAAATTACACTTGAAGAGTAAGGAGAAGGAACACACACACACACATACATACATACATACACACACACACACACACACACACACACACACACACGCCTACAGCACCGTGTGTGCTGAATAATGCGTTTTCCAGCAGAATACACTAATAATACAAACAGCAACCCAAAAGTAAGTGTGTTGTATTCTCGATTCTGATTGGTCACATGGTGATGAATTTTACATCAGTGAATGGAGATCTGTTCTGATGACCCCATCGCAACTTGAAAATATCCCATGTCGGGGGACTACCTGTATATGTTATAGATACCTGTGTCATTTTCTTTCGGCTTCTCTCATTAGGGGGCGCCACAGCGGATCAACCGTCCCCATACCCCCCTGTCCTCTACATCTGCCTCCTTTACACCAACTACCTGCATGTCTTCTCTCACCACATCCATAAACCTCCTCCTTGGTCTTCCTCTTTTTATCCTTCCTGGTGTCTCCATCCTCAGCATTCTCCTACTGATATACCCCATGTCCCTCCTCTGTACATGTCCAAACCATCTCAATCTCACCTCCCTCACCTTGTCTCCAAAACGTCCTACATGCTCTGTCCCTCTAATAAACTTATTTCTAATCCTGTCCATCGTCGTCACTTCCAACGAACATCTCAACAACTTCAGCTCTGCTACCTCCAGCTTCACCTCCTGTATACTACCTATATATATATTTATTTATTTGGGGTTTAACTAAATTTTTTGGTGAAAGGCTGCGAGTGCATTTTTTTTGTAAATTAAAAAAAAAAAAAAGAAATTTAAGTTAAAATGGTAATGTAATTGAAGTATAAATTCTGATGTGGATCTAAAAATCAATAAAATAATCAACATTAGGTTGGTTACAATGGCAGCACTTTGGGTCGGGTAAACACACTTTAAAATGTTCTGGATCATGAACCCTTCATTTCCTTCTCCACACTCTTGCAATAATTCTAGTACAAATAGATCTTAGTTTCATGAATCTTCAATGAATCTTGTTCCAAAACTGGGAGGACTTACAAAGGCTTCTAGATTTAAAGGGATTTCATGCAACAAGGCAACCCAACCTACAATCATCACCAGACCTCCTTCTCAATCTGTCAGGAGGAAACAGGTCACACCAGGCCAACAGCTTAAATCAAGCGTCAGATTATTTTTAAACCTGAGAAAAAAGCACTGTAATAATAATAATAATAAAAAAAAAAAGGCTTATAGATAAATAAAATATACGTTTTGGCAAAAAAGGACCTGAAGAACATCAGTGTGTCGAATGAAAAGCGCTGCTTTATGAAATTCAGAGTCGTGTTTTGAGTGACCTTTGCATCATGATGTAAAACCGAGACCCTGTGACGTCAGAAATTTCAGCTATTACTTCGCCTGTACAAGTGAAACACACTTTTGACCCTGAAAAAAAGAAAAGCCTGCACAGGGGAAAACACGGGTTCACGCATTTACTCAGAACTGTAGCAGAGAATTTGCAAGGGGTGACTTTGTGGATCTTTGCTCCCCGATTTAGATTCACCAAAAACTGGTGTTTCTGTACACTCGTGCTCGATACCAGACTTTGGTGTGAACAGGATAAAAATAGGTCAAAAAAAACTTTGCTGCGGTGACGTAACGTTGCGTGGCTTTATTGAATGCCGCTAAGACGTCGCGTCTTCAACCGCAAGCCATGATGAGTGGCATCTCAATCAGCTAGAACAGTGCTGTAAGCCTCGTTCCGTTTGTTTCTGAAACCTTCTTATTCAGAGCGACGTTGACATTTCAGTCGGAGTTCAACACGCAAACCGAGGGCGATTTACAAAAACGCTTGATCTCGCGTTATAAAAAGCACGGAGAAGCTCATCCTTTCAGTGGATTAAGCGCTCCAAACGGAGCTGTGGGGATGAAGACGAGTCGGGCTGTAATTACGTGCCGACACGTACAACGTTAATCAGTACGCGCTCGCAAAGGTTATCCGATTTGGATTCCATGAGCAAAAGTTTGTGGACACCTGAGCTTAATATTCGGAGTTCCTCGATCGCTCTTATAATAACCTGCACTCTTGTGGGAAAATGGAAATCTGAGAGCATGGAATATTCCACCAATAACAGGCCTCCCATTCCAAACTCATATCTTCTGGCTTTGTGCACAGGGGCATTGTCATGCTGGAAAGGGTTTGGGTCACATAGTTTAATGCACACGTGGCTGGAAAAGTCTGGTGTCTGAATACTTTTGTCTTTAAAGTGTGTATTTTGGAGGAGCGTGATAATTCATCCCGGCACGTGTTATCAAACCGGATTCACTCAAACCGGCATTAACGCTGACTCCGCTCCCCTCGATTAGCGGAATCGCACGAGACGTGCATCAGGCCATCGAGCGTCTGCACTGCAGCTTTTGTTGTCAGGCTTTGTTCATTTGCTGTTTAGTGTAAATGTCACAGGAAACAAGAGCGAGCTCGTCTGTGACCTTCACAACAGCCTGCTGAAAATATGACACGTCACATCGCCACAGCAGAGGCGGCAATCCACCAAAATTAAACCTGTTCGTCTATAAACATGTCGAATATCTTACACGATCCGCCGTCAGAGAGCTATTAATAGCAAGTGAAGACTAACGGCGACGCTTCAGAAAACCAGACACGCCGAACGCCCTTTTTTTTCTCTCTATAAACAAAAGCGGTGATGTAAAGTGTTTCTGAGGGTTTAAATTTAATTATTTAATAGTATTTAATTAAACCACTTTATTTATGGGGTTTTGAGAGACATTTGAGAGTTTCTACAACACAAACTTTAAAGCTTTACACACACTCTGTCCATCCCAGAGCAGTGCAGCAGGATTCAGGTGTGGTGACTGGGCAGGTCGTTCCATGATGGAGATCACTCGTCTGTTTGCTCTCTAAATCGTCTCATCGAATCCAAAGTGTGGAATGGGATCCACGTTGGTTTAGGATTCCTCTCATTTTCCCAAACCTTCCCTGCTCCAAAAACAACCCCAAACCAGTAAACTTCTACCTCCATGTGTGATTGTGGAGGGTGAGGGAGTCTGATCACACCTTCTCTCTTGTTCTCCATCTCACACGAGTTCTTCTGTTAGAGACACAAATCTCAGGTGGAATTCACAGAAACCTGAACTTCCTTTTCAGGAAAGAGAACTGTAGCGATATGGCGTGAAGACGTTCTTAACCGTTTCCATGTTTTGAGGAGAGACTAACTTTTTGGCAAAAGTATTGCGACACTTTTTTCAGCCGTATGTGGTTCTTCTTCGACTGTTGCAACAAAGTTGAAGGCACACAACTGTATAATACGGCATGAACTGTTCTCAGGAGACCCGATGGGGGTTGGAGGAACATCTCCTGCTCTAGAGCTCAGATCTTGTCCCTACTGGGATGTAATGTGAAGGCTGACTGCACCCTCGTGGATGAATGAATCTCCACAAAAATCCAGAGGAACATCTTCCCAAAAGAGTGGACGTTTTTGTAGCAGGAATTGTGGAACGGGATTGTGGGTGGTGATTACGACGATAATCTGTAATATTGCAAATTTATAACGGATTTCAACAATATTGTCACTTCGAAATAATTGTATTGAACTTTCAGAGAAATGATAAACACATTGTTCTGTCCTCCGTCTCCAATCCTGAGGTTATTACATTTCATTTTCTGGATTCGACACTGAATTTCCGGAGCGTGCCGAGTCTATAACTGTTCAATTCTTTTTTTTTTTTTTTTTTCCTTCCAACTTTAGGAAATTCAAAAGTGACATCAACGATCACTTTATGAGTCATAACGAGAAACACGTACACGTTCGTGCCCACTTTCAATTTGCATAATGCAAAACACCGTGCTCATTTCCATAAAGTATACAACACGATAACATCCAAAGATTGCTTTCAAATCAGGTGTTGAAGCTCTGGGTTCTTGAAGCTTACAGTCTGAAGACTTGTCAGACGTTTCAGGTGATTTCTGACTGAGCACCGGTCGTTCTCCTAACTTCAATTTCAACGTATACAATTGTACAAATACGTCGTTCGCAAACACGAACCATACGCACAATCATTTCCTAATGTACCGTTATACGCTCCTCTCGTATGGGAAGATGTTCCACCAGATTTTGGAGGGTGTAAGTAAAGCCAGGTACTGAAAAGGTGAGGTGAGAAAACCTGGGCTCTGCATTTCCATTCATCTCAATATGGCTGAAGATGTGCATCGCGTTCCTCTTTTACTTAAAATAAACGCCACTCTTCTGGGAAGATGTTCCACCAGATTTTTGGAGGTTTATGCTCACTCAGATACATAAGCGTTCTGATGGAGGTCAAGTGAGGAGGCCTGGGGTGCAGTCAGAGCTCCAAATCATCTCAGAAGGGTTAAGAGCTCTATCACAGGAGATCTTTCACTCCAACCCATGGAAAGTATATCTTTATGAAGCTGGATATGTGCACAAACAGCTGGAACAGGTATGGGAAAGAGAAAATGGCATTTACCTGCACGGGTAAAGTCAAGGTGTTAGGCTTCAACATTACATTATTGTCCTACTGGTGCTTATTTATAAAAGGTACTGTATGGGCTGTCCTGAAGTCACTATATGTGCACTTCTTTATAGTGCACATGGATTTGGAACACAGCCACACTCTGACGTTACTAACGGAATTGGCTAATCTTCAATGCTAGGACTCTTCACTACACTATGTTTCTCACACTAATGTTCACAAACACGAGACAATTCAGGTATTAAAGATGTCTAGTATCTGCGCGGACCGAAAAAAATATCTAAATATTTAAATAAAGCTGTAAATAAATGATAAAATGTCGCGCGCTAGCTACACACCGCTCTGCGTTTGTATTTACCTCCTCTCCACAAGTCCCGTCGTCCTCTGGCGTGCGCGCGCGCGTGCTTGAGCGTGCTCACGTATGGCGTGCGCGTTGACGTCACTCGCCGGCGGGTGGGGGGGGGGTTTAATCACGTGGTCATTTTCCTGCTCAGCTGTATAACAAGAGCTTATTATTGTTATTATTATAATTTTTTTTTGTTTGTTTGTTTGTTTTTATAATTTTTTGAATATGAAGTCACATTCTTGAGGAAAAACATTTTATTTATTCTCCTTAAGAATGTGACTATTTAGTATTATATATATTTATATAATAAATAAATAATTTATATATTTATATTTATATATATAAAAAACAAAAGTTAGTGAAAAGAGGTGTACTCACATAACTTCTCAACGGACAATACAATATTCAATGTACATCTTGTATATCAGTACAGATTACAGTACAGCCATTAATGTCTAAATAACTGCCACCAAAAGTAAGTACACCCTCAGTGAACATGTCAAAACTGTGTCCGAAGTGTGAATATTGTGTGTGAGCACCATCGTTATCCAGCACTGCTTTAATCCTCCTGAGTATGAACTTCACCAGAGCTGCACAGGTTGTTGCTGGGATCCTCTTCCACTCCTCCATAATGACACCACGGAGCTGCTAGATGTTGGCTAGACACCACCTTCTGCCTGAGGTTCCCCAGAGGTGTTCAATAGGGTTCAGGTCTGGA
>MU545793.1:14494913-14539762 GCA_024362625.1 Silurus asotus | reverse complement strand
TATATATATATATATATACATACATACATACACACACACACACACACAACTGAAAATTCTACATTCGCACACTGCAAAAACACAACAAGGAAATTTGATCCTCAGTGAAGCATGACACAGGTGTTGAAAATTAAAATGGGCTACGTTTATTCGAGCAATTTCATTTCCAAGAGAAAATACAAATTAAAAAAAAAAAAAATTAAATTATAATTCAACAGACATTTCAAGAATCCCATTGACCACAGAAAACCTTCATCTCTTCAGCTAAAAAGAAAAACAGACGAATAAAGTGGAATTTTCTTTTTCTTCCTCCTCCTCCTCCTCCTCATCATCCTTCTTCTCAGTCAAAAATACAGTGTTTTCACAATATCGTATCAAAAGTTCCCAAATTGTAGAATCTCCTTTCATTAGGTACATTAAGTAAGTAGAACAATTAAGAGTAACTGTTCCAGATACAATAAATGCTCTCAATGTAAAATTTGCTCCGATATTCACTTGTCAGGATCCATTTTTACTAAAATATATCTATAACGAGGAACTATAATACTGTACACTACAGTATGAAATAAATATAATTAGGAAATATAAAATGAGTCACATAAATAAAATGGTAGTTTAAAATAAAAATAATTGGAATTTTTTTTTTTTTTTTTTTTTTTGTATTGAACAAAACATACCATGGTAATACTGACAGATGGTGATGGAAAAAAAAAAAAAATACAGAAAATTGCACAAACAATATGTAAACTAGGAAGTTTAGCTATACTAATACTGATGAAGGTAATTCAAAATATGAAGGTGAATGTTGAAAATGTTTATTTTTTTCCACGTAATACTTAAGTAGCAGGTGTTCGTGGAGAGGACACGCGGTGACTCCACGTTCTACACTTTTACAAGGGTGGATGGCACTTGCAAAAAAAAAAAACACAGGTGAAAGGGTTTGCATATAAGGCTTTTTTTTTTTTCTCGAACGAAAAAAACGAAACACAGGGCTTCCCCGACAAAGTCTCGCGCAACGGAAACTTCGTCGTAACCGCTGTTAATTTCTTTTAAGACTTTTCCTTCATTTTGAACCATACAGGCATTATTTAGATAAAGACGCTTCATAAAAAAGCCGTAATGTGATTCCAAAATAAACATGTGGCAGATCAGGTAAAGAAAAGGTAAAAACAAGGATATCACAGTAAGTGAAAAAAAAAAACAACAACAAAAAAAATTAACACTGACACGCTTACTGCGGCTTCAAGCGCAGTGTATGTACTGTACATATACGCAAATGCTTACTCTTTTCTACAATTTTTTTTTTTACAATTATTATTCCATGTAGTAATTCATCAGAGTGCAATTCGAGGCTTGTGCTGTGATCACAATAAAAACACAGGGCGGTTATGGAAATAAGCACCACACAGCCTTCACGTTTCACTCTGTACACTTGTGAAACCTTTCCATCGGTTCATTTATTATATTGTACTGTAGATCATTATCACTTTTGCATAATGGAAACTCTCGAAATTTCACCCGGTTTGATGCTTGTTTTATTATTATTTTTTGTTCGTTCGTTCGTATGTTCGTTTCGTTTGGACAATGGACAATGCCAGCCTGAGTTCCACTCTTTATGTCTCAGAATACAATACCGAAGAACCAAGACATGGAAGTGTGGTCACGATAGTGAATCTGGCTCAATGTCCCTCAATGCGAGGGAAATGGAGCAAACAATACAAGCAAAACAAAAAACAAAACAAAAACAACACTGGAAGCTTAATCCAAATCGCAGTAGTTAATCGGCATCCTCGTTCTCACCATCTGTCTTGCTCTCCGCCTTCCTCTCCTCCGAGCTCTCGTCTTCCGTTCCTCCTGATACATCGTTCGCTTTCTCATCTTTTGCCATACCGTCCAGGCTTCGGCTCTCCAACCTATCCTCCTCCATTTCCTCCTCCTCCTCCCTGAACATTGCCTCTCGTCTGTCCGTCACTTCCGGGTAGACCTTCTCCGCATCCCTAGACCCGTCCTCTTTGCCGTCTCTTAAGATGGCGCTTCCTCGCATCATGTCCTCGCCCTGCTCTTCGGGATCAGAAAATCTCAGTGGTGCAAGTCCCTTTAGGTAAGCGTGGTGCATGAGCAGCTCCGTGGGCTCTAGGAGGCCACCGTTCTCATGGCTCTCCTGCTTGGCGGCCTCACGTTCCTCCGCCTCCCTCTTGCAGTAGGAATAGCGATGGTTCATGTGCTGCGAGTACGAGCCCGAGTGCGAGAAGCGCTTGCCGCACTTGTCGCACTGATAGGGCTTCTCGCCCGAGTGCAGGCGCGAGTGTTCGATTAGATGGTGCTTGTGCTTGAAGGCCTTCTTGCAGATCTGGCACTGGTGAGGCCGCTTTCCTGCAGACACACAAGGAAAGAAAAAGCCAACAGGTTAGTGTTATCATTACAGCAAAACTACAGCACTATTGTTTTGTTGGTGAGAATAAAACCTGTGTCAGTGTGCTACACTTAAATGCAAAAGCATAAATTGAACACAACAACCAGCATGAAATCATCCAAATGAAGAACTTTTGAACACACAAGCTTTAACGGACAAAAGTATTGCGGTGGTTCTCGCCCAAAATGTTCCCACAAAGTTGGGGTCACTTGAACTAGGAGACCACAACCTGTTCCAGCATGACAAATGTCTCTGTGCACAAACCTAGCTTCATTAAGATATGCTTTACATGGCTTGGGGTGGAAGATCTCGTGCTATAGAGCTCCAAGCCCCGTTGAACACCTTTGGAATGAATTAGACCAGCACCCCACTTCACTTACATCAGTCCCTGACTTTATGGATGAATGAGCACAAATCCTTAAAATCTAGTGAAACATCTTCCCAGTAAGAGTGGAGGTTATTATAGGACTAAATGTGGAATAGGGTGATCATAAAGCACATACCAAACTTTTGTCCATATTGTGTGTTGTAAATGACTTATTATTATTATTATTATTATTATTATTATTATTATTATTATTATTATTATTATTATTATCATCAATCCCTCCTTTATGAGCTTCTCTGGAACGAGCGTGGAAAAATAACTGATTTTGTGGTGAATACACAACAGGGTTTATTTTTGATTTTATGCCATAAACAGGATAAGGAGTCAAGAAGGAAGCCATGACCCTGACAAGCTATTCTGAGGTTGTACGTGACCTCGCTGAATGCAGCCAAGGAGATCAGGTGATTATCACAGCATACCGCACAAGGTGAAATCGAGGCAGTCAGCATCCTTGATGGAGCATGCTTTTTATGACATCATGTCTCCAGATTATAAATGCTTAGGTCAGACAGCTCCCTCGTGATACTGTAATGGTGGGGGCGAGGGAGGTAGAAACTTCCCCTTCACTGTATTTATTCACTGAGACCTTTGGCAGGAGTTGCTTTAACTCTTGAGCCCATGGAAATACAGTAAATCTAATCAATGGCAAAGCATTTGGCTTTTTCAGCTGTAACCCCGTTTTTACTTACGCATACACATCCCACGCACACATTCGCTATCATCTTTGAACATGTAGCGTATTCTTGGCCACGATGAGCACTGGAATGCCTGCAGCACCTTCCATAGCTGCCATGCTTGAGATGACCCCCCAACACACACACACACACACATCCCACACCCACCTTCCCTCATCAAGTTCAAAAATAAACGAGAGAGCAGATTCCCCGCCCTGCATTCCTGGGGAGGAATGCGAATGAGATATGATGCAAGCCTGTGAAAGAGAGGAGTCCCCCAGGAGGAGAGGTTACGCCGTGGCATCAAAATGCCACACAACACTTGTATGCACCTGGCTTACCGTGAAACGCTAGCTTGGTTCATAAACTCTGTTCTCGACAGGCATCCATTTCGAACATTGATTAAAATTTTGTGTTCAAGGTGATATGAAAGCGAACGACATTCCTAGAACGTCTGCCCCTGAACCACAGAACATGCAGTTGCCCCTACACTAAAGTGCAAATCAAGCTTTAAATATCTGATCTACTAAAAGCCTGTCAAAAAGGAATCAGACATTTTATTGGTGGTCATGGTTTTAAATGGACAAATAAACAAACAGAAAACAAGATCAAATGGGGGTACAAAAGAGGGTAAATGACGTAAGAAAAGAGGAGGGAATTAAAAAAACAAAAAAACGAAAAGAGATAACTGGGGGTGAGGGTTAAAAAAAAGAATTGTCTAAATGTGATATACCTGTGTGCTCATATTTGTGTCTTAGGAGGGAACTGGTCTTCTGGAATGTTTTGTCGCACAAGTCACACGCGTACATACCACTTTCGGTCTTCTTAATCTTCTTCCGGGCAAGCAGCAACTCACTGTCTGTCAGGTCCTCCAGCCCTGACAAATAGTCCCCTGTGCTGTCCAACAGCTCCCCCTGAAACAAAGACAAAGACAAATCTAAGACAGAGTCTCGTTTGCGCCCAGGTCTAGAAAGAGCTGATCTCTTGAAGCTGGGTAGGAAAGCACCTCATAGGCTTTTTAGTTAACCTTAAATGCTTCAGGGAGGTGATGTTTAACCAACAGATTAGCAGCAGAAAAAGGTTAAAAGGTAGAATTATTTTTTCTAGAGTCTGTGCATTTAATTAACCCCTAACTTACAGCAATATTCTCCCGAAGTCTAATTTACCTGGAAGCCTGGTTTCCGCTGGTATTTCCGTCGCTGCTGCATCTCAACAAAGGTGGCTGCTCCTGCCGCATAAGTGTAAGCCATGTGTGGAAGGAAGCCCATAGGATCAAGCCCCGGGTAAGGCCTTAGTCCTGGGATGCTGGCCTGTGCTGGGGACATGAACGTAGACGGAGGGAATGCACCATGTGGTGGTAGAGGCGTATAAATCGGAGCTCCGCTGAAGGGGTTGATGCCAAAGATTGGGCTTGAACTTTTGTCAAGCTGATTTTCGTTGCCGACGCTGTTTGAGCCGTTGAACTCCTTCTTGATGTGAGCCAAGTCCAGAGGTTCTGTTCCTTGTTCTCGCACAGCAACCTCACTATGCATGTTGAAACCATTTGGCTTAGGCTTCTTGTCAGATTTGGACAGATGTTTTGGCAATGACAGATCTAGAGGTTCGCCATGGGTATCCTCAGAGGTGAGACTTGTAGGGGTGTAGGAGCTGCTATAAGAGTGTTTTGAAGATGTTGAAGAAAGATTCAGGGGTGATGGAGTCTCACCTCTCAAGTGGTCCACTGAGTCAACTTGTTTTTCATGTTTTATGCTCGATAGCTGGTGGTGTTTTGATAGCCGGGGCCCAGTTTCACCATTGGTAGTACCTTGGAATTCTGCTGTTGAGTCGCTATAATGGCCAATAGAAGCAGGCGATCTTGCAAGTGCTGATTCTCTAGCCAAGACATGGTTGCTTTCCCCACTGCCCCATTCGGGAGGTGGAGACCTTTTTCTGGACACACTGTGGAGAGATTGAGCTTTCCATTGAATAAACGATTCCTTGACAAACTCCTGAGGAAGACCAACTGCAATAGAGATTTTTCTCAGTTCTTCTGAACTGGGCTCTGTATTCATGGCAAAGTAAGCTTTCAATACCGACAAGTGATCTTTAAAAGGATTAATTGGGCTAGTTGTATTTCTGTCGGGCATAGACACTGTAACGCCCTGTTGCTCTATGCCGGACACCCCTCTGCGGCTGACAGGTAAACTTTCATTAGGTTTCAAGACTGCTTTTATCTCTTCGTTCATCTTGCAAAGGTAGCGCTCGTGCTGGTGCAATGGAATGGGGCCATTAAATGACTCCTTGCAGTATTGGCAGGAGAAAGATGTATACTGGCTGTCCCTATCCTGGGCCTTCTCATCTGAAATGCCACCAATTATATGACTTGGCCTCTCTTTCTTAATGTCAAGCGCTCTTTTCTCTGCGTCTTCAGTTAGACTCTGCAGGGAAGTTTTGGCCTCGTTGACCTTCTCCAACGTGTAGTCAAAAATGCTCTTGCTAGGACTGTTGTGTCCAGCTGCATGAAATCCAGCCTGGGCTGCCAGCGCCAACTTGTGCTCTTCCATCTGGGAGCCCACATCCTTCATGTAAGCCCGCAACTTGGAGGTCTCCTCAGTGTTGCTGTCCAACTTCTGCCGGCACACAGTGTTGTCGACAATCTGGAGGACCCGCTGAACCTTAGTTAGGTTATTGGTCAAGCCTGTGTAGCCTAATGCATGTGAATCCAGTCTCATAGCCAAGTGCTGCAAGGGGTTCTGTGACGAATTGTGTATCCCTAGGGGGCTCCCCCCACGGCCAGTACCATTAAGAAAAGCCGCAGGTCCTCCGAATTCATGTGGTGAAGCCATCATAAGACGGCATTCATTGAAGTCCATGGGCTCAGCCTTTATATCAGGGTGGGCTAATGGGTCCTGGAGACCAGAGCACCTGCTGTTTTCCAGTTTGCTCCTTAGCTGAGCCAAGGCAGGGCTGCCTGGCGATGAAGCGGCAGAGTTTGGGGATGAGCCAGACTTGGTGCCAACCCCATGTCGTACCCGTCCATTTATAGAGATGAGGCCAATGCACTTCTTGCTACTAATGTGTGAACTGTAAGAGCCGGAGTGGGAAAAGCGCTTCTTACAGTTAGAGCATTCGTATGGCTTCTCACCTACGTAGAAAAACATATGAAATAATTAGATCAAACTCTGACCCAAACAAGTGCAAATCTAACATAAGTAAAGTTTAACATAGATCTGGTACTTTGTTACTATTTTCACTGACTTTGTATGAGTCATATTGACATGCAATACCTGATAACAGAAAGTACGTTTCTTGCTTTGCCGATCATCAAATATCTATTACAAATCCTTACAAAATGCTGACCACTGACTCTTGGCTACTTACCACTGTGGATGCGGAGGTGCTCCTTCAGATGGTGCTTGTATTTGAACGCTTTCCCACATTCGGTGCATTTGAACTTGCGGTTTCCAGCCCCTTCGTTCAGAACCGGAGGCTACAGGGAAAGAGAACAATTGAGAAATAAGTACTCAAGGAAAGCAATTATTTTAGGAACAATTAGTGATATAACTATAAATCGTTTCCCTTCATTGATTTTTAGGTAGCAGAGTGTGAACTAAAACCACTCGATCCATGTTAAATGTCAGCACGTTCTCCTGAATTCGAAATTAAAAATGTGGGCGGGCCCTAGCTGCACGAGCAAAATAACAGTACTCACTATTGCACCCCACTCACAGAGACAAAGGTCTATGAAAAATATGTAGGAGTATAGGAGTGTTTATTCGATGGGCAAAATGTACACGGTGCTCAGAACACCTTTTCTCCGAAAGTTCAATGTTAGTGGGAGAACACAGCTTAAACGGCTTTACTCTGGGAATTCTAGAGAATGTAAAACATGCGCAGAAGTGTACAGGCTACACACGACTTAAAGAAAACGATCATAATTCAAAAGTAATTTGAAGAAAATATCCCTAGGGAGTGAACAAACCGATTTTGTGTAATTTCAGGATTAGGGTAGATGAGATCTGTGGAAGGAAAGCTATCTGGACATGTTTAAGTTGGAACTCTGGAAAGGTGTGTGTGTGAGAGAACAAGATCAAGACGATAAGAATGAAACGTGGGTCGTTCACATAGTTTCTAGTGCAATGGGGTTCAGCAAAGTTTGCTGCTCGAATGTAAAAGATCCAGTTGCAATCCAGTGAAATGATTTACAGATCTTTCTATCTAAAATAATCAAGGTGCTTTAACTGTCTTTTTTTTCCTTCTAAACCTGCTCATGTAACTGCGTTTACAACCACACATGCCTCTCTCCGCCTGAAACCGATTGAGAAAGACTGAAATGAATGTCAATGTTGGGCGCATGTTTGGAGTTTGATTCCACTCCAACAGCAGCTGAGGCAGAAAGTCTATAGAACTCAATGTGCTAGAACATCCCACACATGCCTTACCGTGGGCAGACGACCGTGCACAGCTGTGACTCCGGTGTGAGAGATCTGCATTTTTAAGGAGGCGCCGGAGAAACATGTTTAGTACGTGAATCCAACTGAGCGAAAACGATAGCAACCGGAGACGGCATATAGTGGCGTAGAAACGTGAAATCTATCTGTTTTATTTTTGTTTTTTTTTAGATAGAGACAGCAGACCCTTTATACATGATCAACCCACGGTGATGATCATCCTATTGTCTATAAAAGAACATGCACTGGTTTAAAATCTAATCAAGATTTGTTTTGCGTTCATTGCGCCTACAACGTCTTTAATGTATGACATCAACATTGGTAGCACTTTCTTTTTAGTTCACACACTTTTTGCTGATAATAATAAATATAATAATAATACCAAAGTTCATTAATGCCAGTGATTAGCCCTGGACTCACCTGGTCCCTAGAAGGCCTGTGGGTGGCCATATGGCGATCCAGCTGTGTGCGGTAGGCAAAAGTGTCGCTGCAGAGCTGGCAGGGAAAGCTCTCCTCGTTCTTCTCGTGCCGGTACTTGATGTGTTCCTTGAGGGCGGTCAGCCGCTTGTAACCACGGTCGCAGTAGGGGCAGGTCAACAGTTGGGCAAAGTCATCTGGCGTCCTGAGTGTCAGATCTGAAAGAAAAAAAACATCAAGATCTTAGAAACAATTCTACATTTTTGTATAATATAAATATGCAAAATCAAACTACCTATAAGAACATGGTTTTGCCCGTGATAAAAATAAATATACATAGATTTTAAAAGCTCCTACCGTTCTCATTGTCTTCCTGCCCGTTGGCTTCTGGAGTGCTCAGCCTCGTGCTCTCCTCTGGGTCTTCTGGGTAAATGATAGCCGTGTCCCCTCGTTGCAGGTACTCAGCGATGCTGGCAGGACATCCCTCGTTGTCCTCCAGCTTCCTCTTGGTGAAAAAGCTCTCCAGCTCTGCAGTGGCATCAATACTCTTAACTGGAAGCACAGAAAGCATGTGTGTGGGTGAAAAAAAAGAAATAATAAATGGACCCATTGGTTTAGGTTGCTTGTCACTGGAAAAGCCCCAGCTGGACATTAGGAAAAGCAGCTGGTCGAAATGTGATGTAGCAAAGAACAAACCATTAGGAAGCCTTTAAAGGTGGAAGTATTTATTTAAGTTACAGTGTAATGACCACTTCGAAAGACGAATAGGAGCCAGCGTGATCATCATCAAGTACTCTTTCAGCGTCCTCTTGCATGTTGGAAAAGGCTTTAAACATTTTGCAGCATTGTGGGTAATTGGTTTATGTGGCAATTAGGCTCACTTGGGTAACTGATCTCACTTTGCACGGCCCATTGTATACTTAAAATCAGGACTCCAAATCTAATAATGAGCCATGTTATGTATAACAAGAGTATTTTTTTTCTTCTTACGATAAACAATCAGAAGTAGCGATGATTATCATCAGGAGATAAGATGGCATTTAAAAAAAAAAAAAGAAAGACACACATATGTTCAATGTCCTAAAAATCAGGAAGATGGATGATATACATGGTCAATTAAGAAAAGAGAGACTAGACGAACAACATAAAGTTGTGCAAACTGTCCTAGCCCCATTATTTTCTGAGCTATGACACAGGGACCTAAGAGAAGGCAAATGAAAATTTTATTGTCTCATTGTAAACCAATTGGAAAGTACATGGACAGAACTAATCGGATTTCATCCCAAACTCAATTTTGTGGCAAAATGTGATTTGCGGTCGGTGCACTCTCGCTCAACTTACAAATGTTTACTTTCCGTCTCCTCTTGATTCGTGCACGTGAGGCGACGGTATTTCGAATGCCTCTGTTTGTGCGCCCTCTGATTTGTAACATGTAGACATAGACGTTAGGTAATGAGAAGGTGTTGGATTCGTGTTTAAAACATTGGAATTTGGATCTGAAGGCTGCAAGTTCAAATCCCAGCCACACCAAGCTACCACACCTGGGGCCCCTGAACTAACCCATAACTGGTCAGTTGTATGGATGAGATAAACGTGGATAAAGGCATCTGCCAAATGGCCGAAATGTAAAGCTACGATCTCCTACTGAGCATGTGAATCGATATTTAACAAGAACGACTTGGATCTAAGCGGGAAATGGTTTCGATTCCGTGATAAAAGAAAAAAGGGCAAATGAAAGATCTATTCTGCAAAAGAAAGTAATAAGGGTGGAAAAGAACCGTGTTCCAGGAATAAGCGGAAAAAAAAAAAATCTGGAATTAAAAATAACTCATAGCCACGAAGGCAATGGGACGAACCGACACACGATGTGGTGCGAAAGGTGGGTGGGTTCAGCGATGTGGGCTCACCTGTACCATTTCCAGCTCCATGGAGGGACATGTCAGGGCTCAGAGGATTGTATTCATCTTTTCTCTCTGAAGATGATGAGATAGAGAACAAGAGGAAGGGAGAGAGAAAATAAGAGAGAGAGAAAGAGAGAGAGAATATATTAGCAAATGTTGGGCTAAAGACAAACCACAAAGTAGAGCAGCCAAAAAAGCATGACCACAGTGCATGAATCAACAGCATTAAATGTGCTCGCACCAGTCTGCTGGGCTCCTCCATAAACCCCTAAGATGCTCTTTCTTTTCTTCCTCCTTCTTTTTCTTCTCATACTGTGATGACAATTTAGGAACAAAAACGAGGACAAAGCAACACATGTTTAGTGAAACGAACGTAAAGAACAACAGGCTTGTGGGTTCCTTCTTATCTTTTGGGGCTTCATTAGTGGCATGAATGCACAGCACACGGAAGTTCTCGGTTCAAAATCATTTCTTTTTTCTCGACCGTGTGGAGCTGTGAAGAGATCGGGCTCGGATACTGCACTTATTGTATTTGTTCCTCCTGTTAGAGGCTCATGTGACCTCTTACCGGCAGTCACAAGTATCACAAGCTTCCTTCTTCAAAAGGAGGATATAGAGCAACTCGACCACAATAAGGACAATGAGAAGACTCCATATTCCACACACACACACACACACACACACACACACACACACACACACACACACACCTCCCTGCTGTTTTATTTCTGAACTTCACAAGTTTCCTTCCTATTATCTGAAAATGACAACCGAAACTCCTTTTTTCATAATTATTATTATTATTATTGAGAATCGCACTTCTCTATTTGAAAGATGTCTGTTTTTTTTTTTTTTAACTGCAGAACCCGTGTAGATTTCAGGACGAATCAAGCACTAATCAAAACCCTCCCCGGTTAATGAACCGTCCTAATAAATAAGGTAAAAGTGCTCCACCGTACACCGGATAGGATTCGACATGGCCCTTCCCCCCCGTGCTCACTCAGAAGATAAGAAGTTTGCCGATGCCTAATAAGTGCCTTTAGCCATCACTTCAGCAAACACGATCAATGCCATCACCAGCTTATGTCATTTTTCCTACAACATCGACAAATTCGAAAAGGTTATCGTTTCCTCGACAGATCAAATCACCACAATATTGGTGGCTCAGTTCTGCTTGTATTGGTTGCAGTTCATTATTTTTATTTTTTTTACTGAACCATCAGGGTGATGCTGAAGTTTAGCTTCGTGGCTCTGCTTTCGTCTGGTGTGAGAAATGTGGCAGCCGCATTTTTGCTGGTGTTTGTGTCAGTGAGCAATTCAGACCACGCGTTATACACGTGAATTAGCACGCTAAGTGAAGTAACAGCAAAAGTACACCAAAGCAGCTCTCATTGTGTATCTCCTGGGACAGCGTGTATGCTTCCTCTTATTTATAATTATTATTGCTAACTACTAATAGACCACTTTTGGATAAGGAAAACCCGGAGCACAAACGCTGAGCCGAGGTTTTACTGGCAGACCCATTGTGAAAAAGAGGAAGTTCTACAAAGAGTACAAGTGTGCATGATGATTCATGCAACACTCAAAGCTGTCACACTTACCAGCATGCACACCGCTAACCTACAGTTTTTTTTTTTTTTTTGCATCCCACTGCCAAGCTATTATCTAGCGCATTCTAAAAGGTTTCACCTGACTTAGCATTTTAGAGCTAATCCTAATAAGATGTCAGGGCTGTATTTTTGTCCCTGGACTTGCAGCTATATTGAGCTGCTAATTGGGATGCCGGAGTGTACATGACATTCGGTAATCCTGCATCCATTCACGTTCGTAGACCTAACAAAATGACACTCAACCAATGACATGGAGATTTATCCTAACGCCGCGCTCGTTTTGAGTTTAAAACGGACAAGCATATGAGGTAAATCATCAAGCATGACTTATCGCTATTGGTTGGATGGCAAAAAAAAAAAAAAAGAAGGCTCTGGTTGACCCGTTTAGGTTCTTCCTCCACTCCGTAAATGTCAGCACAAGCGAGGAAACTGTGGTGCCATTATGCATAGAAATAGATATCATCATATCATAATGCTAAAAATTTCATTTAAAGCTCTTAATGAGGCCTCGGCTGTGGCGGGCTCGTGCTTAATAATGTCTCTCAGATCCTAATTAAAGGAATTTGTCTTTTTGAGCCTTGCTAGCACGAAGGCTTGTCATTGAAGTCAATCGTGTTTGAAACAGAAAGAAAGGGGGATGGAAAGAAGGTTTGAAGAGAGACACAAAAGGAGAGCTGTGTAGGAGTGGGATGATGCATAAGGTCAGGTAACTTCTGAAGCAGATGAATTAGAAATGAGGTTTTACTACACACTAGACAACTCTTAGCCATATAAGGCACGAGCAGTGCAAATTAGGAGACAAAATCAATTCTAGATCAATCATTTATATAGTACCTCAAAAACATGTTGAGTTTAACAAATAAATTCAGGAACTGAATATTGCTAATCATGATGATCATGTATATATTTACATTCATGGCATTTGGCCGACGCCCTTCTCCAGAGTGACTTACAGCTGTCTGTTATTTAACCAGCTGTATGACCTTCTAATCAGAAGTCTACTGAGGTGGTAACTTAGTGGTACCGGCTCTGGGTTACTGTTTGAAAGGTTGAGGGTTCAAGCCCCGGTATCTACACGTGGTCACTCTTTGGGCCATTGAGCAAGGCCCTTAACCCTCTGTGCTCCAGGGGTGCTGTAACATGGCTGACCTGCACTCTGACACCAGCTTCCGAACATCACTGGGATATATAAAGAAAGACTTTCACTGTGCTGTAATGTACATGTGACAAGTATAAAAGCACCTTTCTTTCTTTTGCTAAGAAATGCTAAGCTTCGCACCTGCACCGTTGAGGTCTGTGTGTTGCCAGATGTCGTGACTCTCGTCCTCCTCGTCTCCCCGGCATGAAAGGAGGGCATGTGCCACTCGGGGTGATGGCTCCAGGCTGGGAACGCCAACCGGACTCCCCTCTCCCTCCGAACCCTGCAGTCTGTCATCTTCATCGGAGCTGAGCACTGTGGAAAGACAGACAGGAAACCACTGACATTTATCACCAATCATTTATCATTTTTACAAAGTGTGCGCACAGTTTGGCTCTCGCCACCAGTTTAGTGCTCATGGCTCCCGTTCAGGAGTGACAACAAAGCCAGGTTGAGACGGATGGAAATTCTTGGACATGCCAAAACCGGGCTATGTTTGCATGATGGATATGACAATATGGCTGGTTAGGGAGTATAACTAAACATGAAGTAACGGACCCAAGTGGTCTGCGGAGTTATGACCATGTTTTACACGTTAGTCGCTTGGAACATATTGGATGACACTCCCCTAACACACACAAGTGAACATCATACTTAGTTTGTATCGTGTGAACTTCAAGGCATGGGCCAGTATCCAAAACAATACATAATACAATGTAGGGGGAAAAAAAGCAGTAGAGAATGAAATGAATGCAGTGAGGTGTTAGGGTACAAATGGACATGACTTCATGGGAAGCACGGTATGCCTGTTTTCTCTACTGAGATCTTTCTCTGTCCTCGGCAGCACCTTATCAGTCGGGCACCCTGCCAACCCCGGGGCCAGATTTGCTGGGAAATGGCTGTAATGGCCAAATCGGAGACCTAATTGCTGATGATTGTCTCGTACGAGATGCAGCTTCAAAAAAAAAAAAGAAAACGCTCTCCTCCTCAGCCTGCTCGGGATCATATTCATTTTCGCAGCTTTCCTTCATCCCGTCCGACCCCATCCCATCCCACCCCCTACCCCTAATCTGTCGGCAGGAGCCCATTCATTTAACTAAACAGCAATGACCTGGGTTTCTTTTTACTCCCTCTCGCAGGTTCCCAGGCGGAAAAAAGACGGCCTGTACCTCTAAGGACTCGCTGGGGAAAGAGGGAAGATTAGCCAGCACGTAGCTGATCATAATATGATCTTTGTGTGATTGGCGGCGGACGCATTTGCCAGGGCCAGGACAACTGCGCAACAGGTGCACATTAAAAAGGGGAGCGAGGGATGGGCGCAAAAACGCGCCGACGGCTGGCTGAATACCAAAAGAGAGGGGAGAGGTGGAATAGAGAAAGAGAGAGAGAGGGAGAGAGAAAGATAGAGAGGAAGGAATACGGGGGCTTTAGGAGGGGGCGTGGGACAAAAAGATTTTTTAGTAAGAGGTGTGACCGGTGGGATTATTTAGGGGAGTGGGGGTGAAGACACCAAAGTCCTCTCTTTCGGCTCGAATGGAATGGAAAGTAAGACATAAGTAGCTCTGTGTGTGGTCTGGATATATACCTTCAACATATTGCAACTTTATATTGCCCCCCTCTCTCTATCTTCCAGAGACTCTTCTCATGTTCCATAATAACTCTTAGACTTCCCATTTGTCCAGGTACAACGGTACACCCGGCCCGAAGTTCCAGAAAATAACTTGATGGTGGGAGTAGAAAGTCCAAAGGGGAACGAAAGAGAGGGGGAGGGATGGGAAGGGAAGGGAAGGCCGAAAGAATGAATCCAGAGGTCAGGGAGCTGCATATCAATAATAGGCGACCGCTGAGCTGTTTGAGTTGAAGAGGAACCGTGACACATGCCCACACACAAAAAAATTTTTTTGCACCAACCATCAGCCTCTCCCTTTTACCGCTCTCATCCCACTGAAAATCTTCCTTTATTTGTATTTATTTATGTCATGATCTAGTTACAGGGACGGTGAATTCCAAAAGTCATAGCATGAATGCATGAGTACGAGGAGGATGTATCCGTATCTCTTTTCTGCATTAGATAGAAGGGAAAGTCTCGGCAGCTCTGACTATAGTGCCCTGGATCTTTCTACCACCAAATAAGAATGAGGAAAATGTTCAGGTTTGAAGAACAGCGTCAAGAAGAGAAAAATTTTGACTCGTGTCAAAATGCACTTCGTCTGGTGTGAGTGTGTGTGAGTGTGTGTGAGTGTGTGTGTGTGTGTGAAGCCATTATCACGTGCACAGGACACAAAAAGCTTGCAACACAAAAGCAATCCATCACACTGTTTACCTCGGAGGTCAAACCAGTCTGGTGGCACGACAGATGGGAATACGGGAGTGTGTGTGTGTGTGTGTGTGTGTGTGTGTGTGTGTGTGTGTGTGTGTGTGTTGCAGACACGTTTTAATGAAGCAGTGAGTGAGAAAATTAACAGCTATACAAACAGCCAGAATGTCCGAAGACTTTTCTGTCTTCCAATATGACTAGAAGAATATATGAATATAACACGGAGAGCTCAGAGCTGCCAATCAGACAAGCCGTCCTAATGTATGCCCCACCCACGCAGCGATTCTATTGGCTGCCGTATCTATTCTGCGATCCTGCCAGCTGTCCTGCCTTGTAATGTCTGCAGTGAACGGCCCATTGTGCTCGCCCCAGAGACAAAGAGGCCACCTCTCTCTCTTTCTTGAACTCCCCTCTCCCTCTATCTTCTCTCAGTCCATTTTTTTTTTGCCCTAGCCTGACCTATCATCTTATCAGTCGTCACTCTCACCCGTTGCCATTCTTTTGAAACGTCTCCGAGGTCTCCGAAGTGAGCAACCCTGCCTCATTGGTTGTTTGAAAAAAGCATATGAATTCAGCAAACTCATATTTAAAGGCTTCACGTCTACCTCAGGTCGTTCATCGGCCTATGGACTATGACTCACACATGTGTGATGTGTGCGCATTCCATACTTCCACAGCTGTTCACCCGTCCGACAGGTGTGTGTGTCTCCATGTGTGTGACCTATTACATTTTTTTCTCTCCGTGTTCCCGCACGTCCGTGCGTTTTTTTCCCAGGAAGAAAAAGATCCGTCCTCACCTGAGATCCCTTTTCCACCACCAACGCATTCAATCCTATCCGAACATGGATGCGTTCTAGAAAAGCACGCAGAGGGTCAATCAAAATCCAACATCCAAAGATCAGGTTATATCTCCTTGTGTTCCACATTCGAAGGTCGTTCGGCCGTTATCCGTCTCGTCGTCACCTGGCTCTCCGTGTCTTTCCATCTCAATCTCTATCAAAGCTGATCTTCCTGCTCCGAACACTAAAGAACAAGGCGCTTATCCGTATCCAACGACGCCAGGTATTACTCCTCTTCTCCCCTCGTCCGCTACGGTAATGAAAGCAGCCTGCACAGGCGGTGGAAAATAACCGCTCTCTCTCTTTCTCTTTTTTTCCTCTCTCTCTCTCTCTCCTGTGCATCACCTGAGCAAGGAAGAGAAAGGAGGGGGGAAGGGAATCAACTAGGTGAGGCAGCGGTGCGTTTGAGGGGAAAAAAAAAGAGGTAGCAGAAAAAGAAAAAAGGTTGCTGCCTAGTGGCTACAGGCTGGAAACGATCCACATGAATCAAATAAAATCAGGCAGCAGAAAAACAAAGAAGAAAAACGATAGAGCAGAGCTCCACATGACACATTTAACCTGGGGAGCAAGCATCCAGAGTGAGATCGATCAATGAGAATTGACCCGAGTGCTTGCAAATGTATGGAAGACGGGAAAATATGGGAAGCGCTAAAGAGAATGAAACTGGACGGAATATGTGATGTAGCCTGGAGGTCAAACATCACTTCCTGCCTGGAAGTACAGAATAGTTTTAATGGAATGTTTCAGTCAGGTCCCTGAAAAGCTTCTCGCGGGAATAATTGAGACACTGGAGTGCCTTTATTGTTTGTGTATTAGTAAGACATGATGCCACTACACCATCCACAGAGGTGATCGGTCTGGTTTTTGAGTGCTCTCGATCAGCTCATTTATCAGGGAACAACCCATGTTCATATCCTAATCAAGAAACTTTCCCTAAATACTGGAAAAAAACCTTAGACCCACATTTCATGCTGCAGATTCCTGATTAAACCTCTGATTGATGCTCGGTCAGACCGGCCTCGAGAGATCTAGATGGTTCTTTCCGAAGATGATCTGTGTGTACGAGGTGAGCGAGAGAGACGCTGTTTGTTTTGTTTGTTTTAAGGCCAGGCTTGCTGAGAGGTCATTGGCCCAAACGAGGGGACAAAAAGAGAGAGAGAGAGAGGGGGAATGAGGAAAAGAGAGATGGCTTTTGTGCGGTCCACAATCTTCAGTGCAAACTCAACTATGCGTGAACCATTACGGAGAACCTGGACGAGGGGATGGGGGGGAGGATGCATCAAGGACAGCGAGAAAGTGGGTATTTGTGTATATGTGTGTGTTTGTGTGTGTGTGAGACTGTGAGAGAGAGAGTATATTTATATACATACACACACACATTTTTATTCTGACTCCAAACCATGTAAGCGGTTTATCTGTGTGTGTGTGTGTGTAGTTGGTTGCCATGTTCCCCAGGCCCTGCAGTGAGGAGGCAACAGTAGCCTGCCCCCTAATTGAATTAAACTCCCATTTGTCTACTGTAGGACCCCTATGCAACAGGCTGGGGGAATAAAAAAGGGGGAGAACACACAGACAGAAAGTGATAGAGAGAGTGCGAGAAAGAGAAAGAGGAAAAGAGAGCTAGGGGCTCCTAAATTCGCTCATGCCGCCAGACGGCCCACCTTACCCCCCTCTCCTCCCGCTTGCAGACCCACCATCTGTGCCCACCGCATGCACATGTTACCCCTCGCTCTCTCGACAACTGTTCTGGGCCTCCACCAGCCTCACTGTGTGTATCTGTATGTGTGTATATATGTGTGTGTGTGTGTGTGTGTGTGTTTTCTATGGCCTAGGGACAGATACACAATGTGAAAGAAGATGGGGGGAGAACACACACTACATGGATAATGAAGAAATCGGGTTTCTCAGTGCGTTATTCGGATGAGAGAAAAGAAAACGAACACAATGAGAAAATGGATAAAAAAAAGCTATAAATGTGTCTTTGATCTAATGTGTGGATGCTGTAATATATTCTGCATTACAGCTGTTTCAGGAGTGTTTTTGGTCTATCGCTATGACAGTACATAGGCCTGTAGTACTGTGTGTGTATTAGGAGTCTTTTGATTCGTCATACAGGTGATATTATAATATATATTCAACGTGCTCATGTATCTGAATAGAACAGTCCAGATTTTTCAAGCCAATTAAAAAGAAAACCAAACCTGTCAGATTTCCTGATTCAACAGATTTTGACATATCCGTCATAATAAACCAGGTGAGATCAGACCCAGGAAGGCAGACGAATCTAGGCAGACGAATTAGCCGGGTCTTTCTTTCTTTCTTTCTTTTTTTTTTCCAAGGGGGAGTTAATATGGGTCAATTAATATGCAAATCTCTCGGCAGATGCTCGGTGGCTCTCAGCGTGCGATCGCCTTGTCGGTCACTGGCTGTTCAAACAGTTTCACCACTAAAGCAACACCAGGTTCTCTTCACCGAGAACCCTTCCTCTTTTTCTTCCCGCTTAACCAAAACTGCATCATCGTCCCGATGTAAAAATGTTTCTTCTTCTTCTTCTTCTTCTTTTTTTTTTACTTTGGTCAAAAAATAGCTTCTGTTTGTTTTTTTACTTTTACTTTACATAGCATGATTTTTTTTTTTTTTTTTTTTTAATGAAATTTGGATTTAATCAAATAAAATGAAGTTGATTGAGAGAGAGAAAAGGGAGAAAGCTGAAAGGAAGCAGCTCAGGCCGGTTTGAGATTCGGGTTTCTCCCTCTGTGTCTCTGCCAGAGGTGCTTGTTGGGTATTTCTCAGCTAACAGCTACACGTGGGCCAAGTCAGGCACCTCAGAGTGGGATCTAAATGAAGGGTTTTTGCGAGCACAAGACAGGTTGCTCATGAAATATTCATGCTAGGAATAGTACTTTCCATCCGTGCATCTATCTATCCATCCATCCATCCTTCCATCCTTCCAAACCCTCAACAAACCACCCACACCTACACCTCTTCCCCTCCTCTAATCTTCCCCTCCTCTCCTTCTGCCCTAAGAGTAAACGAATGGCCGCCTGAACCTGGGTGCCGAGGTCGTGTGGGAACATGCCAAAAAAAATGGAAATAAAATCTAAAAGTTCAATCTGCGCCTCAGGGCGTCGTGTTGTGTAGCAGAAAAAATCTTCGCACTTTATTTAATTTTTTTTTTTTTTTAGATCTCTTGAGGTTCCTCGGAAACAGTCATGTTTTTTAATAATACGATCGCCGAACGAGCGAAAAGAGTGAGAGAGAAAAAGAGAGAGAGAGAGAGACACAGAAAGCTCTCAGCTATGTGATGAGAGGAAAATGATGTTCACTGGGTTTGGGATGGGCGGCGAACACGTCAATTATAGATATCCGACTCGGTACGTGACGCACAGGACAGAGGGGACGGGAAAAAGAGCGCGGTAGAACGGGAGGTAGAACCGGCCCTCATCTGCCTTTTATAAAGCATTAGGACTTGATCTGCCTCGAAGCTCTGCCTGAAAAAATATGAGAAATCCATCATGAATCCTATAACACACACACACACACACACACACACACAAACACACACACACGGGCTGAAGACCGGCCAGTTACACACCTCTTTATTTTTCCATCATCTCTACAACATCAATAACACTTTGCTTTAAATGGCTCCCCACAGGATACATGTGTGTGTGTGTGTGTGTGTGTGTGTGTGTGTGTGTATTAATGCATTTCCTTGCATACAAACAAAGTAGCAATAATAATGCAAGTGTTTCCGACTGTTTATGATCCATAGTGTACTATATTAGCTCCTTTTAACCTGTATATATGTGTGTGTGAGTGTGTGTGTGTGTGTGTGTGTGTGTGTGTGTGTAGTATCATATTATAGAAGGAAGGAGGGGGGTGGGGGGCTCAAGTGTTAAGCGCATGCAAATTCGAAGGCGTGTAATCAGGGCAAAATTAATTTTGCTGCCGCTGATTAGAAGCATTAATTAATCCGTTCGAGGTGCAGACCTAATCGGAGGTCGCATTACACCTCCTGTAAGATTAATTAGGACGTTACAATAACATACGCCGCTGCCGGTGCAGATTAGAGCAAAAAGCCTCGCTTCTTTGGACGCCAACGAGGAGCCGAATCGCTTTAACGATTACACGAAGTCATCTGGCGGTCGCTCTGAAGGAGGGAGAAATGCGAGAAAGTGTTTCACACCTGAGCCGTTTTTGTTTTTTTAAAGGTAATAATCTCTCGTTCGGATCGATTCCCGACGCACGTGTAAGCAGACGTTGGGAAAATAACAAACTCCTCCAGATACCAGCTGGCCGTGTAGGTGGAAGCCTTCTAAAGAGGTCAGTTTGTGTGTTGGGGTGGGGTGGGGGGACATCCCACCGAAGAGAAATAGAGCCCCCTTCAATCAGAGCAGCCCTTTGTGATGTTAATAAGGAAGTAAAACACATCTGTTCAGCACTCCCTCCCACGCACATCCTCGCGCGCACACTCGCGTCCAAAGCGACGTCACCTGAATAGCATCCCTGCCAGGTACTGCACAGAAGGGAAAGCCCTCTGTTCTGGCCCTTTATGCCCCCCCACCCTTCTGCCACCCTGATGACCTCAAGTCCAGCCCCTTTGCCCATAAAACCACAGGGGGGAAATGATCTCGGGGGGATCTCTACGGCGTCCTTTCATACTTGAAAGCCAGAAGGCAAATGAAGTACGTAAGTATTAGGCGAAAAAAAACGTCAACGAACACGCGTTTATTAATGAAACGAATTTTCGTTCGCAACATCTGGAATCGTGCATTCTATTTATTAATAGCTTTGTTATTAGTGAGAGACTCAAACATCTGGAGGAGATCTCTGCCTCACTGCAGGAGGGACGAGGATTAAAAGGAACGCCAGAAAGTGAGAAAGTGAGTGTGTGTATAAGTGAGTGTGTGTGTGTTACTGTTTACAGGAACACACCTGGGGTTAGGCAAGGTGATAATTACCTAAAGTGGATAATTAGAATGTAGATTACTGTAATCAAAAGGTACTTCAGTGCCTAATCTACCTCCCCCCCCACACCTTACACACACACACACACACACACACACACACATCCTCCTTTAGCAGTTTTTAGAACAGGAGTGTATTCACACACACTCTCGTTTACTAAGATGCAATACCTTCATGAGGAAAAAACGATTTTATGAATGTATTATGTCTACATGCTGCACTGACTCTGTTCTCAAAGCTTTTATTAGTCAGGTTTATTCACGCATCTCACACACACACACACACACACACACACACACACACACACACACACACAAAACCATTACAAGAGCATCTTCTTGGCTCGGAAAATATTTATTCCAATATTTCAAGCCAGACTTCAAGAGGAGGTAGTAAATATTGAGGAGGCCATTGTTCCTCCACTTCCTCGCCTCTCCTCGCTCAGGAGATCTGGTCCCTTCATGGCCTCCTGGGAGCATGCGGCGCTCACGTTAACTTCTCGGGCGGAAGTCGTAGTCATGCGTTCGCAGCTAAACGTTTTTCCCAGAAGAGAAAACAAACCTGGGTTCGAAAGTAAGGCTTTCGAGGCTCGTGAATTATCTGCGAACCACAACGGACAGATCTAACGGTCCATACGGCGAAGACAGAAAGTGCACCTTCTCTACAATCTTCTCAGAAATCGCGTTCTTCGGACGCCAGTCTTTATAAAATGGCCTCTATATAAAGTTTTAATGATTTTTCTTTTTTATTCCTTTTACTTCATCCAAAATATCCAGCAGCTGCTCTATATTTTTTGGAGACACAGGACGAAAAATAACACTTTTCCCGAGCAGAGGTCATCTCCAGCTCTAGCCCGGCTCTGACCGTCTCTGAGAACGCCATGGAAAGAGAAACTCAGACCGATGCCAAAAAAATATGTTTTCTGAAAACACAAAAGGCCTGTGAAACTGTCTGTTTCAGGGAGCTCTGCCATCGGTGCAGGTGCCAAGAAAAATCTACTGTCTCGAAACATACTATTTAAACAATAGTGAAGGGCCTGTGGTTCATATCCTCCCTGAGGTCACCTCTCCATTTTTCTTCTCCCTTGGCTGCAAGATTCTATACTTAACTCTATACCTTTTATAAAACCCTGATCTACATGCTCATTTTTTTTAAAGATCAAGCCACATTATAATAAACTAGAACACCATACAAGAGAACACCATAAGGGAGAACATGATACAGGGGAACACATTAAACTAGAACACCATATAAGAGAACACCATAAGAGGAACACATTCAACTAGAACACCATACGGGAGAACATGATACAGGGGAACACATTAAACTAGAACACCATAAGAGCGAACACGATACCGGGAAACACATTAAACTAGAACACCATACAAGAGAACACCATAAGAGGAACACAATAAACTAGAACACCATACAAGAGAACACCATAAGGGAGAACACGATACAGGGGAACACGTTAAGCTAGCACACAATAAAGGAGAACACGATACGAGGAACATCATTAGAAAGAACACAATATAGGTAAACACATTAATCTAGAACACCACATAAGAGAACACTATAAGGAGAACATTGTATAGGGGGAACACTATAAGGGAGAAAACCCTATAGGCAAACACATTAAACTAGAACACCATAACAGAGAACACATTAATCTAGAGCACTAAAGGAACACTAACCTAAAGAACCATATAAGAGGACCCCATAAGGGAGAGCATGATACAGGGAAACACTAACCTAAAACACCATATAGAGGAACACTAACCTAAAACACCATATAGAGGAACACTAACCTAAAGAACCATATAGAAGGATTCACAATATAGTGGAACACATTAAACTAGAACTCAATAAAAGAGAACATGATATAGAGGAACATAAGATGGAACACCGTATAGGAGAATGCCATAAAGGGAAAACACAATATAGGAGAACGCATTATGATAGAACACCATAAGGGTGAAAAACAGACACTAGGGCAGTTTACAAGTATTTTTTTCTTCTCGCTGTTATCAAGTTGTCTCTTATCAGCCCAGGAGGGGAGTAAGGTGTGACTGGCCAAGTTCCCCTTTCAGAAGTGTGAGCACTGTGACTTCGCCTTGGTGCTTTAGCAGTGTGTACGCAGGAGGAACTTAATCAGGCTTTAACACCTTGCCATTACTGCTTCACAGGCGTTAACCGTAATGTCAACTGCAACAGGCACACCTCTCACGTGGAGAAAAAATCTTGACCCGTCACTTTTTTTTTTAATTATTATTTGTATTTTTTACCGTTCAGAGAGTCCGTTATCTCCTTTTTAATCTGAACGTTATATTATTTGTATGAAATCTTCCATTTTCCTAAAATGCCTCGTATATATACACACAAGAAAACATACACACTCCCACGCATGTTGCTCGGCAGATTTTTTTTCTGTCTTAATCATTTTTTTTTCCATTTTCCCCATTGAACACATTGAGAAAGAATTTTACCATCCGAGCGAGAGAGCGAGAGAGAGAGAGAGAGAGCGAGCCACTGTGTCACCTGATTTGCACTTCCTTCGTACCAAAGGAGATGCAGAGGGGAAGTGGGCAGTTAATAGGGTTATTATTGTCTATTAACATAGAGCTGCTTTGATTTGAAATTACTCCCTTTAATGCTCCAAAACCACATCGTTAAAAGGCATTTGAAGGAGTTTGTTTGCCGTGTCGTAAATAGAAAAATCCGTACGTTAGGATTTGAAATGTGTATTCATGGATCTAAAGCTTGAAGAAAAAGAATCTGGGGGTAAAAGGATTCAATTGCAGTGAACATGATGTCCATTTCGCTTTTCTTCTTCTTATATAATAATAATAATTACTAAAGGAGGTGGCAGCTTAGTGGACTTTGGATCTGTAGGTTTTGAGTTTAAATCCTAGTCTAACTAACCGTCTTCCCCTGGGCCCCCGAGCAAGGCCCCTATCCTATATCTCCAAGATAAAATGTAAGTCACTCTGCATAAGCTCGTCTGTCAAATGCCATAAATGTAATACAGATGCATCTGTACTTCCATAATTGACTTTAGGATTCCAAAACCGTGTGTCTACCACGCCTCATCATCCATCATTTTATTTCACAAACCTCGTTCACACTCATCACAAAAGTTCTTCTCCTTCATTTACATTTTGACCTGGAATGTGATTTTATTATTTTACTCACGAAGCAGCGGTTTGAACACATTTGAAGTTCTCGCTCAGTAAGCCCTGCACATGAGAATGCAGTTCAGTCAGGTTTTTAACAGACGTAAACATGTTTAATCACTGCCACGCTGACCTAAAAAAAGACTTCATAATTCACACTTACAGCGCTGACTCGATCACATGACACTGCATTTAATGCTTTTCCTGTATATGTTGCTGTGTTTTAACATGTTGGTGCAAAATAGAATCAAACCCATGATTAAAAAAAAAGGAAATCAGTGAAGGAGAACGCTATGAGAGAGAAAACTAAATACTTAATATGGGTGAATGTGCTAAGAGAGAACTGGTGGATGAGGAAAACTATATAGAAGAACATATGGAGGTAGAACACCAGATAGAAGAACACCATAAAGGAGAACAATATACAGGAGAACACATTAAGCTAGAACACTATATAGGGAAATACATTAAGCTAGAACACCATATTGGAGAACACATTAAGCTAGAACACCAAATAGAGGAACACATTAAGTTAGAACACTATATAGGGAAATACACTAAGCTAGAACACCATATTGGAGAACACATTAAGCTAGAACACTATATAGGGAAATACATTGAACTAGAACACCATATTGGAGAACACCATATAGGTGAACACATTAAGCTAGAACACCATATAGAGGGAGACATTACCATATAGGAGAACACAGTATGAGATACCCTATTGACAGAGAACACATTAAGGAAGAATAGGATATAGGAGAACTCCATAAGAGAGAGCGAGAGAGCGAGGGAGCAATGCAATATTTGAGAACAGCATAAAATAAAACCGAATACTTTGAAGAAGAACACGTTTTAAAAGAGAACCTGGTAAAGAAATGAGTAGTGTGAAAGAATGCTGTGAGAGAAAACACGAGGTGGGGGGATGTGGTGAAAGAATACAGTACGTATCTGAGAGAGAGAGAAAAAGAGAGCAAATGGAGAAGGAGAATACAGAGAATTCTTAGTATGCATCATATATTCTCGCCTATTCATTTCCCAGGTCCGGCCTGATTCACCCTGAATTTGAAAGGCTTCGAAAAAGTCAATGAAAGCAGAGAAACATTTAAGCAAATCCATGAAGCCATGAAAAATAGCAAACTGGTCAAAGCACAGCAGGAGGGTTAAAAATAAAGCCAGTGCCGGTGTGTTCATTACGGTTATGTAAAGCGGGCGAACCTGCGCACTTCATCAGAGAGGGAAATGCAAAACCCTCGAGCTGTTTGTCTCTGATAAGGCTCTCGCATGCACCGATATCACGTACTGTGTGTGTGTGGTGCAACAGATTGTGTGGGAGTTATGTGTTGTTGAGGTATTTCTTTTCTTTATCCTTTCTCCTTAACTGAAACGTATCCGCTCGCTAGTTACGCTCTTACACACCGAATTATTTGCGTGTATTGTGTTCCTTTCGTTTTCATTATGGATGTCGTCCCAGTCATCTGTTGTGGCTATTGCATTAATTCACAGCCACCTCATAGCGAGGGTGACACCGTCTAATAAAATGTACGCTCTCTCTCTCTCTCTCTCTGTAACAGCAAGCTGCTACACTGAAGACGAGCTGAACTCCAGTTTAATTGCATATGCATATACAGCACACTCGTGTAAATGTTGGCAACGGTAAAGCTATTTCAGCCGTAGCAGCCTGCTGGCTCCTCATGGGGACGCAAGGCCTACTTCCAAAAAGCATGAATTATTTATCGACCTAGGTGGGAGTGCGACCCCCTTTTTTCTCAACAAAAGAACGTAACATGTTTAATCTGTAATATTTCCTATTAGACTGAAAGAAAGAAAAATCCACCCGCTTCACACCACCTCTGCACACGATTTAATAATGACTTTGCTCTCACACACTACGCACAATACACATTCTTCTCCAACTTGATCTTTGGCAGGTAGGTGAACATAGCTGTGGGCCCTCTGGTCCACACATCCCACTGTGCTCTATGGCAGATGCTGCCAGTTGATCTTTGACCCATAAAAGGCTGACTAAAGAGCACTTTTTTCCCCCCCATACCACTACAGTACAAACTCAAGCCTTACTGTGAAAAAAAAAAAAAAAAAACTGTCTAATCTCCTTAATTAGGCTCCAATCAGACAATCAGGATAAGACTTTCATCCTTAGCAAATATTTAACGTTTTTTTGTTTGCGAAGGTATTTATTCACCTTGGAACAAAAAAAAAAATCATCTAGATTGTGGGTTTGCCATCTAAGTTTTGCATTTTGCAGCCGAAGAATGGAGGGAAAACATATTCGTAGCATCTCATTGTAATGTTTTTAAGAAAAGTGTTGTAGCAACAAAAGATTTGTCTTTATAGAAATAGAATTAGAATAAACAAGACAAAGAAAGACGTTCTGCTGATGAAAGCTCTGTGTGTTCTTTCACCAGAGCCTCTAACAAATAAAGCTGGATATTAAATAGTAAAAAAAATGACTACGACTCACATAGTAATGAATAAGATCAGTAGAAACTCTACAAAAGGTAAAGAGCTCACGTACTGTACAAGTGAAGAAAAAAAAAAGTGGCGGTTTTACACAAAAGGCAGGTTCCTCCTGTCTTGCCACGTTAAGTGCTTCTTGCATATGACGAAAGAGTGGTATTCTAGTCCACCTATTTGTACATTTCCTGAGCCAGACATTTGCAGTAGTGAAACTTTCTAAGTCAGCAGCCCACAAGCAAGTGGTCAAAATTTTTCACTTCATCCAGGCATATCGCGTTCTTTTTAAGGACGATAAAAAAAATTATAATTCAGGAAAAATGTGCCATGTTCGGTTTCTTCACGCTGCAAACGTCTTTGTCAGTGGTCATTAAAAGACCGTGACCATGTTTTCACAAGATAAGGTGAACTAGCAGTGTAGGTAACTATCCTGATAAGAGGTTTGCTTTGACCAACGAACCATAAACAGTGATATGGGTCTCTTGTCACCTATCCTTGAGCCTGACGAGTTAGATAAGTATGCATGGTCCTGCAAAACCTTCAGAGTGTTGATAAAAGGAAGGTATTGTATAACTTGATGCTGTATTTGTATCTAAATTTTGTGTACCAGGTTTCCACTCTTCAGCCGGCTTGCCCATTGATACGACTGAAGCGTTACCAGGAATCAACTTATACACAAATAATTGTTGTAAGCCAATTTAAGGCAAATGTGTTAAACCACCACAATGATCGCTTACACTTTCCAGCTACCTTCAGAGTGACAGATGTATGTCTCCTACATCTGACCTGTGAAAACGACCCCTGAAAACCACCTGCCCCCAAGGCACAGCGTGGGTAATTTGCCCCCCTTCCAAACTCCATCACCCTTCCATCCAATTTGTGACCATGGACGGCAACGGTTGTCTGAAGTAAGAGGAACTGACAGGCGTTCGATCCCCAGGGCAAAACTTTCCAGTTAAGTGAAGCTGGAGGTAGTGGAGGGAAAGAAAGAGAGAGAGAAAAATCAAATAAATGACTCCTGAGTAGTCATTTGGTCTTCATTACACCCCCCTTTATGGAAGCTTAAAACCAAGGTCTTGCTCATTCCCCTTTGCCCAGCCACCCATACACCTTTAACAGACCTCTTAAAATCGGTTACTTTATTGGCATGTAATATTATGAAAGCGTTATGTCTACTGTAAATCTCCTGCCTACCCCTTTAAAGGGCTTCAAGGAAAACATATAGATCTGTAGACCATCAAAACCACTGAGGATATTTAAAAAGAAATCTAGTAAACAACAAACTGACCCAGTAGGGGGGAAAAAAATGACGGGGCAAAAACACTGGCGATGTAAATCTCTATTAAGTGAATCAAACCCATGCCTCGTATTAAAAGGAACAAAGTTTCCATTTACAGCATTTGGCAGATGTCGTTATCCAACGCGACTTACAGTTATCTAATTTTATACAACTCAACAGTTAAGGGCCTTGCTCAAGGGCCCAGCAGTGGCAGTTTGGTGTTAGACATTAAAGGTCACAAGTTTAAATCCCAAAACCACTAAGCTGGGCCTTTGAGCAGGTCCCTTAACCCTCAACTGCTCAAGGTTAATGATGTCTGTCAAATGCCATAAATGTAAATGTAAATACTGGGATTTGAACACACAACCTTTTGCTCGGAAAGGCTCCAAGACCTTAAGCACTGAGCTACCACTTCCCTGGCTAGATAACAGCTCATTATAAATGGATATCTCCTTCTGACAGGTATTAATTTCTCGAGTAATCACATGAATTTTTTATCATATTAAGATCAGTGAGTACTTAGTGGCCGTAAATGTTCTCTGACTATAAAAAAAGCTATAAATTATACATCAAATCATTAGAGTGCATAAAGAAACCCCTTGATGAAATTCTCTTCCTGCATCCACTGTAACCAACAATAGACAACAGTCTGAATATAGCCGTCAAAATCTTTAGGGCCAGTTACCTATCGGATTAGACGGCAGCTGAGAAAGAAAAGTGCACGGTTCCATCATAGGTGCGGAATGTGATGGTTCATGCTTATAGCATTTTCCGCAAGGTCTATCGTTTGACTCAACAAATCGCCATAAACTTTTCCTGTCAGCGAAGTGCATTTTGGAGTGCACAAAGTCCCACTGGGGGGTGGAAACCATTCTTGCAACTTTTCACACTCGTATTTTATTTCCTTATAGTGTTTGGACTCCGGCCTACAACATCCAGGTGGAGATGATTTCAAGGACGAGTGCCAGAAATGTGCTATTACAGCCAGAGATGGACAAGAGTAACTAAGCAAGTTCAACTCTTGGCGCTATACCGCTTTTTTGCATCCAACTGGAAAACATTTCTTTCCTGTTTCAGGACCATGAGGTTATGTTCTTCTCTCCATTCAGACAATAGCAGGAGACAGAGTGACACAAAGTTCTCAAAGAACAAACAATAAACATAAATGTAATGCACTTGTCCACATAACAGGCTCCAGCTGATAAACTGAAGTAATTGGCCGTGACTGGCATTGGCAAGGTCATAAACAGCCATATTAGATATGTTGAATAACTTTGCTGCTGCTGAAACTCAATTTGTCACTTCCTGTTTTGTCAGATGAGTAAAAAAGAGAAGTCAGATCAACTTTACTTGATGCTTTTAATAAAGATTTAAGTAACAAACTTTCAAATGTCATCAGATATACTTCCCAAATATATACGATACAATCTTTTTTTTTTTACATTTGCATGACATCAAGGCTGGTCGTTAACTATTCCACAGATCTAGGCCGAAGGAGGACCATCAACCTGTAGCATTCTCTCCTGGGAAGAGGGCAGCTAAGTCCATCAGAAGAAAACAAACATTTAAATGTTCAAAAAGACACTTTTTTAAAAAGAGGAAGAACAATCTAAAATGGAGAACCTGCCAGATAAAACGCTGACACTGCTGATGGGTAGGCTATTTACATTTTTTCACAGTGCAGCACTTTCCTGCTGAGAACAAAGCCCCCAATGAAATATGGTTCTCTGGTCATGGCTATCTACCTGGCAATTGAATTGCTTGGTGGTAGAGAGTCCAGCTAGGATAAGGCCATCATCAGGAAAGGAGGGCTGGTCAGGGTTTCCTTTAACACAGCAGGGTCTGTTAATAAACGCTCGCCCTTTTGTTCCCAGCACAGTTGGCAGGAGGCAGGCCAACAATACAGAAGCATATAATGCCCTCTCTCAAGGGATGCTAGAGGCTAGCACTGATGATGTTGCATTCAGGCTTGGCTTAAAGAAGAGGGTCATGAACTACTTTTAACATCTCCTCTAAATCCATTGTTTTTTTCTTTCTTTATCCAATCCTTTAGACAAAAGTGTCTTTTGACTCTCATGTAGGTCAGATAGACAGAGGCAGGACCGTTTTTCAAGGATCTTGGAAATGTTTGCTACAGGCAAAGGGTATCATTGGTGGGTACTGCATTCTTAACACGAGTCTTATTTTTAGGCATGTCTGAGTGACAGCTATCTTGGGACTGCAACAGAGAGAGGCTTGAAGATCAAAAGGACCACAGCTGCTTGTCCCACAACTCTGGCGATCACCCACTGCCAAGGCCTTAATTTGCTGATACAATCTGACCATTGACTCCAGTTCCCTGCTGTAGCCAGCGGCTTAAGCCACAGCAGACGCTGAAATGCGATTAAACTTATGCTACAACTTAAGTCTAGACTTCATCCCCTCCCTTCAACCAATGATGACTGACACCGATGTTATATGGTTCCTGGTTGCCAAGGCACTCTAGCTGGCACTTGGCTCGCTGTCGTTCTCTCTTGCCATACTAAGGCAAAGTAAATGCCCCTGAGCAGGGGGAAGGGGGAGATAAGTGACTAGTCTCAGGTGTTGTTACAGCTGTCAGACACCTACCCCCACCAGCACCAACAATAAAAGAACTCCGTGGGCAGGCTGTGGTTTGGAGCACTAGGAAGTGACCTCTTGATCAAATCCAGATGACAGTGAAAGAAGCTCAGAGAACTCAAGACTACAACACCTACGGAAGGTGGGACTGAAGAGTCCCGCTGCTTTGTTTCCTCTTTTAACAAATTCTAACCCTTTTCTACAGTTCGGTTTTCTCATCTATCCTCAGACCGTGCCTGTGGTCGATGGAAAGGAATGTTACACAAGGGTATATCAGAAAAATGTAATCTGACTGGTGAAATCAACACGCTATTAAACGTTATAAAAATCTAAACAATCAAAACCAAAGAAAGAAGCTGACTGGGACTTGCGCCATGGCTGCATCTTTTGAATCTTGGTGTGACCATTCAAGGTGCCATCGACAGCAAGTGTGTGTGAGGACCCTTCTCCTTCTCCCTCTCCCCCTTCACTCTTTTTCACTCCGTCCTTCCTCACTCTATTAGACTTTTAGCTCCAATTAGCAATTAGATGGTGCCATTGTTGGAGAAACAATTTGTCACTTAAAACGTGACTCCTTCAGGCGCTTGTGGCCTTTTTGGGCTAAAAAAAGTGCCATTCGTCTGTGAGAGGCTTATTAGAGGAACCAAAACAGGCAGGAGAAGGGCATTTTTTTTGTGTTACTATGAAGAGGTGGCATCGAGAGGCAGAGAAGAATTGTTTCTTCCATCTCCAGGGCACCTCATGCTCACTTGAGCCCTTTCAACACCACCACCCTGTGAACTGCATGCACGCACTTGCAAATACTCTCACACATTTGCCGACAGCCACATCTTCACCGGACACCAAGCTGAGCCCAGTTTGTTTCTCTTGTTGATCAGCTCCTTGCATGGTTTCTTTCTTTGTGTGTGTGTGTGTGTGTATTAGCCTCTGTGGCAAAGGTGTGTAACTGTCAAGCTCAGAATGGAAGGGGCAGTAACAGTTTGCACAGACAAGCAGCTTTACAAGACTGCAGTCCTGTACTTAAAATGGGGGAAAAAACATCCTTTGTGAAGGCATCAAACGAAAGTCGAACATGCAGATTTGAAGAACATTGATCATCGAGGAAAGGGGTGTAACAATTCGTCAATCATTTTACACAAATACTACAACCAGAAAAATATGATATGCCCAGACATTTATTTGCAAAGGTGCCTTTCTTAAAAAAAAAAATAAAGAAGGAAAAAAAGAGGTATCCTTGATTTTACTAAGAAGAATACATGCCCACCCACGCAACAAGGCTTGGAGCTGTGTGCAACATACAACAAAAAAAAAAAAAAAGCAGATTTTGCACAGTAGGGAAAAGGGATTTATCCGTTTCCCCGTGTGCGAGGAGATATTGTTGCCTTTCTTCACAAGGGCCCGTGAAGAGCACATAGCTTTTATTAGAACGGTCAAATATTTGCTGGTCATGTGAGACAAGCAAAATTTATCTCTGTAAATGCTTGTATTTACACGTCTATGCTTCCACCTGTTCGAAAATCGCCGAAAAATTTACAATCCAAAAAACCCACATTATTTTGTAATTGTGCAGAATGGATAATGCGCTGTGTGGCGTTATTTGGAACTTCCCTGTCCAGACAAACCGAAAGGACCTGTATAGGTTTTTATCAAAGGCAATGTGCCGAACCGTAAGATTTACAGAGTACAAAATAAAACAGGGTTGCAACAATGACCAGAAGCTTCATTAGAAAAAGGGTGGGTTTTCTTTTCTTTATCCAGGAAGCTATAATTTAAATATATAATTACATATAAGTAATTGCTTACCTGTGATGTTGAGAGAGACATCAGTCATCGGAGTCAAAACCGAGAGATAGAGAGAGAAAGAGAAGACAGAATAAAGGGGACTAGTGAGTGTTTCATTCATTCGATTGTAAAATACAACTGCAGGATTGAATATAGAAAAGAAACAGGCTAAATATGTTAGCATCATGTTTTTATCTCGAAAAGACATTGAGATTTTGTAGCAACAATTATACTTAAAAGATTTTATGCTTCAAATTAATTTTCAATCAGATCAAATTTTAAAACATTTGTCACAGAAAGACCTGTGTGTGTGTGTGTGTGTGTGTGTGTGTGTGTGTGTGTGTGTGTGTGTGTGTGTGTGTGGTTTTTTTTAATGGGAGATTGAGTGAAAATAATTACTTTTTCTTCAATTCACCTTTCAATCCTTCCTAGATAAATTGTCTTCCGGTCTACTGCACATATTTACAGCAAACATGTCCTGCTCTTACATAAACTGATTTGCATTTCACACAGATATCCTTTCCAGAACAAACAAATACGGCGGTTGTAGCCAACTCGACGACTCGACCGCAATTGCAAGAATGCACGGACGGATTTCCAAATCTGCGACTTAACACGTGATAACCCGTTTAACTATTTAAAAGAAAGTTTTTCCATGATAATAGGATCACAAAACAGAAAAAAACACCACAACACAAAGTTCCCCATAGATAATGCTAAAGATTTGGGATGGTTTATAGAAACGTCAGTCACATCCTTTCCCTGCTTCATTATATATATTAAACGAGGCATATCCCTCCAGTCCGAGCTTTCATTCATTTTCCTGTCTGAGACGTGCAAACAAAAGCCCCTCTTAGACAAGAGGTACGACCCCAAGGCGGCCCACTGGGTCACCTATTCCTGCCACGCAGTCATCTTTCCCACGCTAACCTCGTGCACTCGTTAACGTTCAGTGCCCGCTGAGGGCATTCGTTTCAGGTGAACTGTTTAATACGGTGTCGTGAAGGATTCACGATTTTGACATGACTTGATACACCCAGTGTAAACATTCTACGATGCGAGTCGAAAATGTGTGCTGTAAACATTACATGCAAACCTCACGGGTACCTTGTCCAGCTAGCGAGCAATCGTCATGCAAAACGGCCACTTGTGTCATTTTTGTTTGCTTTGAACTCTTTTAATATTTTGAGGTACTTGAGGTCAAAATCAATGTATCAGGAAGTTTCCCTGCGTGCATCAAAGTCTCATGTTAGCGTTTGGCTATTTTAGACCTCACGCTGTCTGTTCTGGTGCAGCTGACGCTCCTCCCTTCTCTCAAAGTGTTTCGGGCAGGACGTCAGCAGATCTTTTCATCCTTCGCAGTGAGGTGCAGTTATCACATAACCCCTGGAAAAGGGTGGGCACCGAGCCCAGCCTCTAATTAAAAGGGACAGTCTGTAAGCAAACGTATTCTCTTAAATGTTTACAGATGGCTCTGTGATCAGAGGTGACTGCTTGTTGTGTCTCAGACTTGGCTGGGTGGCACCGTCTATTGTGCATGATTGAAGAACTTTTTCATATGTCAGGGTTAAAACATCCACCAACAAAAAGTTACAGAAAGAAAAATCCCACAAATCTGCGTCCAAACAATTTCGAGAAATTATTTTCGAGTCGTGCTCGTTTGAAAGTGTTTATGCGCTTAAAATAAATCGACAATCATTTATTTTGTGAGTGTTATAAGGGTCTTTCTCGCATTCCTTCATAACTCTGATTGAGGTCACAAAAACAAATTTATAGAGTCATGCTCATTGAGGAAGTTGATTAAACCACTCTGACCAACCGCTTTTGTTGGTCATGTAAACTATTCTTCGATTCAGCTAAAACAAGTGATCGCTGACCTCTTTCCGGCTGCGGAGACGTCCTTTGGTGAAAATAACATGGACGACAGGAGCGTCTGAAGTCCGAAACCCTCTTGGCCGTATTAAAAATCATATTTCGCATTCTTGTTATAAGTCTTGTTCTTGTTTTTTTTTGCTAATGCGAAACAAGACCGACCTGAAGAATTCATGAGGATGTGATGAGGGGTTTCGCAGAAATTTTAAGTAATCTCCGTCATCAATCTGGGATGCTTGAATACCACAACTAATGTAGCATTGCAATTATTTCCAAACATAATGGAAGAGAACAATTCGGCGGCCCCTCCTGCTCTGGCTCCTCGTGACCTTTTCTTGCATCTGCTCCCGTTTGCAAAAGGTACCCTGACAGAAGGGAAGGCTGAAATTCCTTGTCAGTTGTATCTGGCTTGGGATAATAAAGTTAGAATGAATTTTAGACCTGGTTGCCTTTTGTAGTCACTTTCAAATGCTGCTCTCTTTGGAAAACAAGTCAATCACTGGGCCAGAGTAATCTCGTTACCTGTGAAATGCATGCATGCCAGCTCCATTTGCAGGGCACTTGTGAATCAGAGACTTAACTCTGACAATAACAAGCTAGGTGACAAATACAGCTGCAAATACCTCATTAGATCATTCTGCTCAGCTGCTTCAGACTTTCTTGACATCCTAAACAATCTTTTATGATCCACTAATTGCTCCAAGTACAAAAAAAGGGGCTTTGTGTTCCAATTCATTCAGAAGTTTCGATGACTGTCAGGATGCTGGTTGAGAAGCGAGTACGTAGGACACCTTATTAGAAAACTCTACATCTGCGTGGAGCAATCTGTCTCACGGGAGCCCACGACATTCTGAAGCACCTTGTCAGATGCCGCCTGACCCGCTTGCTCTGTGCGGCGCCCCCCGGGGAAGAGAAGAAAGAAGAACGAAACAATGACGGAAAAGGGTTGTGTGCAGCCAAGAGGAGAAATGAGGAGAAGGAGGGGTGTGTGTGGCAGAGACAGAGAAAAAGAATGGGAACGCTTCGACACTAAGCCTACCGTTCCACCGTTTCCTCCCCCTCCACACACACACACACACACACACACACGCACACACACACAGACCATTGTACACCCGGGGGCTTTGCAGATAAATGGCCGCATGTTAACCACATTTGACGTGCTGCACAAAAGGGGACACCGCGGGTCCCATGACGCAACCTGCAACAACTAACCCCCCCCCAAACTTCCTTCACTTTTACCTCCTCCTGCTCTACCCATCCTGAACAAGAGAGAAAAAAGAAGACATTAGGTACACAGATTGGGTGAAGCTAGGACGTCAAGTGCAAAAAGAGGCACAACAATTTGTCGCTTGGGCTGTATGGGCTCTTTAGCTTTATGCCTGGCTGGACTTTCTGACCTAACGCCGAGTTGACAGGTCCCAAAACAGATATAGTTTTGTAATGAATCACAGGATCTGTATGAGTTTGGCTTTTTTCCCCGCCTTTCTTTCTTCCGTGTTTATACAGCTGGTTTCTCAGGACAAACCAACAATTAATAAACAAACTCACAAAAAAGAAAAACCTTTTCCAGTTGTAAAAACTAACAACAGATGATCCCTGACAAGCTTCATTGTAAGTTTTACACAAATATAAATGTTCTGTCACTCTTGATCACATTTACTAAAAGAACATGGAGGAAAAAAAATATCACTGCCCTGACTTAACTCACTATGTACCATAGAGCTACCTGCAAAAAAATTTTACATTCTGCAAGTGTTTTGTGGATATCAGTCAGCCTCTACAAGGCTAACCGTGTTGCCTTCTTCCATTGGAGCCCATTCAGGTACAAAATGTGACCTCTGTAACACCAGAGCATGGGAGCCAGGCACCACCCTCTCCCCTGCACCCACTTGCTTAGCCAGCGAGCCAAAAAAATAACAGTGGGACGTGCTTCACAGCGCCAGCACTAACCTTTTCAGCCCCATCACGTCTTTGATGCCTGACGGCCTGTACAAAAGCACCTGCTCTATCCCTGGAGAGCTCCTCTGGCCCCCCCCTGCTCCAACCCCTGCTGACCTCACTGGCATTCCATGCCTTTGGGGGGCCCTTCCCATGACTACCTCTCTCCCTCAGCTGCCTCCGAAGCCTCCCACGGCTCAGTCCTCCACGTACCCCCCCTCTTTGCCCCATAATCCCATAGTAAACACCTCGGCAGATCTGGGGCGGCATGAGGATGCACGAGACTTCTCAGCAAGCTCTGGAGAAAGGTGCTGAGCTGATAGGACCCTGATGCGTGGGAACAAGGGAGGAGGGCTACAGGCAGAACACCTCATTGAGATGCAAGGGGGTCACTGGCAGCCTGAAAACCTCATAAAGTGACAAAGGCCTTCACAGGTTGATGTGGAGTCGAAGGAAAAGTCTTGAGCTAGATCAAACGCTTTAGATAAATGCTTATATAAATTATATATATATATTATGAGATTATTATTATTAAGATCATTCAGTCTAATGGACAAAAATTAACTGCTTAACAGAAAAAGATAAATGCATGTTTTAAAGAAATAATAAAGTTTCTTTCTTTCTAAAATAAAACTGCATCATCATTCAACCAAACTTGTTTCTTAGTCGGTGTGGTTCTTATGTGCATATTTGAACGTAAGAAGGAGTAAGGCCGAAAGAGAGCCAAAAAGAGAGGGAGACAGCGAAAGAGAGAGGGTGAGAGAGAGAGAGAAAGAGTGTGAGAGTGAAAAAGATATATGCATGCAAGTGGGTGGACAGCTGTGTTCTTTTCAGATAAACTTACAATTAGAGACGGGTTTCCCCTCTCTCCCCTTTAAGCCACTACTGGCATAATATGACAAGAGGCATCTCCATTACAACACATATTCCATTCACGTCGAAGTCCACAATGTGATTAGTGCCTAATGCCCATGTGAAATGTGCAGATTAAAACCGCATGATACCCCTCGAATGCACATGCACCTGCACAAAATACAGAAGTCGCCCCTCTTAAATCCCAACAATCCCAGCAAATATAAGCATTAATACTTATTACCAAGTCAATACGATGTAGCTTTACACTTATTTTACATAAAAAGAGTTTGGTCAGTGGGTGGAATCCATAAGCAATGCCTATTATTAATCGCGCTGGCCTGAATCTATCCCTTCTTGCAGTTTTGGTTTAAGACACCTTTAGCCCTTCCTTATCCTGCCCTAATATCCTCACTACCCTCCTTCTGTTTCCTCCTTCTCCTCCTCCTCCTTACCGCTCAGTCTGCCCAGTCGCAACTGGAAGATAGCGCGCTAATTGCAGGCATGCCAGGCTAGCACCATAATAAAGCTGAGTGGGGTGGGTTGGTTGGTAGGATGGGTGGGGGAGACATTAAGCGTGGCTTGCTCATTTGTGGGGACGGCTGAGGAAGGTGCCACACATGAATATTTCATTAGCTTTAATTGCTGAGGAACACTTTCTTTATGGCAGTCTCGCCGAAGAGGCCGCCAGCGGTAATAACGAGGCTCGGCCTATTGTAAAACTTGAAAAGCTGATGGCATCAAGACCTGTGATTTTGCCTGCCTGAAAAGGTAGATTCACATATGCCATCTGGATCCATGGCACACATGGCAATTCCGCCCCACTCCTGCTTAGCAGTTAAAGGAGAATAAAGAGCGCCTAACATTTTCTGAGACTGCAGTTTGCTCTGGGCTATTCTTCCACCTTAAAATAGGATTACACCTTTAGTTTGTTACAAAATGATCCCAGAACCTTGCATGACATTCACATCTCAGACAATCCATTGACCCTCCCGTGCCTTCGAGACGTTCCGCAACAGTGTCAAATTCCATATTAAAGCTCGGGTTTCAGTTGGGCTTAATTTAAGTGCGGCGGCAAACGTGAAGCTTTGCACAAGTTGAAGGAAACTCAGCCTGCACTCTCGTCTTCAACCGAGCTACTGTATTATAGCTTTGACATGGCTGTCAGATCCAATCCTCCTGAGCTGTAGTGCTTACACTAAGGAAGGGGATCATTTAGCTCAGGAATGTAAAGCACAGGACATCCTCCCTGATAAGAGTCAGGCATGCTTTGCCTGAGGTTGTGGGCCAGGAGTTATCGACTCAGAAGGCAGAGAGTCAGCACTACGCACAGGCCCTGGCTTCCTTGATCAGAGAACCTCCTCATTATTTTAATTGCTAGACCTATAACCCAAAAAAAATAGTGCCCTGTAATCTCTTCATCTAAGCACCCTGTTGGTGGGCAATTTTCTGAAACTGCAAGGAGTAACATGAGCAGGGGGAAAAAAAGAAAACAAAGATGACACCCGAGCTTTGTAATGAATCTAGAATGTTTGTTAATCAGAAGGTTCGGTTGACTCTTCTGCAGGAGCAAAGCTTGACGGTAAGGATTCAATACTGTCTCTATGACTAATGTGGCTTCCTTGTCTGTAATGTCTGCCATTTGTCAGGTTTATACCAAAACAGCCATGCCCATATTCCTTTCACACGCCTCATATCGTACAAGGAAAAGCCATCACAACCCACACGACGTAACCTAAAAGATGGGCAAATCCAGTTCATGTTCTCTGTGATTCTGGGGCTGAAGATGAAAGAGCCCGTTGCACTCTGTAATCTCCGCAAGCAGCGTGTTCCAATTACTTATCCACACTATCACGAGGCTGTATCTACACATTCTCTGCAGCTGCACGAAGGGAAACATGGAAACACAGGTGACTGGCCAGCACGGGGCGCAACGGCAGTCTTCTAGGCCGTGATATAGATCTGGCACTAGATGGGGAGCGCTGTTATCAGTGCTGGCTTTAAGAGGCACTCACCCATGCATGAGAGGTCTGGACCCGCAGATGTCATGACACCTTAATCCACCGATCCGTTATTGATTGTTCCATGTGGCGGCAACCTTGCCGGAGGTGTTCCACTAATCAAACGGAAGTGCGCGCTGGGAAAGAACATCTGAGCGAGTAGACTAATATGAATCCATACCTTGGATAGTCATGAATTTTACTCAGAAAATAAGATCTAATGGTATAAAAGGCATAAAAATAACTCTTTGATTATTCCCTGGAAGGGGATCAGAAAGGCAGTGTTCCATTTTAAGAGCTTCATTTCTCCATCCAAGTTTTACTTTAACCCCCCCAAACACACACACACACACACACACACATCACTTTATTCCTATTCATTATCACCAGGGCTGTTGTTTCTGCAGCCCGTAGTGACATACCTCATTATTGACCTTGGTAAATCCTCGCTGTTTAGGCTAACGGCAGTGCGGCGCCACAAAATGTCACGCCGCTACACTGTACTCGCTCATGAAGAAAATGTGCACATGGTTACACACAGGGAGGGAGAGAGGGCAGAGAAAGCTCAAAACAAACCCCTGTCATTCACCTTGAACCACGCGTACCAACCATCAACAACAGAACACCTCAAACCAAACAGCTGATAACGGCAAAGCAGGCACCAAAAAAGCGATTTAAATATTACATTCAGCATTGACTAGACACAGAGAGAGAAAGAGAAAGTGGGTGTTTAGGTCCAAGCGCATCACACCGAACACAGGAGCGGTCTTTGTCCACATAGAAACAAATGCTTCTCCATTTGCAGCTGTATCATCTCAAAGGGAGTGGGAGGGCAAGAGAGCCAGGGATTTGGGGTCAGATCACAACTGTAAATTGCTCATTCTGGTTAGTCACAAGTGACACAGGACTAACGGGGCCTTGGGTAGCGTTCTCCTGTCCCTCTTAGCTAGTGACAGATGTTATGAGGACAGAGTAGGATAAAGCTCTCTCCCTCTCGGTCTTTGCACCAACTCTAAGGGGGATGGGTTTGACAAAGCTTAACTTAGAAACTACACATCCTATGTAAAGTGTTATGCACAGGTTTTCTCAATCCATTTCTAAGCACACTAATCTCTCAGGCCAGGAAGCAACTCCTGGGGTGTAAAAAAAAAAAAAAATGGGGCGCATCTCTTTTGCAAATATAGGTTCCCTAGCTGTTGAGAGATAGCCAGTTACTTTAGCTTTAACCAGGCTCCCTAGGCCACCACGCTGCTTAATGCGATAATGCGGACTCCCGGTTCAGCTTTAGGCCTCCTGCACCCCAGCAAACAAAGGGCTCCCTCTTTCCAAACTGAGCCCCGTCCCCTCCCCAGTTGTCCATAGGTGTTTGCTGAAGTAAATCGGCCTAAATCCTGCACAGCTTGGCCCAGCTGAAAAGGGGAGGGAGGGGGGATCTGAATGAAGGTGTACAGATAATCTCCTTTTCTTTACAACAACAACAGAAAAAAAAAGTTGAAGGGATCGAAGGGGGGGCGAAACAGATAAAATTAGGAATTCATATCACATGGTTGATTTAAGTGCTCCCGCATCCTCGCATTTCTCTTTCCCTCTGTCGATTTGCATTTGTGATCCCTGACCTATTGAGGTGCAAGGGGGAAAGGCAAGTGAAAAGCTGGCACAATAAGCAATGTCTCGTCAGTCAAAGACAAGGCGCAGGCTTTTAGCCTCTGACAGGACATTCTGTCCTTTTCACTAAAAGAGATGTGGCTAAAGAAAGTCAGTCACTTGAGTGACATCTATCTGGCAGACTCTTAGACATGCAGAAATGCCCAAGGAGGCAGCTGGTATTGAATACTCCTGAACATACACCTCAAGTCTAACAGAGGCAGCGTGGAACAAGCAGGACCTGGAAGTAGGAAAATGAAATCGGGATACCTGTGAAAAATCCATCAAGCAATCTGTTGCTTTCTTTACGTCTTTCTATGATGTCAAATTTCTTGTTCTGTCTCTCTTAATAGCTCAGGCGTACAGTAACACTATCTGCGGCATTAGTAAAACAGCCCCGTCTCCAGGGTTGAGGCGACGGTCTATTGTGAGCCGTGTAACCAGGGGAAGTTTAACAATCGTGTAAAGACACCAAAGTTATGTCACTCTCTACCTCTCCACCTCCTGCTCTTCTCTTTGCCAGGCATAATTTCTACTTTTCTGCCTCTTTCCTCTCGCTTTCTCTTCTCTCTCTCTCTCATGCGCTGTCTTTTCATCTCAGGCTTTGGGATGCTGAAAGCAAGAGAGTGGCCTAGCAGCAGTGAAAGGGCTGAATTGTGATTAAGAAGGAGGAGAGGAGCTCCTTTTCTTTGTTCTACCCTCGGGGGTGTTTACTGAGGGGGAGTGTGGCGGAGGAGGGAGAGTGGGAGCGAGGGAAAGGGAGAAAAAGGGATAGAGACTTGGTTGGGGGGTGGCTGAAACATGGCAGAGCAGATATGAAAGGCATTCAGGTCAGGGCGGATGGGAGCAGAAGTGGTGACAGTAACGGTGACGACATGCATGTGTGTGTGAGTGTGGGTGGGTTGGTGTGTGTGTGTGTATGGGTAAATATGGGTGGGGGATGACTCGGGTAAAAGTTGTGTTATCGAAAATGTTGTCTCGATTTCCAAGCTTTTGTCCACACTATGCCACTAAGAGAAAGCGTTCATTTCAGGGACCGAGTGAAAGGTGTCTCACGCAGCTGCCAGCACAATGGCCTGGTTGTGCGAGGGACGGTACACTGGGCACCCTGGCACTGCCGATTATAAAAGCATGCCAATGAGATGCCCAGATGACAAGCCATTGTCTTTGCTCTTTGTCTTTGTGAACCTGCTAACCTTGAAACGGTCTCAAATCAAACACCGGACAGTGTTTCCTTTCAAACTATTTAATCTGAACAGTGCGACTCAATTAGAGAGCAAAGGGATAAAACAATAAAACAGCCAAATTGTTTTACAATTTCTTAATTAAAGAAAATGTTTAAAAAAGCATTTCTTAGAGACGACGAAGAAAAATCCGTTCTAATAAATTTCAGTTTCGAATAAATTTGTTAAAACAGGGATAAGCGTATATTGCTGACAGTTTAGTCCGAAACAGCTGAACGCTATGCCTTTACATGCACATGGATTAAGTTACACACTCGGGCACTAAACTGCCCTCCCATTGGGCACCACAAAACAAGGAGGTGTGTCCAGAATTGCAGACACACGTCCGAGAGCAAAGTCCGAAACCATAATAATTATACTGCTATTATAATATTATAAATAGTACAGCGTATCGTATTATAGTATGATAACGATACACAAAACAGTATAATAATCATCAAATTTATAAACATATATATTTATATATATTTATATATTTACATATATATGACTATTTAATTACAGTTTCTTGTACTACTTTATAATTGTATGCTTAACAAAAACCTATTCAAAAACTTTAATTAGACTTTTTATGATGATGATGATTATAATAATAATTATTAAAAAAAAAATACAAAAAAACCCACCATCAGCACTCAGGAACTTCTCACTGAGATGCATCACAATTCAACACGATTTTTGTCATGCATGATCACATCAGTAGGACACATCACCGAGCCAAAACAAGCACATGGCTGATTACTCCTGTCGTCTCCGAGCCCTTCATCACCCCCTACGTTGAGCCCAGTTACACTATTTCACACCACTGACTTTGTCCCAGGTCACAAAAAAGAAACAAGCCTGAAGCTGTATTTACGTTTGCCATTGATTTTTTTCTTTCCCTTCTTCTTTCCCTACCAAGTAATCAATGCACTGCGTTTAATAACCGGATCGTAAACGTGTTCAGAAATCAAATAAAGTGCATGAGCTTAGAAATGGTTCAGGTGACACACTTTCAATCTTTTCTTCCTCTCTTTTTTTCTCTTTAATGTTGGTTAATGATTGCAGTGTTAAACACTAACAAACACCCAGGCCCATGTGCACACTGAACTGCTCTGAAAGTAACGGGTATTGATGTGATGTTGAAATCACATGATTCTTATTTTTATTTTGGTTTCACTGTGAGTCTGTATCGTTTTTTCGTTTTACTTTACTTTTTACACACACACACACACACACACACACACACACACACACACACACACACACACACACACACACTTCTTCATTCATAATCGGTTAGAGAACTAAGGAGAGAATGCACGAAAACTTTTCTCCAAAATATGTTCCTACAAGTATTTAACATCACCCGAAATAAAAGACGAATTATTAAAAATAATAACACAATCATAATAAACTCGTGATCCAGTGCGCACGCTCGTCCATGTCTCTCGGGAGCGCGCACTCAGATAACGGTTTTGTGCTCATGGGATAAGCAGGACCGCTACTCAGCTTCCCTGTTTCACGGACTAAACTTCTCAACTTCCACACACACACACACACACACACGAACGCGCCCGGCGTGTGTCAGTAAACCATCATATCCATGAGCTCTCCACAAGTCCATCATTACCTTTCTAAACACTTTTTTTAATTGATAACTCAGGTACGATCTAGTCTCACACACACTCACACACCCTCAAACACACTCCAACTTGTCCCCCCACATCGCAAGCACGGGTCCCTGAAGTTCTCACACTGGGGTGTAAAAGCGGTTCGGTTCCTTACCGTTCTTCCTCCTTGGGTTGGCTTGTTTTCGCCTCTTGCAGCGCGGCCCCTCCGCCATGATCTCCGGCTTCATTGATAAGAGACTCTCAGGAACTCCATCCAGGATCTAAACCACACCAAGAAAACACAACGACGCCAACAGTTTGGATTCACTTGCTTTGTTCTTCTGATTGTTCTTCTGAATTTGTTTTGTCTTTCTTCTAGTTTACAGGACTGGTTATATCTAATGTCCGCGACGCGCAGAGACAGAAGATATGGATGTCCCCCAAAAAAAGGACCTAATACATTTTTTTTTGTTTTGGTGGAAAGTCCCAAAATGAAGTTTCGCTGCGCGCGGAGAGGAGCGCCGTGCGTCGCCTGATCTTTTTTTGAAGTGTCTGATCGGACAGCAGAAGGAGAGAGAGAGAGAGAGAGAGAGAGAGAGAGAGAGAGAGAGAGAGAGAGAGGAGGCGGAGAAGTGGGGGACAGGCACAAAAAAAGGGGAGACACATACACACATACATAACACACCTTCTTTACAAGTTTTCACCCAACACACATCCACCTCTTCTTGATGAAAAAGAAAAAGTTTAGATGGTCAGAATAGTGACTGAGATGACAACAAATAAAGGGGAAGACACTGAAAGAAAAAGAAAGAAAGAATTGCGCATCAGGTTTGATGTTTTATGCGGAAAGAATGTGAACACGAGCGCTTTGCGTTTCTTTTCAATTTAAGGGAATGTAAGTTTTTTGTTGCTTTTAGTAGAAAATATAAATAGTTGGATGGACAGATTATATAAATACTAAAAAAAAGACTGAGACTGAAGAGAAGCGTATTTCTTTTTTGTTGTTGTTTTATCAAAACGCAGCAAATTTTTTTTTTCAGGAATGATACAGGAGATTAAGATAAAGAGCTTTTTGACTTCATAGCTTTTGGACCTGTTGTTAGTTTTACAGCTCAAAGTCTAACACACACACACACACACACACACACACACACACACACATTTTCAGGAATGATACAGGAGATTAAGATAAAGAGCTTTTTGACTTCATAGCTTTTGGACCTGTTGTTAGTTTTACAGCTCAAAGTCTAACACACACACACACACACACACACACACACACACACACACACACAC
>MU545793.1:14479037-14493483 GCA_024362625.1 Silurus asotus | reverse complement strand
GATCAGTGTTCATTTAAATCTCTCTCTCTCTCTCTCTCTCTCTCTCTCTCTCCACGAGCTTCTCGAGTATTGAGTATGGCATGAAATTGGATTACAGTGGAGAGTGAATAAAAACCCCTCACCTAGGAATTTATTTGTACTGATTTATTTATTTTTTCCTCCCTCGTTGCCAGACTATGACCCATTTATTTATGCACTTCTTTTTTTTTTTTTCTCCTCCTGTAAAAGTAACGCTGCACCAGAGTTATTGTGCACTACAACACTTACACAAGTTCAACTTAAGAAAGGAATCAAAACCCCTTCAGCACATATTCATTTCTCTCTCAAACAAAAAAATAAATAAAAAATGGGACTGCACGACGCTTCCCTATCGCGCATGCGTAGTAGCCGTTCCCACCGTTTTTATTGACTCAGGTATTCCAAGAAATATACATATACAATGAGTGTTATGAGAAATAATTGGTGTTGTTGTGTTTTTTTTTTTTTTCTCTTTTCCCTTTCGTGATTTTTAGGTCTTACAAATTCACACTGAAACCTCCTTCTGTGCAACATCCTGGAAGACATAATTGGAAAGAAATGACATCTAACCCTTGATGTGGGCGAATATATAAAGATCTCATTTCTTGATTTAGATAATATTGTCATTTTTTTTTAACTGTTGCAAAAATAAATTACTCAAAAGGAAACTTTTAAATGAGCGTGCCTGTGAAAAGTGTGGAAACACCTTGTCTTTTATAGTTTCTGAGACACTTGCAGGTTCCTTTTTTGTTTCTAGCTGACAAATTGGTCAAAATGCACATGAATTGGTTTTATATGGGACATTTTTGTCTCTAACAGCAGAGCTTGGAGAATGTTAGCAGACTGCCTCACCCCTGAATGGTTTTTAGGCTGTTTTGGAGCAGGGAAGGTTGAAGACTTATTCCAAAAAGTGTAAGGAATCCTGAACCAACATGGCTCCCATTCCATACTTCAACACCATGCAATTCCTTTAGGACTGTCAATGATATCAATCATGGAACGTCTTGCCCAGTTACTGCACCTAACTCCTATTGAACTGCTTTGGGATGAACTGGATCACAAGAACATGCTGAAGAGCACCTTTGGAAAGTTTTACGTTTTTAAGAGGCATGGAAAAGTATTTCAGCTGAATGTTTGGGTGTGTAAAGCTGTTCTTCATGAAAAGGGAGGATTTTTCAATGAAAACGAGTTCGTTGCAGAGAAACAAAAGGAACATGCATGTGTGTCCCGAGAAAAGCTTCGCAGGCACAGTAGGTAGTCGAGTTCAGATTGGTCAAGAGTTATTTTGCAACAAAAATGATCGTTTGTTAACCTTGTTTGGGAAAAGGGAGTTAAATGTCCTAAGTCAATGGAAGTCAGCAAGTTATTGGAAAGGAGAAGTGAGAGAGCTAGTCATCAAGAACCTGGGGAAAGGTTGACCACAATGCAACCATGTGAGTTCTTACACTCACATACACCCGTATGTGCATGCCCAAACACACACTTGTTGCGTGATCGCGCTTGTTGCGACATTGCTAGAAACACAGTTGTGTATAAAAACCGCCGGAGAAGGTGAGGGAAGGACAAGCAGTGCTGCAGAAACCAGCACAGTTCCTCTCTTTACCTGTTCGTCAGACACAAACACACAGCACTGTTTAAGACTGTGTTTGAGCTCGCGTCAAGCTGACGCAGAAGTACTACAAACGAAGACTCCGAAAGTCTTAAACAAATTATAAACGAAACCATAAAAGTGGAAACTATTTGGACTTATGTTCATGCAAATTTTTATCACGACACCTGAATTTAAATCCAGACCCGTTACAGGAAAGTCACTTAGATGTCAATCAAACGAGGTGGAAATTGGTTTTCACTGTCGCCCCAAATGTCCTCCAAAAAGCACATTACACAGAAATACTCCTGTATTAATGCACAATTAATTTCTTCTTACACCTACATGGCCTTCGACCTAGCATGGGTACTGTATGACGTGATTCCTGATGAAAAGCAGAGCAACGGATGTGTGTCATGAGGAACAGTCAGTGTTGGCACACAGCATTATAGGGAGTCCACGGCATGTTGATGATTGAGACAGATCAGCCACTTATCAGGCACTTAATCCTGGCTGTGATGTAGTGGCAAAAGGAACTGCCTTACACAATACCTGAGCCACTGAGTGTTTTTCTTCTGAAATGGGGGTCGTTTTTGTCACAGGATGTAAAGGTTTCATTTCTTAAAATACCATACGCCCAAACGTGCCTCAAAACATGACCCAGTTTATACTCGGGAACAATCAATGAATGGCAAATGCACTAATGGTGCATATAATTAGGTAGTAGTTGAGTTGTTAATGCATTGGACTCTGGATCAGAAGGTCACAAGTTCAAATCCCAGCACCACCAAGCAGGCTGGTCTTTTGAGCAAGTCCCTTAACCCTTCAGTGTTATTGGCTCTGGATCTGCCAAATGCCGTAAATGTAAATATAATTGGTGCATTTCAACTTTCATCTATTTAATAGGGTAAAGTAACACACACACACACACACACACACACACACACACACACACACACACACACACACACACACACACACATAGATTCTTCTCATTTTCATTTTCTAAGCTGCTTTTATTGACAGGAGTGTTAATATAGTGAAACAAACCACAGCCTACTAGTGACGGGTCGTCCATAAACGATTCGTTCATTGTGAACGAGTCTTTAATGTGACTCAGAAGAACGAGTCATCTCAAAAAATTATTCTTTCATTTGCTACTGGACGCGCATGAGCAAAGCATTGCAAAATCTCCGTAGGTTATGCACAGGAAACAGAATTCAGAAGTTCATCTTTTGACTCTTCTAGTCCGAGTCATTCGCTCTTTTATCACGTTACTCCCACAGACAGACAGACAGACAGACAGACAGACAGACAGATAGATAGAACTTTATTGTCATTCAAGTGCAAAAAGTAGCAATTGTGCAAATAGTGCAGATAAATAACTAGCATATGTACAGCATGTGATATTTATGTAAACATATGTACAGTGAATACATATAAAGGCTAAAACAGTGCAGAGACGTGTGGACATTGTTGAGAAGTACAGGTTTAATGCTACACGATGCACTAGATCAGCTTTTTGTTGGTCCTTGACATTGTTACAATAATTATGGGAGTCACGTGACAGTCAAAGTGCGTGGATGTAGACGTGTTGGTTTTTTTTTTTTTATTGGAAATGTAAATAAAACATTTGATATTATTTCTGAGTCACTAAAATGATCCGACCCTCTCATCACTACAGTCTACACATACCAGCAAAACATTAGATATTTATATATATAAAGGTTCCTTTTCAGCGTGAATAAGCGGCAAAGGACCAGACAAACGTCTCCATAAGCTGAAAACTGTCCTGTATTTTCTATCGTAATAAGGATTTGACTTTCAGAGAAAAAACAAGAAACTTACTGGTACAACTGTGCCTCTTCTAATCCAGCATCAGGACAGCAGCTGTCAACACAAACACATCACTAATCTACTAAAATAATACCGTGGTGAGGAGAAACGAGACCAAGCAAGAGACAGTGGGAGAGCAGGGATGAGATGGACTTGGGTCACACTTTCCACTAATCCTTAGGGAAAAGCACAGCTTAATACCAAGCCCTTGGAAATAGAACACCATTTTGGGGAGGGGAAGCCAAGACCAAGTTCCACCCCGAAAACTAAACGAGTAATATTTTGCAGCATATGGTTACTGTATCGGCTTACAACGTACAGGAGGATTTGTGCTCCAGGGATGAGGATCCATGGGGGTGATTACATCGGTGTCTGGGGAAAGACTGCGTTTCAGGGCGACCTGCTGGTGAACCAGCTGATGTAGTGTTTTATATGTTAGTGTTTGCTTCACTTGGAAAACTGTGGGTGCATGTAAGCCTTGCGTCAAAGAAGCATTATATATATTATGCATTTTTTATTTGTATATTTTTCCACTAATCAAAAAAAGAATATGAATGAATCTAATGGGGGATGACCTCCTGACCTGAACTTGTCCAGCCCAGTGTGGACCCAGTGTAAGGCCATGGCAGTGTAGACACGCTGCAAAGTTCCAGCTCAAAGTCAAGGCAAATGTCTGACTACCATGAGAGTATCAAGACAAGAGGGTACAGTGGAGTTTCCTTCTTCTTTAACCCTCATTCCATCATCCCATCATGGATGTAGGAAGATGTAGGAACTTGTGCAAAGTTTTACTGCAGGCACTGATTTATTTCAACATCTAATTAACTGGAAGGATTTCAGCTTACAATTAGTGGAAAATGCATAACCAATACACCTACTGACACTAGTGAAGAGGTCAAAATGTAATATAGATCCCTGAAAACCACCATAAAATCACCTGAGAAAAATATGCTCACCACATAAATTAGTAACCAAGCAACCACCTTGAAGTTGTAGTTCTTTCCCCCATACATTTATGGCGTTTGGCAGATGCTCTTATCCAAAGTGACTTACATTTTTTTCAATTGTACATTTAAGCAGCAATGGGGTTAGGAGCCTTTCTCAGGGGTCCAGAGGTGGCAGCTTGGTGTGGTTGCGATTTGAACTCACAACCTTCAGATCTAAAGCCCAATGTTCATCCACTAATCTACCACCTCTCTTGAGGGTTAGGGCCTTGTTTAAAGACCCAACGATGGCAGATTTGTGGAGCTGGGATTTTTTTCCAGACGAAAATGCAAACTCAAATTCATCCAATGAGTGCAGATGTCAGGAAGCAGTGGATACGGTAATTTTCCCAGGAACACCAGGTACAAGGTAGGAATACATCCACTGTGGGTGGAATACCTGGAACTTCTGAGGCCCTAGAATTGGACTCCAGTGACAACCAGAAATACATCCTTGCCCACATCATGGCTGGGCAGTGCTGATAGTTGGAAGCTGCTTACTCTGATTTAAGTCATTCTGCCTGTCCCTCATCAGCAGCTCTAAAACCTTTACAGATCACATGTCAGCGCTGCAGATTGCCTTACCTTGCAGGTACCATAAATATTTTGAGCATGGTTTGGAGATTAGTATATAGCTTTTACTGTCGAGAAGCTTCATGATTCATTTCAGTGTCATGTGCTCCCAAGGTCTAACTGGCCAGAAACTGAAACTCCAGCACCTGTTAGAAAGTCTAGGGTGTTTGCCGTACTCCCACACACCGATTGTGATCCCATCACAGAGTGATTCACACCAGGTGGTGACACTGCAACTTGGACACTCTCTCTCACACACAGACACACACACACACACACACACATTCCTTGCCACCACACTACCTTGGCTTGATTTCATGAGGGTCCACATGCACACTGAAGGTATCAAGGCAGGGATAGACACAATGTTGAACCCGGTCCAAAAAAGATCATTTAAAAGAACCTAAAAACCAAAGAGAAATGGTTTGATTTGTGTCTATTTAACTACGCTGCCTGCTATTATGGGACCTCATCATGGTCAATACTGGCATCGCATTCTCATGCACTATTGTAAATATAGCTTATTGAAGTTTTTTGATGGTTTTTGTGCAGCGCTGCCTCGAAGCTTTTAGATAGGGTGGAGTTTTTGTTCACCCTCAACGAGTTCTAAGGCTTCACTCAAGGTTCTTTGTAGTTTGAAGAGTCGTGCTTGTAATGATAGTAATGAAATCCTGAAGTGGCTTATATCCATAACCACAAGGCAACAGCTCGAGATTCCCAGATGGTGCCTTTACAAAGTCTAGTAGAAAAACCTGATGTCTTGGTGTCACCTGAGCTGGATTTCATTTTGAGTTTAAAAAAATACCACTGGTAGTTTTATATAAGGGATCCTCGAAACATCTCGACCACTGAGGTTGTTTTTTTATTTCTGTGAATCTCTCGTTAAAATGTTTACGAAGCCCACCAATAAATATTCTTTGGAAGTTGTTGACAAAACCTCTAAAATGCAGTGGGTTGTAATCAACAGTGCCTGTTTTGGCTAGTGACTAATCTTCCCCCAGCTCTCCAAGCCGACTATAAAACAACAAAGGACACTCCGTCGACCGCAGAAATGAACCGAGCTCTAGACAAGGGTGGAAAAACAAGCAACTAACGCAGCCCACGAATGCAATGGTACGTTCCGCCACCTCGGTGTTTCTTAGGAGCCCCAAAGAAGCCTCACGCTTACTCATTCCACCACGAGCACTTTACCTGAAGTGTAGCGGCAAATTGGCGCTTGACTCAGTAGCAAGGCGGCTAGCATTCAGCTCCAGCAAGGCCTTTACGTGAATAAATCACATTTAACAGACATCATTGCATGTGACAAACGAACAAGAATTGCCAAAAATGCCATAAAATTGGGCTTCAAAGGTCATGCTTACAGGCAGTGGTTTTGGGTGGGGATTGGGGGGGGTCTTAAAAGCAAAACAAGCCCTCTTTTTTTGCACCATCAGCACCTTACTCAGTTGTCATGCAACGCTGGAATGAAAAAAAGAAAAGCTTTTATCCTTTCTTAACTTTATACACCTACTAAACACCAGCACTGTTTTTAATTGAATTTTTGAAAACCAAAAAAAATGTCATGCTGAAATGTGTGCGATTCGATATAAAATGCATCAGAGTTTCACTTCTAGTGCATGGCATGGCACCTTGTGTAAATGTGCAAACTACTGCAGAAGTACGCTTTCAGATTTCGTGGGAAACTTCCTAAAAGTCATAAGTGGAAACTAACCTGTTTCCAACCACAAGTTAAAAAAAAAAAAAAAAGAAAAAAAAATGCTAACATTTATGCACTTTAATTCCTGTATTCGCAGAGGGTTTTGAAGGTCGGTAAGTTTGCAGATTGAAGGTGCATGGGAAAAAAAAAAACCAGACAACAATTAGACCTTAATCAATCGGGTCCAGAGCAATGAGTCAAGCTGCCATCAGGCTGACGGAGAGACAGGCTGTCAGCTGAAAAGGGAAATTTACTGATATGGTGGTCTTGGGTGCTTCCTCAGGCTTGTCAAAGCTGCCCTAAGGTTTACCGATAAAGCAGGCCGGATGTGCGAGTGTCATGACAAGCCTGAAGGCAAGGAACTCGGTATTGAAGTGTGTGTGTGTGTGTGTGTGTGTGTGTTGTCCCTAAGCACCAGCAGAAAGTGCCACAGGAAATCCGCTCCCCCCAGATGTACACTGAAGTTCATCAGGCTTGTTGTCCTGCACCAGAAGGTAATTATAAGGGAAAAATAACAGGAATTAGATTATGGACATTACATAATACTTCTGTTCAGGTACCAGAGTTGTTTCTGATCCATTACCCATATATTAACAATATTATCTAAACATTTGCGAAGGAAAAAGCTATAGCCGATTTTGACGTTCAGAGCGAATCGATGAGTGTTGAACAGTCGAGCTCCACTGCCTCGCTGTGTCCTCTTAATCGCTCCTCAGGAAACAGGACAGCTAATCTAGAGAAGGAAACCGAGAGGTGAGGCCTGATGGGCCTGAGAGGGAAGTCAGCAGGATGTGACTGGCCTCTGATTACTGTACACTCTCCTGTCAGAGCCGTCAGCACCTCCCACGCTCCCCTGTATGTGTGTGTGGAGACGCTGTATATGGAGAGGTATGAAGGTCATTATCAGAGAAACTTGCTCACGACGGAAGCACGTTCAAGGCACGATAGCCAAATGCAGTGGGTCGTATCAGCAGAGGCCGAGCGCAAAGGAATGTGACAGTCAGTTTGACCACAGAGGTTATGAATTGCATTTTCAGGAATATGGTAAATATAGCGGTTAAAAATTTGTGGTAGTGTGGGTATAACGTTATGACCACCTGCCTAATATTGTGTTGGTCTCCTTTTGCTGCTAAAACAGTCGTGACCCATCGAACATTAACAGCATGAAGTTTCTCACCAGTTTGAGCTACAGGAGCTCGTCTGTTAGATCGGACCAGCCTTCGTCCCCCACGACACTGTCGCCGGTTCACCACTGTTCCTTCCTTGGAGGACTTTTGATAGATACTGACCACTGCAGACCAGGAACATCCCACATGAGCTGCAGTTTTGGAGATGCTCTGACCCAGACGTCTAGACGTCCCAACAATGTCAAATGCTTACGTACGCCCATTTTTCCTGCTTCTAACACGTCAAATTTGAGGACAAAATGTTCACTTGCTGCCTAATAAATAAATCCACCCACTAAAAGGTGCCATGATGAAGATCATCAGTGTTTTTCACTTAACCACTCATAATGTTATAATGTTTTATCTGATTCGTGTAAACGTTTTTATAGGTTTTTATGACTTTTTACTTGTCAGACTGATGCTTTGTTTTTATGTTATATTGCCAGAGACATTGCCATGTCGATTAACCGCTAAGGTACTTAGCGTTTTGCAGGGCAAACACACACACATAAATATATATATATACACACTGGTCTGTTTTACTCCTACACACACTCAGGCCTGCTGTGTGAAACAAACCAGCCTGCTGCACCGAGCAAAAGATGTGCAGATGATCCCACAGTACGACACACACGGTGCAGCCAGACAGCGCGAGAGAGATAGAGAGGGAGATGGCCGGAGGGGAGGATTAGACGTACCTGTGAGAGGCCTGTCAGGTAGATTTAGCAGCAGAGATGATAAGTGAGGGAGTGAGTAGGAGGAGGAGAACAGCAATGAATGGGCTTTTCACAGCGCTTTCGGGCAGCTGGAGGAATAAGGTGCTATTTCTAACAACATCAGGTAGCCAGTCACCGAGAAGTGCAGCTGAGTTTAACAGCATGTCGCATTAGGAAGGATGAGAAGGAGAGAGAGAGAGAGAGAGAGAGAGAGAGAGAGAGAGAGAGAGAGAGGGAAAGAGAGATGGAGAGCTGGAGAGAAGGTGGGGGTAAAGAAAAACGTCTTTAGAACCAACACATATAAAGTCAATATAAAACTCAAATATCTTGCTTATTTTTTCGAATTATATAAATCGGATGGTATTTATACCACTGCTCTAGCGATCCCTCCATCCTTAATCACTTCTCCAATCATCCCTCCATCCTTTATTACTTCTCCAAGCATCCCTTCATCCTTTACCACTTCTTCAATTACCCTTACATTTTTCACCACTGCTCTAATCATTCTGCTATCCTTTACTACTTCTCCAATCATCCCTCCTTACTTTACCACTTCTTCAATCATTCCTCCATCCTCTACCACTTCACCAGTCATCCTTCCATTATCTACCACTGCTCTAACCATCTCTCTATCCGCTACCACTGCACCAATTATCTCTTCTTTCTCCTCATCATCACTAATCATACATTTATTTTCTCCCACTGCACCAATCATCTCTCCATCCTCCTCCACTGCTAAAACCATCTCTCCATCCTCTACTACTGTTCTAACCACCTCTCCATCCTCTACTGATGTTGCAATATTATTTTCTGGCACCTAGACACTGGATGGTATGTTGCACCACTCATCCCAAGGCTCAAAAGCAAATTTATTTCATGTGTATTTTAATGCATATACTAACGGAATATTTTTTCCTCCCTAATTTGTTCATAGCCAATTCCCACCTATCCAGTCACCATAACGCCTCTCCCATTTCATATGGCAATTTCCGATTAGGGTAAAAGCTACACAGCCTCGGAAACCACAAACTTAGCCAAGTCAGGTTATGTTGCATCACAAGACATCAACTATACTTAATACAGGACACTATATTAAATAAATTCACAACATCTACAGTATGCTGCTAACATTTACAAAAGCTAGACCGGAAAATCTTTTTTCGAAAGCTTCTCAGCTTGCACATTTTTGTTTTTCCTCACATTAGCACACACTATGTCAGGAAAAGGGGGAGAAAAAACCCACCTAGAAAACTTATGCATGACCAATGAGCTATGAAATGAGTATCCCTGGCCTGCTGGTGGGTTGTCCCAGTGAGAGTTCCATTACAGACTATCCCAGGTCAGGTGTCCCATTTTAACTTCAGATCCCCACTGACGGAGCCAAAATAAACCAGAGTTGAAAGGGGCAACAGCCAGGATAGCTACGGTGGGAGGCGGAGAACGGTCAACTTTATAGCTGTTTAGATATGTATTTCTAACTTTTTATTATTTACCTTTTAAGAATGTACCTTTCCACAGGAGAGCTGTTCGGCCCAAACCCAAGTGTAACCCATAATTGCATTTTTCCACCAAAATCCTGCTGATTTTTTGTGCATATTGAAGAGCGGTTGATCAAAACTACAACTGAAATTCCTGTTTTTATAGTGGAGATCAGACACTCATGTAGAGCATCAAGACACTGTTGAGTTTCATCTCCAGTTGTACATTTTTTACAGTTTAGGTTACACAACCAAACCATTTCCTATTGCATCCTATAGAATTCCTTTTAAACGCCTTCCTTCACGCATTTTGTTTAGCCAGAAATGGGAGCTGGAATAAACCATGTTATCAGGGTCATATTCTCAGTGCTTTGTTGTTCTTGGATGGTTTCCTGTAGAGGCCTCTCTTTATAGCTCCCTGCCTTGTGTCCTTTCCATGTAAGAGTGCCACATGCTTTAAAGCAAAGACTTCGCCAAGTAATGCCAGGTGTAAATTCATAAAATCCCCCCCGATGGATTGCTAATAAACGGTGCAGACTGACAGAAGCACTTTTAACACTGTTTTTGTTTTTCTTTGAAACTCACCTTTCATTCTTTGTCGTGAAAACCAGCAGTGTCGGCATTCTCCAGGTTTTTCTCGGTAGTGAAAAAGAGGGAAGTCGCTCAGTTCAATTAAGTTCATCAGTTCAGTTCATTTAACTGTAAGTCATGAACAGTGGTGAAGGTGGGGGGGGGGTGAAGGGAGTGGCGGCTGCATTCTGCGTTTATCGAGAGCACTGAACTTGTTTTGTTCTTCTGTTAGACTTGTGGGAGTAACGGTATCTATTTTTTTGTCCGAGTCACAGTGTTTTTTATTTCTTCAGATTTCTATAGAGACAGTATTCTTGGTACATTGATTCATCCAAAAGCAGAAGTACAAAAGGAAGCTTTGCTTCCAGAGAGATGGTATGTGAGAAGCAGGGTTGGTGAAAAGAGGTTTGTGAGGTGCACCAGTTTGTCGAAGCATTAAGGTTTTTCTTGGCTCAAGAGAAAAAGTAGGATTGCAGGATTGGAAAAAAGGGGTTGGAGTGGACGTGCCATTCTGCTGGAACAATAGACAAACAAAAGGAAGCTGGCTATATCTGCTCCATTCCTCAACAGCACAAGCCCTGATGGCTGTTGACTGAGCAGCCACTTTGAAATCCAGACTTTACTCTACATTTTATTTGTGGAGAAAGGTACAGGCTTCTGAGTTATGACTGAATGTGTTTAACTTGGGCGTGAGCCTCTTTGGTACGGTGGATTTAGTGTCCAATGTGTGATAGTGGGAAAAAGGTCCTTTTGTTGTTCTTCTCCCTTGTAAGAGACACCATCACCATTGGTGGTTAATGGAGTCAGGCTCTGTGTGTGTGTGTGAATAATTTTGGATCGTATTTATTTTTAAGATCGAAAGATCCTGGAATGGAAATGAAACATGAGAGGTTCTGAGAGGTAGCTGTTATTTTGGCAGCATTTATTATGGTCAAGAAAGAACCATGCTTAGCCGTTGTTTTGGCAGTAAGAGCTACCACAATCCCTGGCTGTACGGTAAAACCAGAACTTCCACGGTCACCAATTTGGAGTAGCGCAGTAAGCAGCTCGGCGTTCGGAGGAAGGTAACCCATAATGTCGTTCACCCATGACAAGGCAACTCTTCTCGTCTATTTGAGTTCCTTTTGAAACAACCAGGAACGGAATGTCTAACTGGTCCCAGATCTACAGCAACCAATCACATCAAACGCAACCCCCTGACAGTAATGATCTAACTATTTCCCTTCACTTGAAGAGGGCACATTTTAGGCAACAATTACGGCTGTGAAAACTTGCCACTCACAGAGGCGCCTTGACTTAGTGCCAGGGCAAATCCTTTCTATACGGAACGTCTACACTGGGCCAGGAGCCCACACGAATGGTAGCCAAACGGTCGAAGAAGAAAAAAAAATAAATTCACTGTTTTCTTTTCGCCGAGATGAAAGCGATCAAGACGTCATAAATTCTTTGTTTCATAGGTGTTTCGTGGGTACAGAGGCCCAAAAAATCCCTTTTATCTTCGTTTTTTTTCTATACATCTACAGAAAAAAACACAACAAAGCGCTTGCACTGGTTTGAAATAACAGGAAATAAAATGGACGGTGCGCTGTGCAAATCTCTTACCCTATGACTAAGACTGTTCTGATTCTCTTCTAATTTAGCAATAAGATCGGGGTCAAAGGAAACAAACACACAACAAAGTGGGTGTCCTAGGTTTCCTATGGTTACAATATTATACTGTTGTAATACATCAGCAATAATGGATTTATTTTCTATACACACACAATAAAAATGGACAAAAAAAACAAAAAGAATACAATCCAATTGCTCATTTAGGTAATTTCTTTATCAGTGCTATGAGTCAGACGTAAGCCGCTAGACAGGAAGTCATCGTCAAAACTTTGCCCTTTGATGCAAAATACTCCACAATGATGCACTTGTGCACAATAGGTCATAGATTGCGAGTGAACGGACTCGCCGTGGCTCTCAACCAAACACTTTCTCTGATTATGTAGACAAAATGATTGGAAATAAGAAAGTATGACTCATGATTCAGTTGCACGTTCAGCCATTTTGATACCTCTAAACCAAAGGTCAATGGTATTGAAAAATACAAGGTTCTCCGATCAGGAAACACTATGTTTCTAAATCAAACCTTGAAGGAACATTAGCATTTATTTTTTCCTACAAAGATGCCGATGCTAAGCATGGTTCTACACTACATAAACAGCCTGAAGATTCATGAGACTACTGTGGATGGTCCCACTCCAGAACCATAAACACAGCTTTGGACTTATCACAATGAACAGCTCTGATACTATGGTTCAGAGGATGGGTTTGGACCTGCTGATTAGCATGCTAACCTTATGGACAGCAATCCAACCATGAATCATGTGCTTGCCGAATCATTTTATATCATTTTAATTACTATTATTTGTCATTTTATATCATGATAAATATAGTGTTAAAAAAAGAGGGTAAAATGGATTCGTTTCTCAGACCGAGCGTGATGTACACTTCCTTCAAGGACTGCAGAAAGACCCACCTAAAGCAGGCGAACATTTTGAGGTCCACTGGGATTCACATAAAGACTTGCATTAAGTGTAAAGTCACCTTTATGAAAGCGTGTGCAGCCCGATGATCGGCTCATTCGCTTTCATTTCATTTCACAACGTGGAGACCAGCGTGAGTGAGAGCGCACAGCTAAATACATATTGGCCAAGATGTGTGCTTGTCTACCTACAGTGTCAAATGAAAGCTTGTTGTTTTAAAACGAGACACAGCTCTGCAGGAGCTCTTAACTCAACAGGACGTTGCCCCATAGGTGACCGCATGTAAAAGTGGGCGACAGCAGGTTGTGTGTTCCCAGGTGTGGTTTGTTCAAAACAGGAACTTCTTTGAGTAAATAACTGCGACGAAACACACAGCAAGTTTCTAAAAAAGCTTGCAAGCTGTTGAACATCGATCCGCACGTCTCAAACACGGCATTCGCAGGAGAAAAACAAACATCTAAACCAGAATTATCGATAAAACATGATCATGCTATCAATGGGGTTGGGTTTAGCTACACAGGTAGCATTTAACAAAAAAATGGTTTATATTTATACATCGACATGATCAGTTCCAAAGTATATACAGAAAGAAAAGATGAAAGCAGTTTTAGAGACAGTGTAAAGGAGAAGAAAAGGACTGGACGTTCTACTAAAAAAATATTTGTAGAAACATCTCTTCTTCTTCTTTCTGCTTCTCTCATTAGGGGGCGCCACAGCAGATCATCCGTCTCCAAACCCCCCTGTCCTCTACATCTGCCTCTTTCACCCCAACTACCTGCATGTCTTCTCTCACCACATCCATAAACCTCCTCCTTGGTCTTCCTCTTTTCCTTCTTCCTGGTGTCTCCATCCTCAGCATTCTCCTACTGATATACTCCATATCCCTCCTCTGCACATGTCCAAACCATCTCAATCTCACCTCCCTCACCTTGTAGAAACATCTCTTCTATTGTTTCGTTTTTCATTGAAGCATTATTTTTTTTTTCCTAAATAAATTTGAAATGAAGAGAAATTATGCGAGTTTCCGTTTCTCAATTTCTTCCTTCATCCTCGAGTTAATTGGATTTTTACCCTAAAGCAAATATTATTCACATTGTTCACTGAGTTTTAATTGTGTAATAAAAAAGGAAACATCATTAAAAAATAATGTATTTAAAATAATCAATTTAAAGTTTGAGGTGATTTTTACTTGCCATTATACAGCACCCCTGGAGCACAGAGGGTTAAGGGCCTTGCTTAAGGGGCCCAAGAGTGAAAGCTTGAACCCCCGACATTCTGATCTATATATCTA
>MU545793.1:14212449-14469633 GCA_024362625.1 Silurus asotus | reverse complement strand
ATTTATGGCATTTATTGTTTTTACTCACTTATTAGAAATTTAAATGAGTTTTAATTATGTTATTTTTTCTATATAATTTTGAAGCACCTGTAAAACCAACCCAAAAATATTGCTCGGTTGAAATAGATTGTCCTAAGGGTGTGTAAACTTTTGCACTCAACCAAAGAATATTCCTTTAACTACTGCCAAATTTACTCTTTTTCTAATCTCTAGACGTGTGCGCGTGCGTGTGTGTGCGCGTGTGTGTGTGTGTGTGTGTGTGTGTGTGTGTGTGTGTGTGTGTGTGTATATCCATGATTATCATACATATACTTGACATCAATATACATAAAGCATATCTTACATACTCTTGTGGTCAAAAGTATCGGGACACCCGCCATCGAATGAACTAGAAAACCCAAACATGTGCAAAAGCCAACTCCATGAAGATATGTATCCTACTACAGAGCTCCAAAACCTTTGGGATGAATGTGATCGCTGGCTGCACCCCCATGGCCTCCTCACCTCACCTACCTAATATCCTGAATTTACTAAAACCCTTGAAGTTAAATGAATCTCCACAAATATCCAAAACAATTTAGTGGAACATCTTAACAGAAGAAAGTAGGAGACGAGGAAATAAGGACTAGGAGAACAGGAAGTGGAGACTAAATGTGTAATGTGATGTTCAAAAAGAAGCACAGCAGCTTTCTTATGCTTTCGATACAGTCAGCATGTCTGTTTATCTACACACACTTCTTTTATTCTTCTCATTACTTTGTATGTGTATAAAAATGTGTCATTTTGCTGCCCCCAGTGGTGAAATAGCAGTCCTACCACTTCCAAATCGGTTTGTAAACTAACAGCATTAAAATGTCATCCAGGTCTGAACTATCTCGTATCTCTGCTCTGACCCTGCTCCACAGGAGGACATATGGATAAATGTAACATAAGCCCAGAATCCCAGAGTCAAGGATCCACACAAGCTGTGCACCTACAGTCACTGGGTTAATGGAAAAGGTTTCAGATGCCCGTCTACATTTCAGATTGGATTTGGTGTAGTAAAGGAGGGGGGGTCGAGTGGGCATCAGCAGCTGTTCATCCCCCCCAGGTGAACGACACCCCCTATGGCTTAATGCTGTCTGAGATGGCCTTTGTCGGCTATAAAGACACAGCCTGGCCTACTTCTCCTCCCATTGTCTCCATGTCCTACCAGGAAGGGGTCAATGATTAATCTCAGAACCTGGGCTAAGGACAATGCGAGGCTTTTATTCACGTTTCTGCCCCTTTTTTTTCGCGGCGTTGTAAATTTTGGACGCTTTAATACATGGCTGGCAAATGTTTCCAAACCCTCAGGCTTCAATTCTACAAAAGACCTTGAGACCGTAAACGCAGAAAGAAGCACATGGTCACTATCTGTGTCCAGCTGAAAGGAGAATATTATGGCAGCTCACCTGCGGAGATATGGATTGCGCTGTTAAATAGTTAAAACCCTTAGTAGTAAAGGTCAAAGTTCATCTACGTTGTGTGAAGTACACTCAGTCAATATTTCACAATATAGTTAGAAATATCATATACGAGGCATATGCATGTTCACTGCAGAGTAATCACAGCTATTTAACTCATATTCACGTAACACAGGTGATGCTGGTTAACTAGCTCGCTAACCTGGTTAGCGTTCAACACATTTCCCTGAACTGTACAAACATGTATGAAGCCACGTTTATACTGCAGCTGTGGATTTTTATTGGTTTGTAGCTTCCTGAAAAAGATCTACTGATCTACTGAAAGAGAAACCCAGCAAACAAACCAAACAAACTGCATTGTATCAGTGATCTGTGGAGAGGACATGATGGAGTAAGATCTACAGACCAGCAGGAACCATGCAGAACCAGAATCCACAGTTCTAACGGTGGAATAATTCATAATTATAATAAATAAGTAATAAAAGTGATCAATTTCCAAAAATTCTTTACTCTAATTCTGAACTCTAACGAATAATCTGTAATTGTGTTTTTTTGATCTAAGCCACTATGTGACCTGGGAAAAAGAAAACAATTAATAAACAATATAACAAGAATCAAATGATAAAATTCAAAAAGGAAAAAATATGAAAAAATGATTTATTTTAAATTAATTCAAATGAACAACCCAGTCATTAGGGTTGAAGAAGAAGAACAATTAATTAAAATAAATAAAAGTAAATAAAGAAAAATAAAGTGATAATTACTTCTTTATAAAAAAAAGCATTACAAAGAAGATTTCACACACACAATATAAATATATATAATACAAGAGTCACAGAGCTTCAACAAAAAGGCCTCATTAATGTCCACATCTTCCTACTTGCATAAGTGTATTATAAGACCGTTCTTTTTTTTCTCCTATCTGGATTTCTATACAATTCTCTCTCTCACTCTCTCTCTTTCTCTCTCTCTCTCTATTAACAATAAAACTTTTATTCATGCCTCTGTAGCTCTTTGTTGCTGTTCATATTTAGCTGCTGAATAATTGGTCATTAAGTTAGTTCTAGATTTCTGTAGCAAATTTTTGGTTTCCACCAACTGGCATTTAAGTCTCAGGTATAAACACCAATTCAGCCGTAAAGCCAGAACTGAACTACTTTAACTTTTTTAACTGATTAAACTGCTCATAAAGCTGTAGATTACAATCGCGTGGAGGAAGGTGTGTGTGTGTGTGTGTGTGTGTGTGTGGGGGGGGGGGGGGGGGGTGTGTGTGGGGGGGGGGGGGGTCGATATGGAAATAAAGAGGCCCCGTCGAAAGCAGACGTCCATGGATACCTTTGTATTTGGAAACGATCTCTATCTTATTGACAAAGATGAGTGCAGGAACAGGTGACAGAGGCTCCTCGGCGATGGCCGCCCCTTTGGGCTGAGCAGATGGCGAAAGGGCCGTTGCTAGGCGTGAGGCCTGAGGAATCCATTTTTTAATTCCTGATTATTTGCTTCAGAACCACAAGTAATATCCCAAGCGCTCCCAAGGCCAAGAAAAGGAGGAGGGAGACACTGAAAGAAGACACAGAAAGACATGGGGTTTTTTGGGCTGACGGAGAAGTGTTGGTTTAAGGCCACTGGTTTGAAAGGCCAAGCCAAAAAGATTACGTTCGTCTAATGTTCGGACGGCTTAGAGAAGTCAAAGCAGATACTGGTTCCAGAAAAAGCGTCATTTCTGAAATAGTGTAAAAAACACAAACGTGGAATAAAATAATTCTTAATTGGCAATTCAGGTAAACATGTTCTACTTTTATTTCTCTGGGGCTCGTAGTTTAAAAAAAACAAAAAACAGATCTTTGGATACGCACACAAAAGCTGGACATTCAGGGACGGCAGCCAAGAAGCACATGGTGGTGGTCTCGCATCTCGTTAGATCGACGAGCTCTACGGCTGCTGCCGATGTTTGTTTTAATCTCAATAGTCTTTTTAAACGGCTGTCTGTGTAACAAAGAAGCGAATTTCCCTGAACAGTAAACATTTCATAGTTTTAAACCCTGTCCCGGAGTGCTTTTTTTTTAATAATGAAAACCCCCGAAACAGAAACGGAGCCAAGAGGAAACAAACTCGCTCCACTGTTTGGGTACCAATTTCTAAAACACTTTTTAAACACCAGCTATTTGGTGGAATAATCGCTATAATATACCGAAATATAAATATTTAAAACTGGGGGTCTTTTTGAAAAAAGCTTTTTTCTCATCCTCTAATTCTCTGGTTCCAATTTGTCAGGAATTTGATATGCTTTAATAATCGTCTCTTCTAAAACAGAAACCTATTCAACGATCAGGTTTTTCAGGCCGGAAAATATTTCTTTTGGATGTTACCCTCCGAGATGGTGCCAGTTTTGGTATTTTTTACAATCGAAAGCCTGAAAATCGGAAGGCGGCGAATCGTATTTCTGAATCCGTCCTCGTTCGATCGCGATGCCGAAGTCTGATTGGTGCAAAGAACATCGACATCGACATCAACATCGACATCGACATCCAGACAGAGATCTCTTTATAAAAGTGGGTGTTGGATACAACTAAATGATTATGTACGTGTGTGTGTGTGAACAATAGAATTAGAGCCGGATTATGTAGGAGAGACGAGTCTGAGAAATGATCCGTAACTTCCCTGGTGAATCTGAACGCCGACTCCACCTGTTTTTCGGTGACATCATTTCTATCCCTTGCAGCCGTAGCAGTGGCCGTGAGAGGCGAATAAGTGCCAGGCAAACAGAGCTCAGCCAGAATATTCGTCCGAGGAGGCTCGGAGGCGTCGGGTAGTCTGCTGGAAGACCCTTTCGTCATGTTACATTTCCTCCCTCGCTCTGTTTCTTCCTCTATCTGTGTTCTCCATTCAACATCCCCACCTTTTTTTTTTTTTTTTTACTACCTCGTTCCTGGTCTCTCTCACATCCTGATTACGAAGCGATTATCTCATTAAAAGCTTTATTGATGGGAGAAAATACGGGATACGAGGTTTTCCCTTACACACCCAGTTTCACTGAATTTCTTCCTTTTTTTTTTTTTTTTTTTTTTTTTTTTTTTTTTTTATTAGATCGCTTTTCGCACTCGGAACTGCAGGCGTAATGTCCACGCCAGGCTAATGCAGTAAAAGTGGCCGTCTGGGATTTGTCTCTTTGACTCGTTCCGTACAATATCTTCCTGTCATCAAAGTCTTAGCATTGCCGTTTCAGGGTTTTATTGCCTCTCCCATTGAGGACTAGAACGATGCCAGTATTATTTATTGCACGACTTTTCAAGCACAAACGTGGCCTCAAGAAAACAAGAAAACGGTGTTCAGACTTACAACTTTTCCACCTGCTTTTAGGAAGCAACGTTTTCAGCAATGTGTTAGAGATGTAGTTTCACTAGAACCGTATTAAGCCAGGTTACTTCAGGTTGAAATAATATTCGCCGTAAGATATTAGCGACAGCAAATTCACAAACACCAATAAAATCTGAAATATGCTCTCAGTTAGGCGCAGGACACGGAGAACTAGTTCTCGGTGCTTTTGTAATACATAAACTAACAGTAATGAGACTTAAATCTGGGCTTAAAATATTATGGAACTATTTAAAACCAGAGTTCGGTTTATTTTTTTCTGGTCGATGCCACAATTCTTTGTGCCATTTGTGTCCATATAATACAGTACATGTTTAAATACTTTATATTGGAATGTGCTTTTTTCTAGAGCAGAATATCTTCAATTTGACTTTGGTGCTGGCTCTGTAACAGGTTTGGGTCTCCTAGTTCAAGTAAAGCTCATGCTGCCGAAATACAAAGATGCTGACATTTGTGTACCTGTAATTTTTTTGTTGGCAACAGTTTGAGGAAGAACCACATATGTGTGGAAAAAGTCAGATATCTCAATACTTTTCTCCATATAGAGTAGGTACAGTATAGATAATAAAAGAGAGAGAGAGAGAGAGAAGTGATCAGATAGGGTGAATGGGTGGGAAGGTGTCTGTCTGTCTGTCTGTCTGTCTGTCTCTGTCAACCCTATCTATCTATCTATCTATCTATCTATCTATCTATCTATCTATCTATCTATCTATCTATCTATCTATCTATCTATCGACAGACAGACAGACAGACAGATAGATGTGTGTATAGTGACTGTATAATAGATAGATAGATAGATAGATAGATAGATAGATAGATAGATAGATAGATAGATAGATAGATAGACACTTAAATTATACGAGAGGGAAAATTCCTATATTACAGCATAGTGTTAGAAATATATGAAAATAAATTTTGCACTACAAATGTCATTTTCTCAACACAATCAAACTGAATTCATGGTATAGTTACAAATGTGTTAAGCCGATGCCAAACCAGTAAAGATGTTCTCACAGCTCATCATGGTCCAGCACCTTATTAATACACTTGTCTATGTGACTGTAAAACCGCAAGCATTTAATAAAGTTCTTCTTTCATATATACACCATTTGATATGCTACCAGGCAGCAATTAACTGTGTGATGTACCACAGCTTGTGGTTTGCAGAGATCCTTAAAAGTCAATCAACAGAAATCAAACTCAGGCTTCATACAAATTAGTTCCAATTCTGGTCTGAATCGGGCTTTTCTGACATCACACCAGGAGGAAATCTCAATTTAGCGTATCTCTTTGGTTTGGTGACTCACCAGGAGAAATAGAGCGCCCCCCTTTGTTAACGTGCCCCCCTTTTTTTCTGAAATGGACCTAAATGTTGTGTCCTGGAGTAGCCTGCTGTGGAGAAACCTCTGGACTTCAAACCCTGAACCCTAAGACATTCCATTCTCTGACTTCCCAGAGTCCAGAACGCAACCCTGTTCTAAAAGAAACAGCTGAACGAGCAACTGGACTACTAAATACACTTCACAGGCATATTAAGAAGTCGGCTGGGAGTGTGAGAAACTATGTCTGGTATTAGGAAGCGTATTTGTTGTCATTGCTTTGCTGCGTGGCGAACGAAGGTATCGCATAGTGTGTGTGGTGAGAATGTTCAGATCTGGTTTGCGGAGATGAATAAAGCAGGCAGTGGACATGATGGTTTGTGTGATAACTGTGTGAGTCAAATATTTGAAAAGACGCATTAAATATATTGATGCGTAATAATCCTCATCACCGAGGTTCATCTTCGCTTCGAAACTTTAGCAAAACACGACCTCACTCGGGAAACACTCTGGGGAGCAAATCGAGTGTGTGGAGCTTCTTCCGTCAGAGTTTGGAGGAGATCCATGCCGCGTGATTGTGGCCTCCTAATTGGCCAGGCTTTACACAAATCAATGCCATGTGCTGCGAAAGAACGCCCGAGCGAGCGGAACGTTCTTTGAGGTGGCGCCGCGACGCCTCTGGCTCAAACCGAACCGGGCCAATGTGCGGCCAAGAGCAGCATAGCGAGGCTCCAAGGTCTGTGAAGACACCTCCTTTTCTTTCTTCCTTTTCTCTTCACTCACTTCACTTCTCTTCTTTTCCTTCTTTTAGTCTGCTTGTCTTTCTCTCACACTCTCTCCTTTTCCTGGTTTGCTTTCTTCCCTGCCCTCATGTTTGAATAACATTCACGGGATGTTACCATCTCCTGGCAGGGCGTCTCTTTCTCTCCTTCCTCCTACTCTAATTCCTCTGCGTTTCTTTGCTCCTCGTTTCTTCTCGTTCTTCTCGCTTGTTCTTTCCTCTGTACCCATGTTTGAATAACAGTCACGGGACATTACCATTCATTATCGTGCCTCCTTCCAAACGAATGCCCGATTGTGCCAGCTCATCTGGACCGGGTGACAAACCAGGCGTCGTCCATTAATATTACTCAAGTTTAGAACGGCAAGTCTTACCACGAAACAGAATCGCGCATCCTCACGTTAAACATTACCAACCAAACACCAAACCAACGCTTTTCTCACTGTCATAACCAAAATATTTAGAAATAGCAAAGTTGGTGTACATCTTTTTTTTCCTCTGGGGCGTGAAATCATTTGAAAATCACATTAATTCTATGTAAGCGATGTTAGAAAGCCGGGGTCAGAGCACAGGGTCAGCCATAATACAGCACCCCTGGAGCACAGAGCCTTAAGGGCCTTGCTGAAGGGCCCCAAGAGTGTCAGCTTAGCGATACCAGGGTTTTTACCCCAACATCTTTCACCCTAAGCCTAAACCACTAATCTATCACCTCACTTATTTAAATATGTTCCATTTCTGCACAGACTTCAAAATTCTGGATATTTTGATAAATACTGAAAACCAGATCACGTAAAAGAAAGTGACTCTACACTATATATATTCTTCCAACCATATGTGGTTCTTCTGCTCACTGTTCCCACCAAGTTGAAGGCATCCTATTGAATCTTTGAAATGTTGCCTTCACCTGTTCCAGCATGACAATGCCCCTGTGCACAAAGCCAGCTCCATTAAGATTTGGGATGGAGTGGAACATCTCCTAATATAAAGCTCCGAACCAAATGAACACACTCGGGATTTTGGATGAACCCTTGTGGCTGAATCTACAAGAACATCTTCCAAACCTGCTCCAGCTGTTTGTGCACCAAAACACCAACTTTTCATGGGTTGGAGTGGAAGATCTTGTGCTACAGAGCTTCTTTGGAATGAATGTGAACGCTGACTTGAACCCCAGGCCTCCTCACCTACATCGGTATCTGACTTTAAAAAACACCCTTGTGGCTCAAAAAGCGCAAATCTTAATGAGAACATCATCTCAGAAGAGCGGAGGTTCTTATAACAGGAAATGGAGACTAAATGTGGAATGGGATGTTTAAAAAGAAGCACATAACGATCTGATGCTCAGGTATCTGGGACTAAATATAAATATATCTCTAATAAAACTTACACCGTATTGAAAAGCCTGAGAAAACAAATCGGACCGACAAGAAGCCCTGGTGAACCACATGCCGTGAAAGAACGGAAGAACGGATTCTTGTGTGACTTTGTTTTGCCGAATTTCAGGCAAATCCGAATTGTTTCCCAAAAAAACCTTCACAAGTCGAGGTGCATTTTTTCCCAGGCTAAAGCAGCATGTCCTCTGGGACATTTTTCTTTCTCTCTCTCAGCCTCTTTTACCACACACACACACACACACAAACAACACAGTGAGAAGAGACAGGAAATGGCTAAAAATAGCCCCAGATTAAAGGTATGTTATGGCACAGGAACATGAGAAGGATGGACATGAGTAAGACCAAAAACCTCCTCCTGAGCATTCGGGAGGTTTTTCTCAGACGAGGTCTTGGGAACGGGACGAAGCAGCTGAGAAGTGGTCTGTTTATTTTCCTTTCAGGTTCAACATTCTCCGTGTCATGGTTCAGAAGTCGAGTAGTTTAGTGCATGTGTGTGTGTGCGTGTGTGTGTGTGGGGACATCCTGTTGTAAGGAATGAGTATGAGATTATTTTTCTCACAATTCTCATTATTTATCTGCTAATCAAATGATGAGTTATCCAGGGTCTGATTGTGTACCTGGAACAAGGTGAGATTAGACCCATGGACAATCATAAAATATGTAAGAAACATTAATGAGGTCATTACATACGCTATATTGCCAAAAGTTTGCGGACACCTGGTCGTAAGGACGGATGCGCTTTTTGAGCATCGCATTCCACATAAAGTGGAATTTTGCTCTTATAATTCAATCCACTCTTTTGGGAAGATGTTCCTCTAGATGTTGGTGTGTCCATTTGTGTTAATCAGCCACAAGGATGTTAGGAAAGTCATGTAGGTGAGGATTTGAGGAGGCCTCGGGTGCAGTCAGTGTTCATCCAAAAGGTGTTCAGTGGGGTTGAGATCAGAGCTCTATAGCAAGAGATGTTCCTCTGATGTAAATCTGATCTTCATGGAGCCCCATGGACAATCATAAAATATGTAAGAAACATTAATGAGGTCATTACATACGCTATATTGCCAAAAGTTTGCGGACACCTGGTCGTAAGGACGGATGCGCTTTTTGAGCATCGCATTCCACATAAAGTGGAATTTTGCTCTTATAATTCAATCCACTCTTTTGGGAAGATGTTCCTCTAGATGTTGGTGTGTCCATTTGTGTTAATCAGCCACAAGTGTGTTAGGAAAGTCATGTAGGTGAGGATTTGAGGAGGCCTTGGGTGCAGTCAATGTTCATCCAAAAGGTGTTCAGTGGGGTTGAAATCAGAGCTCTATAGCAGGAGATGTTCCTCTGATGTAAATCTAATCTTCATGGACCTCACGTTGTGCACAGAGGGCTTTGCCATGGTTTGTGTGCCTTCAGGTGTCCCAATACTTTTCTTCATGTAGTGTAGTTTTAAGATCAATGCGTGTGTGTGTGTGTGTGTGTGTGTGTGTGAGTTAGCGTTCCAACACATGCGCCTCCTATCTGTGCTGCACCTGAACAGCATTTAATGAACGGAAACCCTGTAAAATTGACTTCGTTACCGAGCCCTCAAATAAAAAGCTCGTCTGAAACGCGTCCCGGCGTAGCAATTTCGTCTGCCGCATGCACCGTTTTCATCATTGTTAAATTAAACCCTGAGACACGCCTCCTCCAGAGAGCACAAACACACGAAACGTAGATCGGAATCTTTTTTTTTTTTTTTTTGAGACGCTCTTCGCGCAGCACCGCAACACCCAAGAGGAGGTGGAAAAAGTCGAGCAGGCATTTTTCTGCGCGTAATCATTCGGGCCGATTACAAACACATGAGCGCGAGAAAGATATTGCGACGTAGATGAACGTGGATGTAGATGTGATGGAGGGTGGTGTGTGTGTGTGTGTGTTTATCTGAAGAGCACTGGTGGTGTTTGTAGGTTTAACAGTCACTGGACTACTTAATACAGTGTTTGCCTGAAGTTTATTTTCACCGGCGCTGCATTGTGTATTTACATCCATCACATCCGGAGCTAAAGTATACAAACCGCGAAGCGTTCCCTGAAAGGTTCCCAAATTCGAAGTTTCCCGTGCGTTTTCTGGAGGTTCGGAAAAGTGACGCCACATCTGGTCCGCGCCGCTCGTGAAAACGGTTCAAAGGCTTTTGTGGCTCCTTGATTATTTAAACGTTTTGTTGGATCCATTCGGAGGAGCCAGGTTTTTTTTTTTTTTTTCTGAGGCTGAATAAAAGAATACAGCACACACATCAACACTCCGGTAATGGCATTCAGAGAAGGAGGGGGAGGAGGAGTGAAAAAGTACGTTTTCAGGAAGAAAAGAAGCTTCAGGAAGCCTTTGGACATGATCCTTTTTTTTCACAGCAGTCAAAACTTTGTGGACACCAAATCATAAGCTTGATTTCTGATTGATTTCTGAACTTCCAGTTCCACAATTAGTGCTCATTTGCACTTATAATAACCTCCACTCTTCTGGGAAGATGTTCCACCAGACTTTCGAGTGTGCTTGAGGAGAGTTGTGGTCAATCAGACTGGGAATGATGTGAGGTGAGAAGGTGAGGAGGCCTGGGGTTCAGTCAGCTTGGAAAATTCATCCCTAACGTGTTCAGTAGGGTTTGAGCTCTATTCATGGTGTCTCAAAGCGAGAACAGGGGACAAAGTTGTCCTGAATGTAGGTATTTATAGGGTGGAACGGCCCGTCATGGGTCTGATGTGGGAAAAGTCTGTCCTCTTCGCTTTCCCTGTCGCCTGATGCATTCCAGCCTGAGCAGAGGGAGAAAATGAGGCTGGGGCTACAACGTGTGTTAAGCATGTGCTGAGGGAGGAAGCCAAAAAAAAGAAAGAAAGAGAGAGAGAGAGAGAGAGAGAGAGAGAGAGTAGCAATTATTGACCCAAGGGATTTGGAAATACAACAGTTGGGCAATCACTATTCAAACATTTATATGTCAGTGTCACTATCTCTCATGTGCTTTCCCTGTCTCCCTTATACACACCCACATCCACACGTACATGTACACGTACACACACCCGCCTGCGCGCACACACACACACACACACACACACACACAGAAGGATGACTTCCTCCAAGACCCTTTTGCCGCGCTCTCGTATCAGAGGAATGGCATTCCTGAGCCGTTTCGTTGCCGAACAGGAAGCACCCGAGCAGCCAAAAATGATTAGAACCTGGGGAAAGGATAACATCCCCAGTGCCGAGTACTTTCACTGGGAGTTTTCTGCTCTGACAAACACTGTCAAGCTCATGGAAGATAGCACTCATTTACTCTTAATGGGTCATGGGTTATAGAGAGACCAGATCCAGGACTTCAGTGTGGACGTTCTGGATGCACACTTTTTCCCAATTGTCCACGTTTGCTCAAAGGTAGAATGACGGATGACACGGGAACTCAAAGCAGGATAAACTGCAGGATGGAGTGCCACAATATTATACAACACATGAATATGAACTGGCGGAAAAGCACTTTTTGTTTCATTCTTAGGGCTGAATATGGTTTTTTGAGAATTCTTTGGGAATACAATTTTTTAACAAATTCACACACACACACACACACAAATCAGCCATAACAGGCCATGTTACAGCACCTCTAGAGCACAAAGGGTTAAGGGCTTTGCTTAAGGGCCCCAAAAATGTGCAGCATGGCGATATCAGGGCTGAACCCCCGACCGTCCAAAAGCCTTAAGCACTGAGCCACCTTTTCTATGTCATAGAACCTGTCAAGGGGCAGGAAAAGAACAAGCAGTCCATAAAGGTGATGTATTAGATGCAGGACAAATGGGCAAGCATGGGAATCTGTGGCCCAAAAGACTACATCAACAGTCTGGATCAATATCTGAAAACGTTTACGTCCCTGTACAGTGCCTGAGCAAAACTTAAGACACTTCGACCCGCATCATTTCCGCCTGCCGTTTATTTACTTTCCAGTCTTCGAGAAGTCTAAAAATAGGTCAGCGTTTTCTTAACGCTTCGTTTTCACATGTAAACTGTGTTTTGAAACGTATGGAATTTGGAAAGCGCTGACTGAAAACGCCGTCTCCGTGTGGACGCAAGGCAACATTACAACCAGAGAGAAAAAAATCTTGATGAATCCGAATGCAGATTTACTTAAACGAGTGAAAGGAATATATAAAATGATGTAGGAAACTTTAGAGCTGAATGTGGCAAAGTTATGGATGTTGGAGTAATTGAGATGGTTTGGTCATGTGAGGTAAGAGGAGGGACATGGCGTATATGGGTAGAAGAATGCTGAAGGTGGAAGAAAAGATGAGGACCAAGGAGGAGGTTTATGGATGTGTTGAGGGAAGACATGCAGGGGGGGGTTGGTTTGAAAGAGGCAGATGTACAGGAGTGGTATGGAGACAGATGATCCGCTGTGGCGACCCCTAACGGTGCAGCCGAAAGAAGAAGAAGAACAAGATTATCATTCCATAAATAGTTGCTTCTTTTCTATTACAACAAGCTCCATGTTTCTGGGAAAATCTGAACAAAATTTGTGTTCATTCTTCGGCGAGAGCATTAATGAGATCAGAAGTGCTGAGGTTGGGTGTTCCGGCTCATCCCAAAGTTGTTCAGTAAGGTCGAGGAGGTCAAGGAGGTCAGTGCAAGATCTTCCACACAAACCATAACAGCAACAAGCATGTCTTCACAGAGTTTGATAGCATTTCACAAGAGCACAAACATGCAGGAACAGATTTAAGCCTCTCTGCTGTTACTATGGTAATAATAGCAGTATGATGTAAGATGGTTTTTCAGGATTTATTTCAAATCGCAAGAAATCCAAACCCCCCAAATTTTTTGGGGGTCTAACAAAGTTTTTGTACAGTCTAGAATCCTAAAAATGATTTAGGAAACCAAGTAAAACTTAAAAAAATATATCTTGACGCTCGTTATCGGATTCGTTACCTGTTACACTTCAGGATTTCTTTCAGTGTCACGTGCAATACGGCTTTCTGGATCAGCTGATTCATCTGTGCACAATAGTGATGGGAAGATCGGATCATTTTAGTGACTTGGTTCTTTGAGTCATTTAGTTCATTTCGTTTCGTTTTCAAAAAAGCAAATCCCCAACACGTCTACGTTTACCAAGCTATGACTATAGTTCCAATAATTCATATATGTATACGTACAGTATATAACTGCAAAGCGTATAAAAGAACAAACGACTCGGACTTGAAGAGTCGAGAGGTAAATTATTCAATTCGTTTCCCGTGCATAACCTACAGAGATGTTGCGACGTTTTGCTCACGGGTATCCGGTGGAAAATAAATGAATCGATCTTTACGACGACGTTCTTCAGAGTCACATTAAAGACTTGTTTAAATTGAATGAATCACTTAAAGACGACTCGTTCTTCAGAGTCACATTAAAGACTCGTTTAAATTGAATGAATCACTCTAAGACGACTCGTTCTTCAGAGTCACATTAAAGACTTGTTTAAATTGAATGAATCACTTTAAGACGACTCGTTCTTTAGAGTTACATTAAAGACTTGTTGAAATTGAACAAATCACTAACACGACTCATTCTTCAGTCACATTAAAGACTCGTTTAAATTGAACGAATCACTCTAAGACGACTTGTTCTTCTGAGTCACATTAAAGACTCGTTTAAATTGAATGAATCACTCTAAGACGACTCGTTCTTCAGAGTCACATTAAAGACTTGTTTAAATTGAACGAATCACTCTAAGACGACTTGTTCTTCTGAGTCACATTAAAGACTCATTCACAATAAACGAATCGTTCATGAACGACCCGTCACTAGTAGGCTGAGGTTTCTTTTACTAGACGTACTACTAAATTGAACGAATCACTCTTTGGGGCGACTCTTTCTTCTGAGTTGCGTTAAAAACTTAACTACCAGTCACTAGAGCACAAATATGTCATTCTCTCCGGTAACAACTGGCGATAAGTTTATTAGCCTAATTCAAGATGTTTATATGGACTTAATAAAAAAATAAAAAAATAAAAAGGTCCTGTAGTTTCTATTGGGCACTAAATTTCTGTCTGGGGGGAATTGTGGACTTTTGCCCCTTTTTGAGATGCTTCTTGGCAGGATCTGCTCCTCAGTGATTAATATTCCACCAGAGCACAGAGAAATAAACTCTCCATCGGAACATGTTGCCATGGCATCTGCGGCCCAACACGGCCCGTCAAAACTTAGCTTGGCAGCGCCAAAATGGCTCGACGTGCTACATTGTTCCTCTTCCCCTCCATTTTGCAGCGAGGCCTCCTCTCTTTCATAAGGATGTCAAATTTCTGTTTATTTGCTCTCTACATTAATCACCACGTTTAGGGCCGGCACAGAAGAATGTTTTCTCTTCCTTCTCGCTCCTGTCCGGTCGAAGATGAAGTTTCTCGCCAAGCGCCAGACAAAAAAGAACCGAGCTATTAACATTCTCTTTTCGAGGGGTTAACCTCGCTTCGTATCATGTCAACGATTTATTCTGTTGCTCGCACACGCCCCATTGGTCTGTCCGTCTTCCTGTCGACTCCTAGGTTGTTGTTTTATATATTCGTTCCCAGCCAGACTCTTCCTGTAGCCTTGATTAACTCTTAATAGTGCCGCACACTCATTATCAAAGAAGTACCAAGGGAGTCTGCCTGAAGTAGACCTAAAAGTGCTGAAACGTCTAAAAGTGATTGCGCGTCATTAGCGTTTCATTAAGTCGACTGGCCTGCAATTGTCCGGGTCACACTGCACTTTAAAACAAAAATCTGGTCATCATGTTGTTATATATGATGAAGAGCCTACCTTAAAACCATGAACTTTACACCGTAAACTCAATCAGTCATTTGCTTGTTAACAGGGAAAGAAAAACCAGGAGAAAGGCGAGGGTCGCCTTATTGTTCACAGATACGCTACTGCACCACCATTCCTGCATCGAGGAGGAGATTAGAGCTCGATTTTATATTATTACCCCAATTAGTCCTGAATATAAACCGAGGCTAATGTTTACTCAAGTTCCTAAGAGGCGTGATGCAATGTTTTATAATTACAGATAATATACAGCCTGGATTTAAAAAACAGCTTTAAAATTGAAAAGGGTTCAAACAAGCAACATTCCTCAGACGCTGAGAGAAAAAAAAACGCATAGTCTGAACGAAGGTCTTTTCATACAAATTAACTGACCAATTCACATTCACGTATTATGAATATTTATTATTTGCACTTTTGAGACACCTGACTTTTCCACCAATTGTAAAGCATGTATTGGGACGTGTTCGCTTTCCTTCACTCCAACTAGGAGACCCTAAACGTGTGCACAGAGCCAGCTTCATGAAGATAGGCTTGGAATGGGTTGGACAATGTGGAAGATCTAAAGCCTTAGAGCTTCTTCCCTAGTGACTAAACTGAGCTCAGGCCTCCTCACCTGACCTACAGCGGTACCTGATTATCAGACCTTATTACAATCTGGTGGAACATCTTCCCAGAAGAGTGGACATTATTATAACAAGAAATGGAGACTAAATTTGGAATGAGATGTTAAAGAAACACATACTATTCTTGTGCTCAGGTGTCTGCATATGTTTGTTGATATATTGTATATTAAAATATAGATTGAGAGAATGTGAAATGAAGAAAGGTTTGTGTGTGTGTGTGTGTGTGTGTGTTCCCAGTATATCCAACTATCCTAGGCAGACCTGACATATTGTTCTTGCCCTGGAGGAAACGCGAGCCAAGCAATACACTTTATAGACACAAATACTCGTAAATTGTGAACGTCACCTTAAACTCCAACGCTTTTGTTTTTGTTAGCCGCGCTACTGAGCGCGCTCCAGCCCATTTCTACTCTGGGAATCTGCCACCTTTCAAGTCAACCTGCTCGTCGCTGCCATGCCTCAGAGGTTTTTGGTTTTTGGAGCCAGAAACTCCTGTTACCATAAGCTGGTTCTTCTCCTTTTTCCGTTTGACAGGAACGCTGCGATTTCAGACAGAAAGAAAATTACGGGTGAACTAATCGCTCTTATTAACATCCTGAACGAGGAATGTACAAATAATTAATGTGAAAGAAGCAGATATCTTTCAAACACGACGCCATTTCTTTTTAATACGCTGGAAAATAAACAGCACGAGGAACGTGAGCTTCCCTTCGGAGTACTTTGGGGTTTTGGGGTAATTCGGTTTATCGTCAGATCCAGGTTCTGGATGAAATATACGATGTAGAATCTGTGAGAACGTGCCGAGTTTATACAATCGATGGCGAGGTTTTTTTTTTTTTTATTCGTCGAACGCACATTTGTATTCCAATATTTGCTTGTAGAATCTCTCAGCTACAATTAATTTGAAAGCCAACACAGCAGAAAACACCAACATATGCACCACACACACACACACACACAAAATGCTTTTCATCAGGTTTTACCCTTCACACTGTAACCAGGGAAATTCAGTATCAAGCTGATTCCTGCTCATTGCCAAGTGGGCTAGGAGCAACACACAAAGGGAACATTCATATATTCCAATTAGATTTGCTACACTTGACTGAGTCTAATGTGAGCAGGAGTCGGAGGGCCCACTGAATGTCTGTTTTCCATTTTTGTTGGTGTGCGCAAATTAAGTCGGAGTAAGCAAACTGCACTCGTTCTTTTTTTCTTCTTTTTTTTTTTTTCACGCATGTGTGTGTTTTATTTCTTTTAATTACCGGATGCGTCTCTGAGACCTTCACTGGCATTCGTGTTTTGAGACGCACTGGAGTGAGGAAGCGGATTTCTAAAGACGGCCTGCTGATCGGATCATGAGTGCAAAGAGTACAGGGTGTAAATGCTTTTTGTTTTGTTTCTATTTAACACACAAAGATGTAGCTATATTTAAAAAAATCTCGCATATGCAATGGTAAAGGAAATACGCAATCCGTGTACTTTTACTCAAGTGGAGCTACTTTTTACTCAGTGTGCTGATCTATTCATTCTACTAATAAGTATACATGGCATCATGGACCTCATCGAGTGTCAATTGACTGTAAATAAACATCTGATTCCCTCTGTCAAATACATACATCAACATGGGTCAAGTCAGTGGTTAAGGTTCTGGGCTAGTGATCAAAAGGTGGAGGGTTTAAGTACCACTGAGCTGCCATTTTTTGGGCCCTTTAGCAAGGCCCTTAACCCTCCAGGGGTGCTGTATCATGTCTGACCCCAGGTTCCTAACATCAATGGGATATGCAAAGACACATATGACCACCCTCTGTGGAGAGAACCCTAAAAGAACTTCAGACTTTTTTAATCTAAAGGATCTGGAGAGATTTTGCTACGTAGGAACGAATCCGAGGGCGATTTTTTTTTTGCAGAGAATTCCATACGAAAATTTGGAACAGAAGAAATCTTGCAAAGGCGCCAATATTATTGGAGTGCGCTGTAAACTACTAATGCTTTCTGATCATCCCGAATCCACCGAATCGAAGCGCTGTTCTTACATCCCGTTCTGTTTATAAACCAAGTGCTCATCAACGCAGTCCAGGGTTTGGATTCTTATTCGAGAAGGAGCCACAGAGAGACGGATCCCACACTGCAGAACTCGTGAAGCTCCTCTTGCACGTCAAATCTCAGTAGCCACATCTCCACCTACACCAAGCACCACATGGGAAAAGCAAACAGAAGTAAGAATTGTATCTCGTTTTCCCTGCAGGAGCCTCGGTGTTCACGTGGCGATGTTTCTCCCAAAACACAAAAGCCAAATTCGTCTTTCTTTCTTTCATTTATTTTTTTTTATGCACAGCGTGAGCAGGCTGGCTTCAAATAAGGTAGACCACAGACCAGCGGCGTCAACTCCACACAGGTTTGTCAAATGTCAGCCAAGCCGCCAAACGGCTCTCAAAAGGACCACAGCTGAAATTATATGTCAGCTGAGAAGATTTTAACCTTCTGGAAAAAAAAAAGAGAGACTTATTTGGTCAGGGCTGAAAATCCATATAGTTTTAAATGTTTTTTCCCCCCAAGTTCCAACATTGGGACATTCCCTTTAAAATACCTGTGGAGACATGTGGGGTTGGGAAGGACGCAGGAACGGGGGGCTGAGCAGACTTTCGGCAATCAACCGTATTTTATGTCAAGAGATAAAGATTTCGGAGCCGCAGCTTCGTCTCAACGTGTTATTAAGTGGTAAAGACCACTCAGCTTCTTTCCATCATACTTTTTTTCCCCTTTTTGAAAACTTGGAAGACGCAAATATCGTTCGAATGTAATTTCTCGATACATGGACTTCAATTTCTGTCGTCTGCTCAGGTTACTTGGAACAGGTATCAGTATAAACCGTATGGAGATGATCTATCAGTACTGTATGTTTCTGATGTCCGGTGTAAAAAAGCGTCGGCTTTATAGCAGGATCAGGACAGCTGAGTTTCAGCAACATGATAGCGCTCGAGTCTGCCAGACCGCAGGAGAAAGATTATACATTAGTGACCGTTTTGTATTCCTGGACATGGACCACGCTCAAATATGCAGCACGCCGTGTAAACCCATAGGTGTCCATCGCAGCCAACCAAAAGTGTGGTGAGATGTGTCGGCGCTACCGCAGGCTCGATTCAAACCCCAACGCTTTCTGCGCTCGTCCATCATCCGCCGCCTCCCCGCTGCGTAAACATAGCGATACCGAGCGTACACTCCGGGCCTCACGAAGCCACGGAATTACAAAAATAAGTATCGACTACCGGAGGCCCATTCTGCACAAAAATAAAAAGACCTGAAGATCTTTTTCTTGGAGCCACGCGGACGAAGCGTTTTGCAACCAAGAGAGCTAGCATGAAGACAGGTCACGGGGGTCGTGTGCGATGAGTGGGACTGCTAGGAGGCATTCTATGCTAGCGTGTTCCCCAGGAGAGTTTTCTCACGTTCCAGAGCAGAAGCTGAGGTCTGGCACATCAGCGTTCAGTTAATTTTACTCGCCTGGATTATATGGTTTGGCAGGCGCTCTGAAGAGCTCGGTGAAGACTGCCCAGCCGCAACGGTTAGCGTCCCCCAACCACTGTCTTCGAGTCGGTTTGAAAACCTTCGATCACCAGTCAGGGGGAACGTTGAAGAGGTTTTAAGTAGTAATAGCCTAATAAATTCGTTCTTTCTCTCTCGTTCTTTCTCTCTCTCCCCCGATCGCTCACAAATAGTTTTTCTCAATCAAAAGTTTGTGGACACCTGGCCTTTCTGAACAGCCCATTCCACATTTTGTGCCCATTTGCTGTTGTAATAAACTCCACTCTTCTGAGAAGATGTTCCATTAGTTGTGGAGATTTTGTGGAGATTTGTGTTCATTCAGGGACAAGGGTGTCACTAAAGTCAAGGTGAGGTGAGGAGGTCTGGGGTTCAGTTAGAGCTTGGGAGAGGTTAGAGCAGGAGGAGATCTTCCACTCCAGCTTGGGGAAATGATATCTTCTTGGAGCTGGTTTGTTTTGTGCACAGGAGCACTGTCATGCTGGAGCATTCAGCCACAAGGGTGTTAGTAAAGTCAGGTACTGATGGTAAAAACACATAATTGTATAGGATTTTTACTTAAATCAGGAGACTCAAGCCTGTTCCAGCATGACAATGCCCATGGGCACAAAGCCAGCTCCATGAAGATACGCTTTAAATGGATTGGGGCTGAAGATCTCCTCTAATAGAGCTCTGACCTCGTTGCTGATTGCAACCCAGGCCTCCTCACCTCACCTACATCAGTATTTGACTTGACTTACACCATGAATGAGCACAAATCTCCACAAAATCTTGTGGAACATCATCTGCAAAGAGAGGAGGTCATTATAAGAGCAAATGGAGACTAAATGTAAAATTAAACATACAAAATGATGATGATGATTTTCTCTTTGGTATTTTATCTCGTCATCGTGTGAAACCTTCGGACTTTTCCCCAGATTTAAGTTTTATTATGCAAAGCAGTGAACTAATGAAACCATACTGCCTGTGATCTCGACAGCGACTTCTCTGCTCAATCCTGACCTCCGTACAGCTGTTGTCGGGAGTTTGGACCCACCGCTGCGGCACTGGATCAGGCCACTGTGCATCTCTAAACAGATGCCTTTCCCCTGGCCTGATGCTACGAGTGCAAATATTTGTTGTTGCAATATTTTTGAGGTGCAAAAAAGGTTAAAAACAAGCTGTAAAGTCCGTGTCATGCTGCCAGATGTTATGCCACACATCTGGGAGCTCAAGTCTGTAAAGGCAGATACCATACAAAGGAAAGAAAAACGCTTATTTTAACTATTGTTTATATTTATTTATTATTATTATTATTATTATTATTATTATTATATTGTTTATTTTATTTAATTTTTTTAACTATCACTTTTTTATTGTTTAAAAAAAAACATTATATTACTACAGGAGACAATTTTATTTTGCCTTTTTTTGATATTTATTTCAATGTATGTTTTTTTTTCTTTTTTTCTTGAGAAGTGCGCCCTCTATAGGACAGGTGTAGGCTAAACAAGATAGGTGTGAATTTTTCTTCTCAGCTTATTTTCTCAGTATTTTCAAAAAAACTCCTTAACAGACAAAAACACCCATAAATCATCATAGACAATGGATTTCTTACACAAAGCAAGTGTCTAACCGCTCAGCAAATCCATAAAAAAGTGCATTTTGGATCACTACAGATGCACCATCACAGAACATCCCTGTAGACAACATAACACTAGGATACACTGATCCATCGGCGAAAGGAAAGGAGGCTGAATGAGCTTTAAGGTTATAAAACTCTCATCAAATTACTGCAAGAAATACTTCAATTGACAACGTATAATTAGAAATTTGCCAAGATTAGGAAACCAGTGCCAAACGGTGTGGGTTTCTCTCATTAGTCTTCCACAAGAAGGTTCCTATTCAGTTCAAGGAAAAAGCCATTGAGCAATCAATCAAAGTCTGTTTTCATTCATTCCGGTCAGAATTCTTTCATAATCGCTCGCTACTGGAAATGCGAATGAATGATACATTCCCAGTGGTGTCCTGTTTTATTATAATCGCATCATATTATGTCATAGAACGTTTACTCGCAGGGTTTATTTACACTTTCTTCAGCAGGTGCGTATCAGTGAACCAATACACTCTATATCGACTAAAGTATTAAAACACCTGACTCTTTTTCACCCATATGTGGTTCTTCTTCAAACCACACAACTCAGAGACAGAAACCTGTTCCAGCATGACACAAAGTGCACAAAGCCTTTAAATGGGTTGGAGTGGAAGATCTTCTGCTTTAGTCAAGTCAAATCAAGTCACCCTTTTCACAATTTTCTCAAAGCATCTTTACAGAAATCAACAGTGAAGGTGAATAGTGTGTGTTCATCCCTGATGAGCAAGCCGTGGCGACTGTGGCAAGGAAAAACTCCCTTAGATGTTATGAGGAAGAAACCTTGAGAGGAACCAGACTCAAAAGGGGAACCCATCCTCATCTGGGTGACATCAAGAGTGTGATCATAAATCTTTCAACAGCACAGAACACTGGAGAGTGAGAACTCACATGAGCACTGGAGTATAAGATTATAAGTGATGTTCTTTCTACAGTCTTACACAGTCTAGGGTCTATAGAGCTCCAACCCTATTGAACACCTTTGGGTTCTTTACTAACACACTTGTGGATGAATTAATCTCCAAAAAAATCTAGTGGAACATCATCTCAGATGAGAACGAAGTATGGAATGGGATCTAATGTCAGGTGTCAACAAACTTTTGAGCATATAGTGCATGTATATAACAAACAGCAGACTTCATTTATAAGTCCTTATTAAAGTGTGTATAGATGCTTGCAAACCCACAAAGGAGAACGTGCATGAAATGAATGATTGAGGTGAAGGCTGGAAGACAAAAGAGGAAACGATTTTGACTCACTTCCATGTAAGTAACAGTATTTAATTATATACTATTGTATATTTTATTATTTATGATTCACATCGGTGCGTCGGCATAAAAGTTAACGACGTGATGCATCGGTGCAAGTATTTGTATCATGATGCATGTTTTTTTAAACATATTTGTAGCAGGAAAAAAACTTTTATAATTTATATATAATTATTAGCAGATGAACTTTACGTCTATTGTTAAAATAGTTCTCTGAATACGACGAATCACAACACTGTGGGCGTGTCCTGGGAGTCACATACTGTAGAATACAGATCAACATGGCAGAGGTAGAGCTGTACCTTCATGCAGACACAACAGGAAAAGAACGTCTGGTTTTTATTAAATTTTTTTTTTTTTAAGTTAATAATTTTCTGTCTGTCTGAACTGAAAAAATGTAAGTGAACTTTTTAATTACAATATTTATTTATTATTTTTTCCCCCTAGACTACAACACTTATTCATCCAAATATAGCATTTTACTGTATATAGCACTACAGAGTTATTATGCCTAATGAAGTACATCAGCTGCACACAAGTCCTGGTCCAGGTCACTCTGAACTTGGATTAAGCGAAGAAAAATCCCTCCTGTTCAATCCCGACACTACAGCTCAGTCCACCGTACACACAGGCAGCAATCTGGTCAGTAGATTTATTTCTTCGAGCATCCTGAACTCCTTTTATGTTCTCTGTCGACACAGGTGGCATTCGTGATCTCAATCCCATGCTAAAAGGGCTTTATAGCTGCCAGATCAGAGCAAGGGAAAAAAAAAACCAGAAGAGAAAAAAAAAAAACATCTGTTCGTTTTTTTTTTCTTTTATCAAATAGTGATTTGCAGTTTTTTTTCCTTTTCAATAAAGATAAAGCCTCTTTTTTTCCGAGTAAATCCGCTACCTCTCCTACTAAATATTCCCAGAAGCTTTTGTCAAACGTCCAAGTGATAAAAATAAATAAATATGAAGAGAAAAAATCTGTTAAGCAGGTTAAATCCTGAGTGGTGTGGTGTAATAGGTCTGATACAGTGATGTGGATTAGAGGTCAAGTGCGTACGTTTGCGTGTCTTTCTGCTTTAAGCCTGAAAGTGTTTTCAGCTACACGTCTCTTAAAAGGTGATGAGACCTTCGCGCTAATCTGGTGCTTCGCCGAATGTATTGCTAGCAGAGAAGGCAAAAGTCCACACATCCTCCACTCAGTAGAAGTGCAGATACTCAGATAGTTCTGACTGCACATTTTCACTCATGTTGAAGTAAAGAAGTTTGGGTTTTGATGTACTTCAGTAAAAGGTAGTGATTATTATCACCTGTTTTTGTGTCACGCAGGCAAATGAGCATAAAATATTCATATAAAGGAATTTGACATTTTGTTTCCTAATGAAGGTATCAGCTCTGAACGTCCACCATGTAGAACACAAGCAGAGAAAAGATGATGATCATGTGATCAGGAAACAGGTTGATGGGCTGAAAAAATATCGAACACGTCCACAAATAGATAAAAACCGATGCAACAATTCTGGTTTGAAAATGCAAGAAGTAGTAGATATTTGTGTAAAAAATCTACCGTGTTTTCCGGACTATAAGCCGCTATATTTTTTCCACGCTTTGAACCTCGCGGCTTAAACAATGGAGGGGCTAATGTATGGATTTTTCCTGGGTTTTTCCAGGTTTCACAAACTTCAAGCCAAAACACTGAACCCCATAACATTAGACCAATGAAATTGCGGAACGGGTTTCAGGCGAACCAATGAAACTCTTTATATTAAATCAGATGCGCTGATCCACTGAATCGGGCCGCACCACATCATAAATATGGATGATGTTCCTCTGACGTTTGACCTGCCGCTCACTCGGACTGTCTACAGGAAATGTGAATCATTCGTCACGCTGAAAACATCCGGGCATGAAAACACACACTTCACCTGTGTTCTGAGCTGCACGGCATCGGGAGAAAAGCTTCACCGATGGTGATTTTTAAACGCACAACGATGCCAAAAGAAAAACTAGTAATAGTTTTACTAGAAATAGTTGTGAAAGGAAGGAGGAAGACAGTGAACAATGACTTTCTTGATAGGCTACTGTTTAGATACAAGCCGTGTAACAGACACTGTGTTTCATCAAAGCCTGTGTAAAGTTCATTAGTTTCAGTGTAGAGTGAAAAGTGCGGCTTGTAGACAGGTGCGGCTTATAGACAGGTGCAGCGTATTTATGTTCAAAATAAAAATCTTTGTAAAATTCAGTGGGTGCGGCTTATATATGGGTGCGTTTGATAGTCCGGAAATTACGGTAATGAGTGAAAGTAAAAAGTTAAAACTGATTCCAGAAAAATCTACTGAAGTACAGTAAGGAAGTATCTGCTAGTACACGAGCCCACTTTATACTTCCAGGCCAAACTAATTGTTTTGTGATGTTTTTTCCCCTCCAAACACAAACCAAGAGAATGGTGGGATTTGAGAATCTATGAAAGACTTCCTGTCAGAAGGTGAGTCAAGGACCTTTAAAGGCAGTGAGCCAACAACCAAAAAAAAAACAAAAAAAGAAAAACGGCCATGTACAATCATCAGGGGTGAGAGGTTCTCAGCCTTTACAAACCAGCTGTTTTCTCTCAGGTCCTGTCCATTAGGAAGCCAGCAGGTTGCTCTCCAAGTCTGTACTATTCATTATTGTGTCTCTGGAGAATTTCTTAATGTTTCCAATTTCCCCAGTGGAGAACATGTTGGACCTTCGCACTCCACAGGTGGGAAATGAATTAGAGGAAGCCGAGTCCATTCTTCGGTGTGCATGCTTATAATTCCAGCTGAGTGCTCTTCCTATAGAGCCCCAGCAGGCCGGGAAGTTGTGCTCACTTCTTAGAGGTGTTGAAATAAAGGCCGCTACAGGTCTACAGCTCGCTCACACACACACACACACACACACACACACACACACACACACACACACACACACACACACACACACCTGTTATAAGATTTTTACACCCTCCTAGTATAGTAACTATGATTATGTGATTACAAAACAATTTATGTAGAAGGAAATGAATCAGAACCCCAAGACTTTTTTTTTTTTTTTACTCCGCCAGGAAACGCAAATGTTTTATGGAAAAGGAAAAAAAAAGACTTATTTTCACATAATTTACTGCATATATTTGGGAAATGTACGTATCAAAAAGTACATAGAAAAATAACTGTAATCGAATTGCAATGAATGGACATTTGTTGACTAGGAGGGGTTTCCTTTTGAATTTTGGATCTTCTCAAAGTTTCTTCCTCATGCTATCTCAGGGATCACCACGGTCACCACTGCGTTTGCTTATTAGAGACTTTACAAACGTATACACTCTATTATGACTGCTTTATCGCTGTAAAGCTGCTTTGAGACGACTTTCATTATTAAAAATGCTCTAAAAAGAAAAATAAATTGAATCGAAAGGCTTGTGTGGAAAACTGAGTCATATGTTTATGAAAGAAAGAAAAAAAGAAAGAGAGAAAGAAAGAAAGAAAGAAAGAAAGAAAGAAAAGAAGAAAGAAAGAAAGAAAGAAAGAAAGAAAGAAAGATATATACCCTAAGCCTACTGACTGAGGGAACATCATCTATCCCTCGTCCTCTAAGTAAATATTTAGAGATATTTCTCATCTCCAGAATAATCTTCTGCTGAACATCCCATTCCTTCATAATTTCTTTAATGCTCAGGGTAAATGTGCTGAGCTGTCAGAGCCGGTAACTCCAGCAGACGCTAACACGGGCTAATTATTTCCAATTCGTCACTATTTGTTTGATCGCTGATGGCACGGGGTGTCACGAGCGGCATTTCTCCATGACGTGTCTGCTCTCTCATCCAAGTAAGCCATCTTTGATTTTAGCCTGCAGAACATTTCTCTAATTGACTTGCCAGCCCCTGGGTGTCTCTCATTTGCTCATCATCATCATCTATATGCTGGAATTTAATGTGCAGAAATGGAGCAGGATCCTGTTAGCATTTTTATTTCTTTTTTATTTGAGATAAAAAATATGCGTCAATTGAAACACGGTATTGAACGTCACAGAAGATTATAGTGTATTGCTATTTTTCCTTGGTCATCTCCAACTTCAACCACTTGCTCCAGTACTTCTGTATAACTGAGTAAAAATGACTCCCGTTCCTGGTGCACGTAGCTTAGCTTGAATTGTCCAAATAAAAAACGGAAATGTAAATGTTCTGCCCTGTTTAGAGTAACTAAGGCATACGCTCTGGGAAAAGCTTGTGCTTTTCCTAATTTTAATACCTACCTCAGAGAGAGAGAGCGTAACCAATCCCAGATGTGCTCCAGCAAAAAAATACATTTTCACCCTCTTAAAATGTTTTTCTCCCCACTTTTTTTCCTTCCTCCGTAAGACATCCCCTGGGTCAATGACTTCCAGTTACAGTGGAGGCTAAATATAGATTTATAGAGTGACAGAGCTGCATGTTTTTAGACCATCAGTTAATGGGGTCCTTAAAAGAACAAATATTTATGACTTTTTAAAAAGGAATATGTCAATGCTAGTGGCATCACTTTTCTTGAAGTTGAAAAAAGGGGGGAATAAAAGCTAGAAATAATGACTCAGGTTGCACTTAATCACAATAATATGCGTGTGAAGAACAACATGCCCGAGGTCCTGTAAATCTTCACTCGGGGCCGGCAAACTCCCACCGAAATAACGTGAGAAAACTTTTTAAAAAGTGGGAAAACTTTTCTCCGGACAAACCTCCTTCGTCACTAGGCCAGATCTTTCGGAGGAAGTCAGGAACGTGTGAATTTTGCCAGTGTTATGACAGAGCAGCATGAAGGCCCCCAGGCAACGTCCTCCCCATGTTCTCCCGATCACCTTGGGGTCTTCACATCCTGTTCTCCTCCAGTGAATAGAGGGAGAGAGAGAGAGAGAGAGGTGGGAAAGGCAGGAAGTGGGGTGGTGTATTAGACACAGATCGTGGGGACTTTGAGAAAGTGAGGGGTGGTTGGTTTGACCCATGCTTTCCCAGGAAGAAGAGCCTTCGGAATATCTCACGAGCTGGGGGTTTGGGAGCTTGTTTCCTTTTTCTCATATACTCCATACGTTAAATGATTTTTTCATGCAGAGCTTTGGGACTCCTAAAGCTTTCACTACATGTACAGTATAAACACATGAGCAAGGATGAATGGATCCAGTGAAGAAAATGTTATAGTGCCTTGGCTAAATATTGAATTCATGATGTTTTGTTGACTTGTTGCGAGGAAATGTATGGCAATGGGGGTAAATACTTATGCATCACTGTTTGTCATTATCTGTAAATATATTTGCTAATAATATTGGGGGGTTGGGGGAATGGTGGGGGGCTTACCAGGTGCCACAGTATGTGTATACACCAAAGTCCAATAGTATTTCTAATACTAAGGTCTGGAAGTACCCCATAACCAGAACCTGATAGTTCCACCATTACCCAGGCCTGAAAGTGATTTATGTAACAATGCCTTGAAGTACCTACATTCCCAATATCCATTGCCTGGAGATAATTACTTCATCATGGTCTGGTAGTATTACCAAGGCCTGGTAGAACCTCCCTAACCAGAACGTGTTAGTACCTCCATTACCAAGCATGGTAATACCTGCATCATCAAGGACTATAGGTACTATATCACCAAAGTCTGGAAGTACCTACATCACCAAGGCCTATAGGTAATTACTTCATCAACGCCTTGTAGTTCCTACATCACCAATGTCTGATATAATCTACACCATCAAGGCCTGGGGGTACCTCCATAAAGGGAACCTTGTCGTACCGCCATTACCAGGCCTGGAAGTACCTCCATCACCAAGGTCTGGAAATAGCTACCTCATCAAGACCTGAAAAATAATTACTTCATAATGGCCTGGAAGTTCCTACAGCACCACAGTCTGAAAATCTCTCCACTGAGACTTAAATAGACAAAGTCACCAGCAGCTTTCAGACAATTTGTTCTTTGGTCAAATTAAACACAATTTTAAATGCTTTTTCCATAATATTTATAATGTAAGAAGAAAAAAAAAAGAGAAAGATCAGAGAACACCATCCCAACTGTGAAACTTGGGGGTGGCAGCATCATGTTGCGGGGGTGTTTTGCTGGAAAGTTGTGCAGAAAACTGGTGACATCATAGTGTAGGAGGTTTAAGTCTTCAGAAAAAACTAACCTATCAGCCAGAATGTTCAAACTTATCATCTCTTCTGTCAGGGCAATGATCCTGAGAATATCTCCATAATTGTAATAAAGGTTACAGGCTGCTTCCAGGCAGGAGGAATGAGAAAACAAATCTGGCACAGAATTGTGAGAAGTTTGCAGATGGCTGATTCGCATTCAATGATTAAAGCAGGACAATGACATTAATACTAACGGCATGTGAGAGAAGTAAATACCGTGTCTCTCAGCTAGAGTTTTTAATATGTAATAGAAACATTCTCAATAAATCTGCCTCTTAGCTCTTTTTAAACTCCCTCCAATTGTGGGAAAATATAACATGCCTGGAAATTTGAGGTTGAATGTCTTTTGCTTAGGTGTAAGCAAACGTTTGGGGTCAGCTGTAAACAAACAAGAAGAAGTGTGGAACTGTTTCTCCTTGACATCTATTTTTTACTTTCCCACTGAGTTTCGGTTCCACGTTTTCCACCCGAGCTGCGATGAATCAGCACCACGCTGAACATGTGCAATACCGAGAAGTTATTTTGTACAAAAAGATTTCGTGTTCGACCGCATGCACGAGCGATTCGTTGATGGTGTTGTCTTGTCAAACGGATCGGAGCAAACTGTTGTAAATATGCCGTGGAACAAGACGTTAATGAGGGGATCATCCAGAGGACTTTAGCAGCAGATAGGTCAAGTTGCTCCACAATTATCCAGAGGGCACTGCACGTGGTGTTAGCGTTGTTTTGAAAGGAGGGTGAATGCCCATGGGGATCAGGCTAATGGCACTGGGGAAGAGTGTATATATGTGTGTGCAGGAGTGTTCTGTTGTCCCTCTTTCCTCTCACTCAGGTCACTGGTAATGCACTTGCACTCCGCCCTGGACTCTGCACAAGGAGGCAGGGGGGAGGAAAAATAAATAGTAGCTAAAAAAGCGCGTCTGGGATCTGAAGGAGGAATGCAGTGGGGCATGGGAATCGCAATCGCCCACGAGGACGTTTCAGCCAGCCTTGAAACACCACCTCGGCGTTATTACGCCACTTTTCTTGTATCTGCACACCCGTGTTATCGCTCAGACCATCGGCGCAAACAGGGGGCTTGAGAAAGGACGAGTGGGTGCAGATTTTTTGTGGGTTCAAGGGAAAAAATTCAGAAAGCCGCTGCATGACACCTCCTCCCGCAAAAAAATAAATACACCCCCCTCGTGTTCCTTGGAGTCTCCGGGGACTTTCCTCTTCCCCTGGAGACAGGAAGGCCTGTCCTCCAAGCCCCAACCGTCCGCTCCTGTACTCCGGACCATTTATTTGAAGCGTGGGAATTAGGGGAGAGGAGGGATGCAGGGTGTCATTTGAAGGTTTAAGGATGACAAAGTCCTGGGTCCAGCAGCGGGGAAAAAGATGGACCGAGCATCTTTCCCACGATACGCGAAAGCCAGAGGGGCTTTAAAATGCTGCAAATGTGCAGGGATTGATGCTTGCAGGGGGATGACAAGACCTCAGTGTCAAGAAAGGGGGAAGATAAGGCAAATTTTCTTTTTTCTGGGTAACGTTAACAAAGAAGATAGGGAAAAAGATGACGATAGGTCAGAGCGAGTGAGTCGTAGAATCGAATATGTTTTGCCGAAGCCAAGCAAAACAACTTGAAGTTGACTTATTTTGGGAAAATCAGATGATGCTATGCTACACTGCTGCTAGGAGGAATTTAGCAAACACTCCGAGAATGAACAGATCGGGCGCGTACGTTGCAATTTTCCTATTCCGAGCGTTTGGAAAATATAGAGATTATTGTACTTTATAATTGACTTTAACTTCTTGTCAAACCAAATGATGGTGCATTCTGTGTGCGTGTGTGTGTGTGTGTGTGCACGAGAGAAAGAAAAAAGGAGGTCAATGAACATTCTGGAAGCAACTCAAAAACACAAATGAGAACGTTGTCAAATTGAAGGATGGATATTTATGAAAGTGTAACGAGAACGATAAAAGGACGTTGGAAAAGCATCTTGTTTGTTTCACCATTCCGAATTGTCCCTTCACGTCCTATTCCCTCTGTGGCCATCTACATTCTTTCTACCCAGATGGAAAGAGACAACAGTTAAGCCTTCTACAGAGAAGCGTCTAAGATCATTGGACTGCGTTCCGTGCAACTCGAATAACTCGAATACGACACGAGTGTCGACTATATGGTGAATTGTAGGTTATGAAAAGTCGGTATAGAAGAGTAACACGTCATCGGTGTGCGCTATTTATAAAGAATGTCATCAGTGGTACACAAATAAAACAAGACGAATCATACTTTAGCAATTGTGGTTTTCATATGTACTAAAAGAGAAGACGGCTAAAGAGAAGAAGTTGACTCTGGATCCATGGCTGGGACAAAGAAGCCACCGGTATTTCTTTAAGCTCATTTTGCCTTCAGGGTATTTTAGTTTTAGCGCCATGTCATGTTGATCAATAACTCATTTCATCTGCGTTTTTATTGGCTAGCCAGTAGCTAGCTAAGTAGTTTAAAAAAAAAAGATTGTAGGTTTTTAGCTTTCAATTATTGTTATTCATGGACAGGTATCGCCAAGCTGCCACTCTCTGGGCCCCTGAGCAAGGCCCTTAACCTTTATTGTTCCAGGTGCGCTGTATCATGGCTGCGCTCTGCCCCAATTTCGGACAATTGTCTTTAGTCTTCATCAATTCTTTTTGAAACCTTTCTCAGAGTATGATGTGGGACCACCATTTAGGAGCCACACCCAAAGAAATCACCACGATGTTTCGAATCAGTTTAACCAAATGACAAGTGAAATTCCAGCAGCTTCACAGAAATGAACTGTGAATGTACATTTGTTTCACTGAGTGAAACTTTGGAAGAAACGTCAAGAGGAACCAGACTCAAAATGAAACTCATCTCATCTAGGTGACACCGAGAGGTCCATTTGGTACAGTTCAATCATTGTTGAGATTATCAACTGTTCACCAACCGACACTTAAATGCGAAACTGTTCGTGGCAGCTGTGGTCCTAAGCCACAGTAGCAAACTGTATATATTCCTGAGTTCCTGGTTCCTGAGTTTAATGGATCTTCATGATGGTTATGTGGAGAACATTCTCAGCTGCAGTAAGCGGTCTCTGGTTGAAGATAACTTCACGTTGGACATCTTTTGTTTGGAACAGCCCCAAATTCACAGTGTATACCCGATATTAGGATGGATCTCACAAAGCAATCAGGAAGTTTTAAACAAAAGGGAAAAAAAAGCCTGCATCAAAACTGAGAAAGCAACTAAACAAATTCCCTGATTATATGTAAACTACAAGTTAATTAACGACTTTCTAATTGAACACAAGGTACATAATTGTCTAATAAGGACGCAAACATCTCTTTTCCACCCCTCATTTAATTTCTTTTAATCTCTAGATGCTCAAGCAGTCGGTTTCTGCAGTCAGTTTTGTCTGCAGGTTGGTTTAATTATGCAAACGAGCTCGCGTCTTCGCCCGTCCTACGCTTTGATGTTCTCTAATTGTTGAGACCATCAAAAGACCTAACAGGCGCTCGCTGAGAAATAAACTCGGCACTTGTTTTCATTAAGCGCGCGCCAAGTTAATGAAGGTGGAAGTCATTAAAAATGGATGAATCCCGACGTGTTTAACTGGAAGATTTATTTCAACATTTGGCTCGGAAATACGAACCGGAGGAACTCAAACACAAGGAGATCTGAGAAAGTCTCCAGCTTCAGAGTTTTAGCCTGGATTTTTTTTTTTTCCGATTTAAAAGTTGTACAGAAGTGACGATCAAAGCCGAGCGCTTTGTTCTGTTTGTGATGAACGCCATCTTTTTGGACGTCTTTACTTATCAAGCAGTTATAATGAGAACAATAAACACTAATAGGGGTGTGATGATTTTTTTTGCTGTTCCAGTTTTATTACATTCTTTAGGTCCACAGACAGACAGACAGACAGACAGAGGTGTGTGTATAATGACTGTATAACAGACAGACAGACAGACAGACAGACAGATTAGCCTGGATTTTTTTTTTTTCCGATTTAAAAGTTGTACAGAAGTGACGATCAAAGCCGAGCGCTTTGTTCTGTTTGTGATGAACGCCATCTTTTTGGACGTCTTTACTTATCAAGCAGTTATAATGAGAACAATAAACACTAATAGGGGTGTGATGATTTTTTTGCTGTTCCAGTTTTATTACATTCTTTAGGTCCACAGACAGACAGACAGACAAACAGAGGTGTGTGTATAATGACTGTATAACAGACAGACAGACGTGTGTATAGTGACTGTATAACAGACAGACAGACAGACGTGTGTATAGTGACTGTATAACAGACAGACAGAGGTATGTATAGTGACTGTATAACAGACAGACAGAGGTGTGTGTATAATGACTGTATAACAGACAGACAGACAGACAGACAGACAGACAGACAGACAGACAGGTGTGTGTATAGTGACTGTATAACAGACAGACAGAGGTATGTATAGTGACTGTATAACAGACAGACAGCCAGACAGACAGACAGAGGTGTGTGTATAGTGACTGTATAACAGACAGACAGATGTATGTATAGTGACTATATAATAGACAGACAGACAGACAGACAGACAGAGGTGTGTGTATAGTGACTGTATAACAGACAGACAGACAGACAGACAGACAGACAGACAGACAGACAGACAGACGTGTGTATAGTGACTATACAATAGACAGACAGACAGACAGACAGACAGACAGACAGACAGACAGCCAGACAGACAGACAGAGGTATGTGTATAGTGACTGTATAACAGACAGACAGACAGACAGATGTGTGTATAGTGACTGTATAACAGACAGACAGATGTATGTATAGTGACTATATAATAGACAGACAGACAGACAGCCAGACAGAGGTGTGTGTATAGTGACTATATAATAGACAGACAGACAGACAGACAGACAGACAGACAGACAGACGTGTGTATAGTGACTGTATAACAGACAGACAGAGGTATGTATAGTGACTGTATAACAGACAGACAGACAGACAGACAGACAGACACTGTATATTATGTATATATTAATGTATTTTTAGAAGGAGTCTCGTATGTTTTCTGAGAGTCGGAGTTAAAGCTATAACCACATTTTTCCAGATGCTATTCTTTTCTCCCCAGAACAGAGCGCTTTATGGAATCTATGTAACATAAGCTGCAATTTGCTTTTTTTTGTTGTTTCTTTTTATCTTCAAGAAAGTGGAAAAACAGAGGCTTGTAAAAGACACATTTCGAGCTCTTATAACGTGATAAGCGATACGTGACGCCGGAGCAGGACTTGTATTTAGCTACTGCGTGACTTTAAACATAACAATGCACAAACAAAACGCGTGTGTGTCGTGCATTTTCAAAAAGAGAAAAAAACAAATAATGAGCAGACATAATCGAAACGAGAAAGAGAGAGAGAGAGAGAGAGAGAGAGAGAAACAGATAAGAGATAGAAAGACAAAAGAGAGAGAGAGATCAAAAGGATAGATATAGAGAGCGTTTGAGAGAAAAAGTTTACATTTCTTTTATATTATATATAAACAGACAAAAAAAAGAGACAGAGAGAGACAGACAGACAGACAGACAGACAGACAGACAGACAGACAAAAAAACTAATACAGTAGAGGGATTATAGAAAGACAGACAGATAGAGCAGATCTATATATATATTGTGTGTGTGTGTGTGTGTGTGTGTGTGTTATATGTATAATAAAAGGTCATGAACTATATTTATATTCATTTGCCCATAACACACACATACACACAGTACTGTTCCATTAACACACCTGAACCTCGTCCATCAGCTGGTATAATTCTTGACAGAGGAGAACAACAGAAACCGGTCACGCTGCCTGTAGAAGTGAAACCTATCACTATTATTTCCGACACAATTCACCAGTCCGTAATCCTCACGCAAATCACTGTGTGTCCTAAACAAACACGGCTTTAAAAAAAGGTACCGCATTAAGTGTACATGTAAAGTGCCCTTTAATACGCTTGACCTGGGAAGGGCCCAGATGTGGACAGATGTGTTGGGGGGGGTACTAATGCTTCCTAAAACAGGTTTTTATTATTGCACCCTGTAGGATTTATACACATATCTGTCAGGTCACACACACACACACACACACACACACACACACACACACACACACACAAACACACACGCACGTCGCTGCTGAAAACACGTCTTCCCACTTGGCTCATATGGCTTTGTTTACTGTGGGCTACCAGAGATCTGAGATTCCCACAAACCTTCAGCACAAATGTTTTAGTTTAGCTTAATTTTCGTGTTTTGTTTGTTTATCTGACATGTTCGTATTATCTATGGGAATCCCAAATGGGAAAAAAAAGAGGATTTCCCACTATCACTTCATTAAAAACAGAACTGTATGTAATAAAACCAGTCCATTTTTGTGTCTTATTTCCATAGAAACAAGAACATACACGACGTGGATAAAACTTTCCAGGGATATGTGGTTTCTCCAAAAAACTGTGCTTGAATGCTTGAACTTCACTTGTACTAGGAGACCCGAACCTGTTCCAACATGACAATGCTCCTGTGCACAAAGCCAGCTCCATGAAGATCTGCTTTAGATGGGACTGAGTGAAAGATCTCCTGCTATAGAGCTCTGACCTCAAGCACTTTTGGGAAGAATTGGAACCCTGACTGCACTCCCCCAGGCCTCCTCACCTCACCTACCCTTGTTCCTGAATTAGCACAGATCTCTACATAATCTAGTGGAATTTATACCTATACAGAGTAAAAATTCTCCAAACTTAATTTACGCTGTAAAGTAAAGATAAGATCGTCCTACTCCCCAAAATCCACTTTGTAAGAGGTCTGGATATGATCTCCTGGATTTCAGAGATCAGATAAGGCTTGTAGCTCTCACTCCTGCTTTTCCTCATGTATAATATAAGCAGTACCTGTGTCAGAGCGGCGAAACACGCAAACACCATCATGACTAATGTGTTGCGAAAAGAAATCCTCAATAACGTCTGTCGTATTCCGGCAGAAAATCAGCCGATCTTTCACTACTTGCTTCTAAAACGTGCTTTAATCGTTTTAATGTAATGCTGTTAGCACCTCATCAACTATTGTATTTCTTTTTACGCTGAACTTCGACACCGTACATTAACACCTTATCGCGTAAAGACCGTGAGAATAAATCTTGAGAGCGTTTTAAAAGAAAACACAATTTCCAATAAATAGACTGTATGAGAAATAGTTTCAGCAGACACCTGAGATTCATTGATGTCATGTGAAGTCGCCATTTGCTCTTATAATAAGCTCCACTCTTCTGAGAAAGGTGTTCCATTAGGATTTGTGGAAATATGTGCCGATTCTGCGAAAGACCACTCAAGATCTTTTACTCCAACCCATATAAAATGTTTCTAAAGACAAATAGTGTAACTGGTGCTTTTCTGATCACTGCACACCTCAACAACTTTACCCAATGGATTTTTGGTGCCACCGAGATGAGGTTCCTCTAAAGGTTTCTTCCTCATAACATCTCAGGGAATTTTTCCTTCACCACAGTCACCATCGAAATGGAATCAGGTGCAGAAATAGCAAGAATGGAGCAGTGACTTATAGGACACAGGTACAATAATGACAATATCCTGAGAAAAATTGTTCACGGAGAGGCTGTGGTTCATCTCGCTCGTCGCTATGATAAAAAGAAAACAGACGAAGCTCCTGTTTGCAATCTACAGACAAGACAAGGTCGACTAACTAAACCTCAACAACAACAACAAGCGCACACTGTTCCAATTCCGGCTTGGCACAGGAACCCTGAGAATTCCTCAGACCCTAGGTCACCCCACCGAGCCGAGAGCCGTGTACACCGCCCGTCTCGTCTTCTCTCCTGTCCTCACAATCCTGGTCTCAGATCTGTGAGTCAATCTCTGGGGATCGCTTAAGGTGGGAGGGAAGGTACAGGAAATGGTTGTGTGTGTTTATGTGGCCAACCCAATCTCCACACCAAATTCGCAGGAAGTCCTGTTTCTCATTTGCGCTCGAATCGCTCGTAAGTCCTCGCACCAAATTGGTGCGGATATACTTACGTGGAAAAACCGTTTTTAAACTTGACCTCTTGTCCATGTCTTCGCTAAACCCGACCTGAAATTAAGCACAGGAAACGACTTCCTTTTTTTTAAATAGTTCACGTTCTCCAAATGATGTTCTCACCCCACGACCCGACGCTTACCATCTTAAGGTGTTTTAAAGCTTTCTGGATGACTTCCCAGAGGACGGGGGGGGGGAACCAGACACAGCCGGGTGACATGAAACATGCTAAATTGCTCGGGCCTTTCCTATCTCAAGGGAGAATTGCTGATCTCTGCTTATTTAGCTTGTGGAACGGGAAGCTTTTTTTTGTTTTTTTTCAACTTGAACTTCAGGATAAGAAGATAACAGAGGCACCGAGGCCCAGCATTCATCAGTTTTAAGGTAGAAGGGCCATTTTTTTGAAGGGGAGGGGTCAGAGGAGCACTGTTTGTGTTTTCTCATCGTATCGTACTCATACAACAGCTGCACGAACTCTTTACTGAAGAGGCCTCCGGGAGACACGGTATGTACACACCAGCGCAGCAACCCTGTGAAATCAGGACAAAATATTCCCAAAGCACCTACAAGAGTTTAATCCCTTCAGATTTTTTTTATTCAAGTCTCCGTATCCGATATGCAAAAACATCTTGGTGTTCCTACCACCTGTTGTAGAAATGGAAGTGACTAATACGACAATATGAGCTGCGAGAACTAGAACTAGAGATCCATCAATGAGTTTGTCATATTTCAATGCACGGGGGACAAAAAAAAAAAAATCCCTGAAATTGTTTCAAAAAACTTTTTTCCCAGCACATGGGACGAGGCCTTGCTTCATGTAACTCTGGATACAAACCTTAAACCAAACAATACACAAGAAAGCATGGATGAGCTCATCATGATATTCGTTTCGACCAAAAAAAAAATGCCACCTTATATGGCTGTTGTAACAGGATTGCAAGGAGAAAACAAGAAATTTAAAGGGACCAAAGTGAAAACGTGTTTACGTCACCAGGATCATGAGCCACTCTGTGGGTCAGAAGGTTACCAGTAATAGGGTGTGTAAAAGGCAGGGGAATGCCAAATGAAAATATAAAGACACACACACACACACACACACACACACACACACACACACCTGTGTCACTTGGCTTTCTCTATATTTTTTACCTCGTGAGTCCTTCACAACTGGAAATTAGAAAAAAGAAAAAAAGAAAAAAAGAAAAAAAATAAAGGACAGAAATAACAAATACTAGTTGGAAGTTTGGGAAACGTTGTGCTTTCTGAATGTGTGGGTTTTAATAATAATCAAATACACTGGGCATTAGATTGGTATGAGTTTTCTTAACATGTTGCTCCACATTTAGTCCCCATTTGCCCCTCTAATGACTTCCAATATTTTGGGAAGATGTTCTACTAGATTTTGTACAGATTTGTGGAGATTCATTCGTCCACAAGGGCATTACAGCTCTATAGAAGGAGATCTTCATGCTGGAGCAGGTTTGGGTCTCCTAGTTCAAGTGAAGGGACACTTTCATGCTAACAAATATCATACGAATGTGTGCTTCCAGTTTTGAGGAACAGTTTGCTTAAGAAGTGGCTGGAAAAGATTAATATTTTAATGGTGTGTGTGTGTGTGTGTGTAAACTAAATATAGCTTCACACTTACAAATTAGAATCAAGGAATTCGGTAATCTAAACAGTTTAGCCCTCCAGTCCTGTGCATCTGTTTGTGGTGAGATAAATCAGCCCTTCACAGTCGAATGGAGTCAGTCAGGAGTTTCACGTTCACGTGAAAACACAAAAACAGGATATAAAGGTTTCTAACTACTGATTTGAAAAGGAAAAATAATTCATACCCTTTAAATCAAAACCTTCTCTTGGCTCCGTTCATACACTTTCAACTCATATTTCTATCCAGAGTGCGCCATTCTGATGAGAACCTGGTTCACATGAGGAAAGGTGGAGCAGATCGTCCGCCGATTCGTTATCGTGTTTTCCGCTTATTAAGTCATGCAGCCAGCATGAGAGACTCTCTTTGCCAGGGGTAGAATCAAAGCTTAACTCACTCTAATCAGGTAATTAGGGTTATTTCATGTAATTGTTTTCAGCTCCACACACACCAAATCACTGCTTCTTTCGTTATTATTATTTTATAGTTATTATTTGATCATTCGCTTGTCTTCAGTAAACGGTTTATCCTGGATACAGAGTCTATCCGAAGAACATATGTGGTACACACTGGTCCATCTCTTAGACACTCAAAAGGAAAGGCTCTGGATTTTTGTTCAGAAGGTTGAGGGTCCCCGGTATTGCCAAGCTGCCATTTTTTGGGGCTCTTAACCCTCTGTAGTCCAGGGGCGATGTATCATGGTTGACCAAACCCCTGCTCTTTGACCTCAGCTTCCTAACAACGCTGGAATATTTAAAGAAAGAATATTTGCTGTGCTGGGAAAGTACATTCATTCCCATCCAGGTGGATTATAACAGCCTTTTATAGCAAACACCTACGCTACATACAGTAATTAGATCTCCATCACCAGAAGGTATATGTACAGATTCCTTGGTGTCTTAACGCTTGTCTTGCATTAGAGGGAGTAGATAAAATTGGTGCCGATATATTATAGTTGCAAAGTCAAGCCCCCACACACCCCCTCACACCACTTCCTGGGAGTAAATCTCTAAATCCACTTTCTCCTACTGACCTTGATCACTGGAATCTGCTTGCTTTGCAGTAGCCCCCTTTTTTTCTTCTTCTAAGCCCATGATAGTTCATTTCCCTCTCTCTGTAAGTCATCAAGGCACGTTTGTGCGCAAGCCAGAAAACCTTCTAGTCATTGACAGTGCCCATTCTTCCCTTCCTTCCCAGAAATGGATAAGCTCCAGCAATTCGGAATGAGAAAAAAAAAATACAGAGGAATAAATCCATTTTTAAGGAAGCTGCCGCATTAAACAAAAGCAAAGGGATAAAAAAAAAAAAAAAAAAACGTTCCACGCTATGAGCGGCAAGCTGTTGTTTGAATAGATGGCACCACTTACGCTCTCTTTTCCTCCTCCTCAGTTGAAACAAATTTGCTCGCTGAATTCAGTTACTTAGCTTAAATACGCATTCGTTCCAACGCAAACACAATAAGTAAATATTCAATAATAAGATTATGTTATTCACCTGAACAATATCTTCAAAGCATTGGACAGATTTCTGGGTCAAATAAGGAACTCCTACACTCAGCCATAATAAATAGTTTGCTGCCAGAGGAACCCTAATCTATTTTAACTTGTGTTTGTGGTGGACCGACTCCTACATGCGTCCTAATCCTGCCAGGAGAAGTGTAGGAAGCTCCGCAGTTCCCCGTTCCATTTTCATCACGAGACAGTCAAGTGGTACGAAAGTGTGTCGTGGAGTTGGTGCCTCACAAAACCCCAAGGCGTACAACTTCATTCCTTGGCATGGGTCGAAGAGATTTCATCCTAAACTCTGCCCTGAAGGTTTTGCTCAGCTTTGTATGGGTGGGCTCGGCTCAGAGATCGAAGCCGGTAGTGCTTTATGAGTCACTTGGCGGCATCGGATATTCCTTAAATACCTGGCATTTCGGGGACGTGCGACGCTCACGGCGACATTGTGCAACGCGCCCGGTTAGCATGGCAGGTGCTCACGCATTAGTGCCTATTACGGGGAGATTACGGAGGCTGAGATAGCGATCTTGGCTTCAGTAAAGAGACGAGGGGAGGAGAAGTAAAGAGGCAATTTTTTCCTTAATCCAGGAAGCTAGGGTACCCACAAGGTATCAAGCTAGGTAGACATCAAAGCCTCGACAGCCCACTCGGTGACAAACACGCTTTTTGAATATGAAAAGCGCATGTCGCCAGAGGCTGCTAGCTCAATTCCTCAATTCCGTGGAAGAGGACAGATGCAAGTGAGCTTTTTTCGGTCTGCTTGCTCAATACATGGCACAGTTTAACACCTTTTCAGTTCTCATTATTGTAGGCCGATCTTTTCATTAGATTCACACTAAAATACCCATATTAGACTGTTTGAAGGTTGCGAGGTTAAATTTCAGCACCACCAAGCTGCCACTGCTGGGCCCTTGAGCAAGACCCTTAATCCAAATGTTGTATAAATTCCAACTTGTACTGAATAAATTCCAGAAACATTGAATCCTATTATCTAGACCAGGAATCGTCTACTGGTGAAACATGGTCTAGATACAGATCCAGGCAAATATTTTAGCAAAGACAAAACATACAGAGAAGAGTCTGTGGCTCCGGTTCTTTTTTTGTTGTTTTAAACGACGAAAAAAACAAACAAACAAATTAGCTCTAAAACAAACAAGCCAAAACACGTAAACAGTGTTTAAAGGTTTGGACAGAGAAGGTTGTGTTTATTCTCCACTTTAAAACACGTCTCGTCTGGTTAAAGCGCTAGTCAAACGCGCTAACCTGAACATTGGAAGCAAGAAAGAAAACAACGGCACTTCAATTTAAAACGTTTTCAACTTGGAGCCATTAATAAATTAATTTGCTATAAAAGTAGCTAACGTTTAAGCGCTAAGCTGCAGCGAAGGTAATCATTAAGTCGGATGAACCGGTGCTTTAAAACTCCGCCGACAACTTTATGCTAACTTTGAGTGCGTTTTCCTTTACAAAACGCGTATGAATATTGATTTGCTTGACGTAGTCTACAGCACAACGTCTCGGTCTGTTCACATGACCGATGGTCTCACGCTCATCAACAACAATCGTTTGTGACGGCGCTCAGGTTGTTATCGCAAAAATGCCATTCCGCTTTTTGTCGGCGTTGCAGAAAAACTGCCCTGGAGAAGCCCAATGAATGGCTCCCTGTGTTAACTTACACACAGACATGGTCTGTAGCGTCCCTCCTACATTATATAGATGGTAAAATTACCCCCCCCACACACACACCCTCTTACTATAACCCACCCCTTTTGCCCAGTTTGCCCAAAGGCCTTCCATGAACGGTCATTACTCACTCTGAGACTAGTCTCGTACTGTACCTCTGGGACGAATGCCACTGTATAATGACTAGCAGGACTCAGAGAGGATTACTGTCATGATAATCTGCCTAAAATGTTTCACTGTAGTTAATTACCGAAGGGTCATATGGAGGTTAAACACTCCTGATTCCAAAAGAAACAAATTACCTGCATTATATCAGCAAAAGTTTGTAGACACCTGACCATAGGACTGGTGTATGCTTTTTCCGTCCCATTCCAACATATATTTGATGTTATAAGAACCTCCAGTCATCTGGGAAGATGTTCCACTGGAATTTGTGGAGATTTTTCTGCTTGTTCAGCCACAAAGGTGTTAGTAAGCTCAGTGGTTAAAATGTTAGACTTCTGATTGAAAGTTCATGTGTTTAAATTCAAGCACCACCAAGCTATCACTGCTGAGCAATTAAAGGTTGATCATGGGCCCAGCACTGGCAGCTTGGTGGTGCTGGGATTTGAACCCATGAACTTATAATCAGAAGTCCAACATCCTATCTCCAATCTTAAACTCAGATGACTTAAATTCTTCTCCATAATGTGTGCATATGGTGTTGTTATACAAGCTTTTATTTCAGGACTATTCATGTACCGTTATTGTAACTGTATACTAAGATCACTTATATCCGCCCAACATCGTGGCGTTTTGTATTCCGAGTCACTACATTGCACACCTCCCAGGCCATAATGAGGTATGTGAAAACAATGGTATTATTAGTGGATTAAAAATAAAAAAAACACCACATTTTGTTTTGCAGTTGTTTGAATTGGGGGGGGGTTTGGGTGTTAATATTAACCGGCTACAGGCTCATGCTGCTTCTTCAACTCTGAAATCAGACCACACCGTCGAAAAAGATTTGCGATCTGACCACGGCTAACCCGTGCCACAGCCTATCAGCAGCGCCGGGACGTGGGAATGTGTCAGCTTCCACCGATGTGTTTGTCTAGTTTGCAGTTTCACTTTAAGTTATCCCAAAGGAGTACATTTCAGAAGAACTTTGGGGAATTTTCGTCTCCGTTGTGAAAGCCGATAGCAAATCATTTCTGCTAGGCTGCTCAAACCGCTTTGGGTTTTTTTTGCAGATGAATGCCTTGTTTGGATATAACATACCACGAGGAGGTTAACGCCATTACTGAATATCGTAGCCGTGTCAAAGGTTTTACAAGGGCCTCATTTATCTTAATCAGGTTCGAGTGCAACGTAGAGCAGATTGTTGCTATTGAACCGATGTTTGACGTTGTTATATTCCAATTACAGGAGGTCGTTTTGTATGTCACGGTCACAAGAGCCTTAAATAAGCCATTAATAGAGGTAATAAATTACTTGCACATCATCATTAGATCATTTATTCTTATGCACTTCATGGAGAAAATGAATCAGGCACCTCATATGTTCAGCTGTATGTGGTTCTTCATGACAATGACTTGTGCACAAAACCTGCTCCATGAAGATGTAGGTTCTGCATCTGTTGGAGTCAAAGATCTCCTGCTATAGAGCTCAAACACCATTGGGATGAATCTAACCACACCCAAGGCCTCCTCACTTTACCTTAATCAGTACCTGACTACTGTAACCTCTACCAACACCCTGGTGGCTGAATGAATCTCCACAAAATATAGATCATCATCTTCACAGGAATAACTGCTTTGGGCTGGAAAAATTCACACCTGGTCCTGGATGTTCGACGAGTTCCTCAGAGGTGAGCATTTCGCCACTGGTGACTGTATTAGGATGGTTCAGGCGTGCTGACAAATCTTTCTGTGCCGAATCTTTTCGGGTGTTAGTTAACTCTGGGATAAGTGTATAAATGTGGCAGGGGAGGACATCGAAAAATACATGCACTTGAAATTCGTTCTTTCATTTTATAACCTCAAAAATCCATGTAGTGGAAGATCTCATGCTATAGAGCTCCAAACCTATTGGATATCTTTGTGGTAAATTGGACTGCTGACTTCACCCCAGGCCTCCTCATTCTATACCAGTGCCTGATTTTACTAATTGCCTTGTAGCTGAACGAGCACAAATCTCTGCAAGACCATTCCTTTATACAGAATCCCTCCAGATCCTTTAAAAGTCCAAGCTGGAGAACTCTTATTATACGGATATAAGTATACATTTGCCAAGCGAAAGCTAGGATTTGTCAAATGATTTAAAATAAGTAATTAAATACAATAAAAAAGAGGGTTTTTTTCGCAACATCTATTCTCATCATACAGCATCTGATCCTAGGCATGTCGAAAGTATCCATAATGCATACGGAGGAGATTCATAATGCATGAACTCTCTTACTTCGTCCTGACATCAGCGCATGGAGGAATGGAGCAGTGGGATTGCTTCTCTCTCTCTCTGCCACAAAAAAGGGCTTCATTTATCGACGAGACAAACATTAAAGCTACAGCAGGTGTCCTCTGGCACTGTGACAAACGAATCACTTTGAATGCTCCTCAATCGATCCATCCGTCAAATAGGCCCCTCGTTGACCATCAATATCAGATGGAATCCTTTTTTTTTCCCTCTCCTGGGTCACATGGCAGAAAACGAGACGAGGCAGAAGAGGTTTGTTCTCTGGTGACGTCGGAGTGAGGTGTTTTGATGGTGGTTCAGGGATGTATGTTATACGGTGGGTTGATGCTCGAGATGATCTGAGAGCAATGAGAATTCCCCAGTGTAAGCAAAAAGACAGACAAGTGCAGTCTATAAAGAGCTGAAACACACATCGGAGCATATGGGAAGCTAAAATGTGTGTGTGGTCACGCCAGGCTAGGTGAAATAATATAAGTGAGGTAAGAGCTTGCCACATCGATATCCTCTTTCTGTCAGCATCGATCGAGATTTGTATAACGAGCAGCAGGAGATGCCCTGTATGAATCTTTGACTCTGTGGTCCAGGAAGAGCTCAGGGAAGGTGCACGACAAAAAAAAAAAAGGAGCAGCAGAAATGACACAAAGGCATCTTTAACACCTGGAGGGCTCCTGTCGTTACATCTCGAATAGACAGGACCCCGGTCAATGATTATAAGCGTCCATGGGGGGAAAAAAAAACCTCCCCTACTGATGTAAATGACTATTGACAGTGTGCTGTTTCAAGTGGTTTTGTAAGGCTTTGTGAGGTGTAGTGCAGTGAATTCTGTGTGTCGAGAGAGCAAGAGATCAAGAAAAGCCCATTTCTCTATTTAGCTTGTCTAAGTGTCTCAGTAGGATGACTTGAATGAAGGGGAGAACTTTTCTTCTCACCTTGAATAAATACGATCTATTTTCAAGCCAGATGTGGTTCAAACTATTATGAATGACCTGTTCCAGCATGACAATGGCCTTGTGAACAAAGCCAGCTTTATGAAGATGTGCTTTACATGGGTTGGAGTGCAAGATCTCCTGCTAAAGAGCGCTAAAACCTAAAATTGACTTTACAAACACCCTTGTGGCTGAATGAGCAAATCTTCACAAAACTAGTGGAACATCTTCCCAGAAGAGTGGATGATATCATTTAAAAACCACTGGCTGATAAGGATGGTTCCATACAAACAGCCAAAAGATTCATAAGAACATGGTGGATGGTTCCCTTCAAGAACCGTGAAGATGGATTTGGACTTCAATTGAGACGAACACTTGTGCACTGAAGCGTTGGTCAGTGAACGGCTGAAACCATCAACAATGAAATGAACTATAATGAATGAATACCAGGGGTTGAGGATGAGGTTTCCTTTTGGTTCAGACAGATGAAGTCCCAGGAAGTTTTTCCTTCACTAACGTCATCTCTGGTTGGTTCATTAAAGGTAAACTTTCATTTACATCATTTACATTTATGACATTTGGCAAATTCTCTTTTTACAGAGTAACTGAACAGTTAAGGTTGCTCAAGGGCCCAGCAGTGGAGGCTTGGTGGTGCTGGGACTTGAACTTGTGGCCTTCCGATCCAAAGTCCAACCACTGAGCTACATTTATATGTCTGGCTTTTGGCAGACGCCTTTATCGACTTCTGTCTCATTTGTATACCTGAGGAACTATGGGGTTCTTGTCCAAGGGCCCAGCAGGGGCAGCTCGGTGGTGCTGGGATTTGAACTTATGACCTCCTGGATCTCAAGTCCATCTTACAGGAACTCATTTCACAAATTTGAATTTGATATTTGCAATCTATTCATTTCTAGATAATGTTAAATGGTTGGCAGATTGCACACACTGTGTGTACCTTTAAAAATTTCCATTCTATGGCACAGTATCGGTCTGGTTTTAATGGCTAATTCAATACCAGTATGCATATGAATAGCCACTTAATGAATATATAACACACACACACACACACACACACATTACAGAGCAAAGCCACATATCCTCTATGAATAGGACGACTGAACGAATGTTGTCTGCTCTCTCCTTCTCTGCCTGGTACTGAGTTGATTCAACTCCTGAAGAGTGTGTTATGTGTGTGCGTGTGTGTGTGTGTGTGTGTCCAGGGGGCGAGGTGAGGATAGGGCCCCTCACTGTCTTCTTAGACAAGGCTGCTCCCCAGCAGGGCTAACAGGGCGTCTTTGCGCACCGCACATCTGGACGCCGCCACAACAAGTGACCCACTGTGCGCTGCCGTATGAAATCAAACGCACATTCATAACCAGTTCTCTGATTCTCCTCTGTCCCCCCCCGACAAACTCCCCCTTTCCATCCAAGGGCCAAAATCGCATCCTCGGGGGGTAAGAGAGGATCACGCTATTATCTACTCAGAGTGAAAACACACACACACTCACATGCACGCTGGTGCAAGTCCAGTTGTTTTTTGTGCACATGCCTACTTAAAAAACCGTTTCACAACGACGAGGCTGTTTAAGCGACTCGCACCGAGCTCCGAGTACAATCCCATTTCCTGTTTATGAGATTTCCAGGGCTCCAGTGGTGCGCAGAATCAAGTTCCTTGACCTGAATGTCAAAGACAAAATTAGTCTCCCAAATTAGTTGAAGACATCAGTGAACAGTGAGGAAATAAATGTCCTTCGTTACTGTACTTAAGCAGCTCTTTCACATATCTGTACTTTACTGAAATGTTTCTATTCGGGGAGACTTTAACTTCTACATTTCAAAGTCAAATTTCTTACTGTTTACTCAACTACATTTTGCGAAATCAGTCGTTGCTTTTTATTTTTGAGTGGATAAAAACTCAGCAAGACACTAATCAGGGCAGAGTGCACTCTTTGTCTTGAACTTGTTTTGATTGGCGCTCGGTGTATCTACTGATCACCAACATACAGTTCAGCATCAGTTTAACAACAAGCAGAACATTTAGAGAGGAACAAATGATAAAGAAACTCCAGACTTAAACTCGCCACAACACACGTGACTTCGTTTACGTGATTTTTTTAAAGTAGTTGATAAGAAGATTTTGGGCTCATGATCATTTAATAGAAATCAATCAGTGTTTAAATCATTAATATCATTCTATTAGTGAATCAGTGTGCTGAGAGTCACATTCGAGTCTTTTTACATAAACTGAGGTGATTAAGTAAAGGGTCTTGTGATAAAAAGGATAATAGGAACAATATAGTTATAATGAATCACTACTTTGGATACTTAAGTACATTCGAATGTAAACACTTGTGCACTTTAACTCAAGTGGAAGGTAAAAGGGACACTTTTACTGGAGTCACATTTCACTAAGTGGATCTACTTTAACTCAAATACATGGATTGTGTACTTCATCAATCTTAATTAGTGTGAAACCCGGGCATGGATCAACACATCACATGTACTTTACAGCAGAAACATCACATGTAAGTAACCCCCCGCCCCCCCAACCCCAACAGATTTGTCCTGCATACAATTTTGGCCAACAAAGGGCCTCATTTGATATTTTAAACTATCAGTCTCTAGGTCCTTAAATCCACATCGTCCTCTTTCTGTTACACATCAGGAGGCGTCAGGAAGGCTAGAGTGTATTAGCTAACCGGAGGTAACATGACGAGAGAGGAAATCAAGAGAAATGAGTATCATGGACAGCACTGAAGAGATGCTTAGTGATGAGGGGACTCCTGTGGTGAGCTTTGAAGACCAGCGAAGAGGGCAACATATCTGTGTGTCAGCAGCCTTCAGCCAGAAACAGAAAAAGAAAAATAAACTTGGATTCTTCTAATATACACGGTTTATCCCACTGCTGTTTAGGTGTTGTGGGCATTTTTCGATGCGTGAACGGGTTGTCCTCGTGTTCTACAACTTCTTTAGCATTTGTGTGCACGAAAGTGCACATCTGATGTCAAAATACACCACATCAACAAAGGTTTGTGGATATCTGAGCATTAGATCGGTATGTGCTTCTTTTTTGAACATCGCATTCCACATTTAATTCCTATTCACTGTTATAACACTCTTCTAGGAAGATGTTCCACTAACACTTGTGAAGAATTGTGGGGATTCATTCAGCCACAAGGGTGTTAGTAACGTCAGGGACTGATGAAGGTGAGGTGAGGGGGCCAGTCAACATTTGTATTCCTGCCAGAAGAGATAGAGCTCTAAAGCAGGAGATCTTTCACATTGTCCAACCCATGCAAAGCATATCTTTGGGGGCATTGTACATGCTGAAGCAGGTTTGGGTCTCCTAGTTCAAGATTAGGGAAAACTTCAATTGCATACAGTTGTGTGCCTCAAACTTTGTGGGAAGAACCACATATGGCTGGAAAAGTCAGGTGCCCTAATACTTTTGTTCATACAGTATATACTCTATATATTCAATTCAATTCATTTGTATTGCGCTTTTAACAATGAACATTGTCTCCAGGCAGCTTTACACAGATAACGTGGTAAGAAAGAATCAACAAGATTGTTCTTTATAAGTGAAGGTTTGTCCCTGATGAGCAAGAAGGTGGCCACAATGGTGAAGGAAAAACTCCCTGAGATGCATAAAGAAGAAACAGTGAAAGGAACCAGACTCAAAAGGGAACATCATCCTCATCTGGGTGGCACCTAATATCCATTTATTACAGATAAACGATGTTGAGGTTCAGTGATGGTGATCAGATGCAAACTGTAGTCCTGAGTCAGTGTAGCAGACTGTTGACTTTAACTACAGTTCAAATCCATCCTCAAAGCTCCTGTGTTAGTCTGTAATTTCTTGGATCCCCAAGATGAGAAACATTCCCAGAGGCACAGACTCGCCTCAAATCAAAGAGAACAACATCCATAGGCAGGACAGGACGAAGCGGGTAGATCCAAAGAGAGCAGCAGGAACCTCGGGAGCTTATGGAAACTCCAGACGTTTAGTTAATATATTAAAGTACAACAGGTTCCTCATTTGATTTTCAACCTCAAATCCCAAACAGGGCCAGAAGGTTTTTAAGCTTTAATTACCTTTTTTCCAATCTAGCTAATAAACTGGTACTGGAGGAGGCTATGAAGTGCCAACCTTCGATTTGGCCCAGGTAACCAAGTACTTTTCCCAAAGTTTGAACATAAAAAGACCTTAAGAAAAGTTCTTGATAAATCCATTACTGTGCCTCTGTGTGTGTATTTGTGTGTGCGTTTCTTTCAGAAATCAGGGGTACCTCTGATGAGCCCTCCACAGTCTCCACATTGATATATGTTGTCCTCTGGCCCTGGTCTTGTTCATGCACAGCTGTGGCAGGCGGTGGAGGGAGGGACAGAGTGATGTGGGGACAGCGGCTGTCTCTCCTCTGGCCCACAATGCCTCACTTGTGCTGCAAAACCTCTCACTTTCCATCTCCTGGACAGACATGACAAGAGAGTGGAATGAGTGGAGAGTAAATTAAATCAATAAATAACAAATACAATACACAAAAAGAGCCGTGCTCGTCCTGTCTTTTACTCGATGCCACTGTCTCGAAACCATACAGCATCGCAGGTCTCATCACAGTCCTAGAAACTTTCGCTTTCTCACAGATACTCTTCTATTACAGGCAGGAATTTCTCCTTTTGAGAGCAATTCTTAAAACTAACCCAGCCATTAGGGTTGCACAAGCCAGTGCACTCTTAGCGCCGGTTCCAAGCCCGGGTAAATGGCGAGGGTTGCGTTCGGAAGGGCATCCAGTGTAAAACATGCGCCAAATCAAATATGCAGATCACGAAAGTTTGTGGATGTGGTGAGGGAAGACATGCAGGTAGTTGGGTTTGAAAGAGGCAGATGTAGAGGACAGGGGGGTATGGAGACGGATGATCCGCTGTGGCGCCCCCTAATGGGAGAAGCCGAAAGACGACGACGAGCAGTTCTTAAAGCTGGAAATAAAATGTTAAAAAAGCGCTAGACTGTCGTATAAACATTGGCGATGGCGGGAAGTGCCAGTGATTTAATGCATAACAAAATTTATTTTACAACAATCTACAAATCGTATTTCCTGTACGGAGCGAGCGGTTACAGTGACACTGCACTAACTCTAGTTTCTTTTTTAGCCCTCTGGCATTGTTGTGTATGTTTTTAAATGTAATACTAATAATGAAAATAAAACGTTAAGGAACTCAGGTTTTAGTTATGTTCCGCGTGGTAAAAAACCCGCATTCAGTACACGTTAGTACCGAAACAGTTCAGTAGGAATATGTGCACTGAATATACGTAAATACGAGGTACTTATTAACAGGATTGTTTCGCGGCCAAGGAATATCTGAGCAGGAGGAACAGATTTAAATGAAGATATTTGTCTTGGGTCAGGTAATTCTTGACTCGAAGACAATTGGCAGGAACCTGCTCTTTTGACAGATGGAGCTAACAAGAGTTGATTTGCAACCATCTGCTTCTCATTAGGAAAGGTGCTGCTCTCACTTAAAATCCGGCTCGCAAGAACAAGCGAGCACACAACAAACAGTTCATATGGGTATGTCGGGGGAAAGAAGAAAAAAAAAAAAGGCAATGATGTGTGGCACTGGACTGGCTAATTATTTCCTTGCTTTATCATTTGCAAACGAGGTGCACAACATGTGATCTTTTATTAAACTGTCAGGCTAAAGAGCTCATCACTTCCGAATGAGGTGAAGCATTTCGATTTATATTCTTCTATCAGGGCGAGAAAAGCGATTTGCATGCCACCTTTTGTGACCTCGTCAGGATCTGATCACGCTCATCATTAGCGTCGGAGCACTAATTGCGGGATGACGTATCGATTGTTTTTTCGGACTCCTGTTTATTCGACGTTTGGAAGAACCTGCCAAGGGCTGGGTTGAGCTTCATTATTGGACCATGACATGCTCTAGAGGATTGGAGTGGAGGGTAGAACTTTGCTCGAGGCCACAGTTTTACCGCCGGTGCTAGATCACTCTCTTGCACACTGGCCTTTTGACTCGGCACTTTTATCCGTGCAGCTACTGCGATTCTAGGCAGCACAGTTGGAGGTCTTCGTGTTAGGGCAAAGGCTCCTCAAGGAGAGCATTTCCTGATCTCTCGCTCTTTCTCTCTCTTTTTCTCACTCGTTCTTTCTGTCTGTCTCGCTCTTGCTACTGGCGCACATGAATTATTCAGCATTGAACAGAACAAGAAACTACAAATAAGGTTATTCGGTGCCATGCAGCACCATATGGGCTTCTCATTTGATTTCTACAGGGATGGAAGATTCTTTCCCTTCCATGTCATACATTATGACTTTTTAGAGTTTGGTCCAAAAATAAAATGAGGGTCGAACCAGATTTTATAGGCAGCTATTCCACAGACCGGTACTTATTACACGAGTACATTGATGATTTCAGAATGAAAGCTGCTGTAATCAATATACTGCACGTTATTTAAACACGTGTTGAAAATTCACGTTCTCCACTAAACTAAAGGTGTGCTGTAAAAGTAAGAGAATCCCGAATACATGTGAACGTCGCCCACATCCTTTGCTCAGCCCTAACATCTAACAACCAAGGTTTCCTGGAGTTGTTAAGGACCCACGTGAATGCCTGTAGTTCACGTGAATGAGCTCCTGGGCCAGATGACCTGCCCTCTGTAGGATGTGCAGGATCGAGCTGCGGATCAAAAGTCATCAGAGCCAAGTGGAGACACAAACATTGTGGTTTCTAGAGAGTTAGAGAGTGTAGGAAGGGTAAAAATAGGATTGGCTTCTTCTACTGTTTTTTTGGTGCGTGTTTGTCTAATACGTGGCCATGTCCACGCTAATATGTTTTTCTTTTGAAAACGCATACTTTTTTTTTTGCCATTTTGATCAATGAAATATGCAGATTTTTTTGAAAACGCTCTCCAAGACAGAAAAATCTTTAAATCCTGTCACTTCAAAGATCCAGGACGACAACAAACGGCAGGCGGAAATGACGCTGGTCGAAGCGTCTTACGCTTGTTCATGCACGGTGTGAGGACTTTGAGCGTTTTCAGAGGATGAGCAACTTTCGGGAAAACAAAATGTGAGAGCGTTTTGTTTTGTTTTGTTTGTTCGTGTAGATGTAGACTTGGTTCTTGGCCGCTATTGGTGACAGCATTGTTAGCATTCGAGGTCAACATGTCTGAGCTATAAATAAATTCAGCTAGAAAAAAAAAAAAACACCACAAACACACACCTTGGCTTAATAAAACACACTAACCAAACTAACAAAAAAAAAAAAAAAAAAAAAAAAAAAAAAAAAAAAAAAAAAAAAAAAAAAACGCACACAAGCTGAGGTGAACCTGAAACGATCGCATCACTGAGGCCGGTAATGGAGCAGACATAACAAAGAGCCGTCTAGTCCCCTGAGACTTCATATTAGATCAGTCACAAAGCATGCCTTACACACACACACACACACAAACACACAAACACACAGGCTGGCCCCAGGTGCATCCAGAGCCAAACGTTTGCCAACCAGCGACACACGCCAGGTGAAAAACGTCATGTGGGATCATGGCTACCCAGTGAAGCGCTGCTTAAGAGCCCGAATCTTACAGGCATCATACCTGCACAAGCACAGCACTGGGAATAGATGAAGAGATTTGGAACAATTATGTAACAAACATGCCAAAAAACAAAATATGTATGGTCATACATATGAGACAGAGCTATTATGCTTTCCAAACAGTTTATATCAAAGGTGTGATTAGTCCCTTAATTCTAACCAACCAGGGGCTATCCAGAGCATAATTCATTGTGTAATTTGCAGTTACTAATTAGAGGTCTTCTATTTATAGAGGTAGCCGTACCTGTTTCAGGGCACAGGAGGAAAAATAGATGATCTGGAAAGACTATTTAGGAAGACGATATATATAATTACTCAGGACTGTAATGCTGTGTGGAAAAAAACTGTAACCCAAAGTTTTAGACGATAAAACTAGTTATGATCCTGGCATTGTACAGTACACTTAATGGTTCCACATCAACAGCCTAAAGATCTATGGAGCTACTGAGCAACTCAAGAACTTTAAAAATGGATTTTGACTGAAATTAATATCAACAGTTTGCTACAAGGACTCAGGACTACATGAACAGTTTTGCATTGAAGCATCCATCACTAAACAACTCAACATTGATGGGGATTTCTGGAAACTGGTTCTTCTCAAGGTTCTTCATGCCATGTAAGTGTTTTTTCCTTCACCACAGTCGCCACTGGCCTGTCTCGCTCATTATAAACTTTTATACACTTATAATGAACAAGTTTTGTCATTAATATAGAGTTTGGTCCTCCATTGATGTTCTACTGTTAGAAAGTGTTCCACTTGATCTTGGAGCCTGTGGATTGATGTTTATTCAGCTACTCTTTGATGCTGGTGTTTTTCACCAGTTATAGCATTGGGAAAAGGAATATAAATTGATGGCGTGACCCATGACAGGTACAATTTCGAAGGTTTATTTTGTGTATTATCTTCAGCTCTCTGGTATTAAACCTCCTTAGTTTTTGGTGAAAATAGAGGCGATGAGACATTAGCTCAACCTTGTCATGTTCCTGGACACGCCCACATCTGGTCGTCGCCAAATTTCAACAGCATTCACGAAAAATCAGTTATAGCATCAGTTATAGTAATAATGCGCTAATTTTCAGGCCGCTTTGTCCTTTCTGTGAGTAAGTGCCGACCTTCTTGAGGAACATTCCAGCAGTTCCTCACGTGGCAGTGTTGCCGTTTCATCGTCCCTATCATCGCACGTACGCGTTGAGCAGGTGAAGACGTGACGTCTGGCCCAGACATCATTTCCATTTCATTATTCTCAATATTCATTAAAAGCATTTCGCAGAGTTAGACATCAGAGCTTCCGACTTCTGCGTGGCTCATGTTTAAAAGTTAAAAGAAGCGAAGCGGACCCATATATTAAGTATTAAAAGAAGGAAATATTGATGGCTGTACTTGAATATATATCGGATACAACTTTAAATATTTAATTACAAGGAATAGCAGCACCTTAAGCACAATGTTCTTACAGGAGGAGAGGTGGCGGCACTGAGATGAAATGATTTACGGCTTCTGGAGGGAATACGTTTGATACTTTAAAGGCGTAACGGCAAGCGAATTGGTTTGAAAGCGAGAGGTGGTGTCTGCTATGTCATGTGCAGAATTGAAGGAACTTCTGAAAAACAAATACCTTTATTCCTTCTTCACAATGGAGCAGACAAACCTGAATTGTTAATATCGAGGACGGGAAGTGGGGGAAAAAATAGATACCTTATATACTGTATATAATAGAGATAACAGAAATAACATCTAGTATAACATTCATATTGTAAAAAAAAATTCTGATCCCTCATCACTATCAAATTACACTATATGGGCAAAAATATTGGGATATTTCCAGCCAGATGTGGTTCTTCTGTAAATTGTTACCACAAATTTGGAGGCAAATTGTATGCAATGTTTTTGGATGTGGGAGCATTAAATTGTGCCTTCATTTGAACTAGGAGACCCAAACGTCTTCCAGCATGGCAATGCCCCAGTGCACACGTCTCCTGCTATAGAGCTCCAACCCTACTGAACAACTTTGGAATGAATGTGACTGCGGACTGCACCCCAGGTCCAGGTCTCCTCACCTCACCTACATCAGTACCAAAAGTTTCCCAGAATAGTGGAGCTTATTATAACAGCAATGGAGAGTAAAAGTAGGATAAGATGTTCAAAAATCAAAATAATTTTAATCCAATTCTTATCCAAATGCCCTCATCCAGAAAGAGTAACAATTATCTCATATATACAGCTGAGAGATTAAGGGTAAAAGGCCTTGCTCAAGGGCCCCGGAGCCAGTTGGCAGCTTACTGGTGCTGAAATTTTGACCTCACAACCTTCTAATAAAAAGTCCAACATTGGGAAACGTGAGCGAAACAGGGACAACATCTGCAATCGGGCCTTATAAGTTAGTCAAGATGGACTGGCGTGAGGTTGAAGCTTTTAGATAAACACACAGGCAGAACACGGCGCGGTTGTAACGGCTGCTGATTTGTATCCATGGAGAAAGGGCTTTGCTTGGTTGGATCAGCATTGCTGTAGTGCTAAGCTAACCACAGTGAGGGAAGCCTTGGACAACATACACAATGCAAAAAATAAAATATAAAAATGACTCAGCGAGGGCCGATGAATCAGCTCCAGATGAGGAGTTACTGCACGCCTGGGCTGCCAAACGATGCTGTCCAACTTGAGATACTTCACTTGGTGAACATGCCAAGTTTGGCTAAAGTTTAGCACGCTTGCATTGCGGTCTTAGGTTCTTCTGTTTCATGGGAAAGATTCCAACCCCTGAGCTGTTCTCATTGTTCGAATGAGAAAATGCTTTAATAACACATTGGGGTGTATCACGGGAACGGTAACACTATTTGCTTTGTAATGGATGTTCATGGCACTCCACGCTCTCCTCCTGTTGCCACATTAGCAAACCAAAAAACCTGCAAAGTGTGGACTATTCTTCATCTTTACTGTTCACTTGGCCCTCAATAAAATATCAGTGAGGGCTGCTGAAGACGTGAGCTATCGTGCACATAGAGAGGCAGTCAGGGAAATCCCATCTTGTCCTTATTGAGAAATATAGAGCCAATTGTGAAGTTAGTAGCTCCAGAAAAAGGCTGGAGCATAACCAGGAGCAGATGGGGCCTAATCCTGAGGGTCTCACTCTGCTTCCGGAGCCACCCACGTCCACAGGTGCTCCCCCCTTCTTCGTTCCCCCTATTTCAAATCCTTTCCCACCCCCACCCCCACGCTCCCATCCCATCCCAACCATTTCCTGCAAAGCAGGTGCAATCCTAATCCCTACAGTGGGTCAGCATGGCAGCGCGCCTCAAGCAAGACCTCCACCTGCTACGGCTGTGCGAGAGCCACTTCCAAGAAGAACTCTCTTCCGAGACATCAGCCGAATCGGAGAAATATTTTACGTCTCGTATTCGACAGTCACGTTACGCTGCCAGAAACCTGTTTCGGTAAAAAAAATCAAACTGCAATAACAAAAGCCTGATTATTGTCGCCTGACATATTGTGACATTACAAAGTCTGTAGCTTGCCAATCAACCCCTCGTCTCCTTTCACTTCTCGCTTCCTTCCTCCGTGATCGCGCCTGGCTTGTCTGTCACTTCTGATTCGCGTTGAGATTTATGAAAGGTAAAAAAGACGTAAAAAAAACATACAGCAAACGCCTCAAAGATGGCAGACGTCAAAGAGCTGGACTCCGCACTCATGCAGAATTCCTTTTAAAATTTGATTACACACATCCTTTTTTGCACACTGAGATAAAACAGCATTTATGGGTGGTGGCCCAGATTTCCATTTTAACTAGGAAAAAATAAAAACTCCTCTACTATACGTAGTATGGTGAAGATCGCCTGATAAAAAAAAATGGAGCAGAAACATCCTTATTTTCTTGTTTGTGGTAGCCGGTGCGACCGTTCTGCTTACTTTTCTTTTTTTTTTACTGTACAGTTGCCATAACTATTTCTCAAACATTAGGTCTACATTTCTCTCCTCGAATTTGGTCTGTGAAAAAGAAACTCTCTTTTGCAATCAGTGTACTTTCTTCACCCCTGTCCCCAAATGAGGTAAAAGGAGAAACAGGCAGAGGTGAAACTGCCATTTTGTGTGTTTCGGTGTTGTGAAACCTAATAGACAGCATTCCAGTTAAGGTTTAAAAAAAAAACGAAAAAAAGAAATAAACCCCTTCAATGCTTTATCAGCATGATTCACCACCCCAAGGTCCTAGTTTGGACAGTGCCAGGTAAATCACACTGTTAACGTCGTTGCGACAGGCCATTCTTGGCCCGACCTAAGTTCCCTCTCTCATGGTTTCATGAGGAAATTAAAAGGGAAGAGGTGACTCCAATCAGAGGTTGGATTATTTTCGAACGTCTGGTAAAAGGATGTTGTGCAAAGGCATAGGTCAAAGAGGGAAATAAAACATAACGCATGCTCATGGAACATTACAACAGAGGCAGACGTATTTATGTGAAGGTACTTCAGAGAAATGAAATCTCCCTTTTTTTTATTCGGGTTTTGAAACAAACAAATAAATAAATAAATAACATCCTTGACTTTTTTCTGCGTCTTAGCCTTTGGAAAATTCGACTGCCTTTTATTCGAAGTGGATGATTACTCAACGTGCCGCTCCCCACTGAGGTAAACTTTGTGGTTCCCTCAAAGAAAAAGTCACTGCTCGCACAGACGCCCACTGCAAAGTAACTGCCTTATTACTCCAAATTGCTGCATGCAAAGCTCAGACCCTTAAAGGTAGCTCATCATGGCCTGATGAAAAACAGATGAGCAAAAAGCACAACACTATTCCTCCATCGGGTATGGAGATGCATACATTCATCACTGCGAGGCACAGGGCCTTTGTGTTAATAACCCCTCCATTATCAAATGAGGGACCTTACTGGGATTTGGCTGATTAGCGCCTAAAAACCAAAGGCAGCATTGAATTTGGAGGGGGGAAAAAACGGTTTCGTTTGATTGGTGTTTGTACAGCTTGAGCTTGTGCAATCAAGAAAAGACAATCACCTAAAAACTGACCTGTGAATGCACCAGACCATAGTTTCATTTCATTACAAGCACCATCAAATCGTTTTCGAGACTCGACCACAGGTTGAACTGGTGCCATTTTTGGGGTCAATGCTGTTAATCTCATTCTAAAGATTCGAAGTGACAAAAACGGAATTGTGTGGAACGACGGTCATGAGATGGTCGTTTATTCCAGAGAGAAATCACGTGGAGAGAATCGACACCTGGGAGAAATTTTCCTTCATAATTAATTTGGATCTGTTGGTTTTTTTTTTATATGTTGCTTTGGCCAGTCACTATGATGCAACATTTTTGGTTGTTTTATTGGTGTTTGGTGAAAGAATTTACAGTTAAAAATATACCAGAATGGAACTGGAATACGGTCAGAACTCTGGCATAGCATACTAATGACTTTCACATGGATGTTTGGTTTAGACCGTTTGCATTTTTAGAAGAAGTCTCCAGTGTGAGTGCTGCACAATAGTCCGAGATAAAGCTATTTTATTGGTTTGCTCACATCTTCAGGATGAAAGGGTTTTCCAGTTCCATTCTGTCTTCAGGAGTGGCCTCTATAATGTAGAAGGTGATTACAGAAACGCAGTTTTCTTTTCTCTAATGCAATTAATATAAAATGTTGTTATAAAGTTTACTGTGATAACCCAAGCATTGATTTACATTCGCTGTCATTAGATCTTTGTTTTTATTTTTCAGGCAGCAAGTCTTCTTTATTAAAGAAGAGAAAAACCCAAGTTTAATCAATAGCTATCAAATAATTATTCTGTGGATTGATGAGAAAAAAGTTACACTTGAGCATCCCGTTACAGCTAGCTCAAATCTAACAGGGAAATAATAATAATCTAATCAACAGTTAACCCTGGTGGTGGTGGTGTGATGCTCTGGGGTTGCTTTGCAGCTTCAGCACCTGGACGACTTGTTATAATTGATGGTCCAGCCATTAGTTCATGACCTTAAGCTCAAGTTTAATTCGGTCATGCAGCAGGACAATGATCCGATCCAGCACACCAATCAGATTGAGATGCTGTGGCATGACCTTGAACAGGCTTAAAAACTGTTCTATGGGGCCTAATACTATACTAAAACTAAAATCTATACCTATTCTGCAAAAAAAGAGTGGGTCAAAATCCCTCCATAGCGATGTGAAAGACTTAATACCAGGTATCGCAAACAACTGTAATTTTTAATGCCAGGTATTGGGTTTAGGGGGCAATTACTTTTTTCCACAGGTAGGTTTGGACAGCCTTTTTTTGTGACAATACATCATTTGCATAAGAGTGACACATGGGCAAAAAAAGATCACGGCACTCAAGTGAATTGATGGAGGAATTAGGGGTGGATGGGAGCTGAGATTGACAACGAGGAAACATTCAACCCAGGTCAACTCTGGGGATGACACGGAGTGCCACTGAGAAATAACAATGAGTCAGATGGAGGTAGAGTGTCTGATGTTGAGTAAGTCCCAACGGTTGACCCTCAAAAAAAGGCAATGACCACAGGTTAAACCAGGAGACAGCAAAAAGTGCCGACTTTCAAGTTCTCTAAAAACAGGAACAGAAACTGAGACAGGGATTCGATCGAGATTTAGAAAAACTCGGGTTATAGAGCTTGAAAAATGAATGGCAAGTTTTGGACAACGTGGGCCATATAAGAAATACATGCATCCTTGCAGGGGTTGTTTTTATAGGTATGACAGATGCACACAACCTGACGTGGACCTACCTGACGTGGACCTACCTCAAGGCACTGAAATCGTGTTTATATCTTTTCTTTTGAGTACACATCATTTATTCTGCCATAATATTAAGTTAAAACTTATGCGATCTCTCTGGCATGTGGACTTTATGCTATCAGTAGATCGATTCATCTTTATCAATACTTTGTAACTTGTGATGAGGGAATGATTTGGGCCCAAGGGGTCAATGAGAGCAAATCTTTCATACTGCATTGTCTCCCGTGAGGCAGAGGTATCCCTCATCGACTTGTCAGCACTTGGCAGCCTTGTTGGTTTAACAGCATATGACAAATCGCCTCACAGCTCCCTGAACATTCATGCATGTGTGTTCGTGTGCGCACAAGAAACCATGGACTGCCATCAAAGAAAAATAATGACGTGAACGTTTCCTGAACATTTTAGGAATTAGCTCTTCCGATTACTGTTTGCTTGGGCGTCCGACACGTTGTGCCGATATCATCGCTACTGACGATGGACAAAGTTTTACAAGTGGAATATTATTTGTGGTTTTTATCCAAGTAATAATAATTGCAACACAACAAGACTAACTACATCCAAAGATCTGAGAGGGCTTGTTAGTTTTTGAAGCATTTGCCATGACCTTCACTAATGTTTGCGAGAAGAAACGTGAACCATGAACCAAATGAACTCGCCCTCTGGTCTGTGTATGACTCGAGCTACATGCTAGTTCGAACTCTAGCACTCAAATAAAGGCTTTCAGGCAATGCTTTAATCAGCCTGTTGTAAGATTCTCATGTCGAGGACTACGAAAGAATTGTGTTGGCGTTTATTCATTCACTGTGGAGGAATTATAATTCCCAGATCTCATCGTATCCCATATAATACAGATGTGCATCTCCACTAGCGAGCGATACATTACCTTTTAAGCAGCTACCAATACGATACGATGCGATTTGATTCAACACAATGCGATGCAATGCAAATAATATGTTACAATGCGATATGGTACAGTAAGTAAGTATTTTTTTGGTCCAGACAGAAAACAATTCATCATTTTACTTTTATTGCAAAAAGAATAAAGATAAAACCAGACGTTCATTTCCTGTTATGTCTGCAAGAAGTTACAGCTCTACCTCTGCCATGTTAATCTGTATTCTATGTGTCTCTCAGGACACGCCTCCGTCTCCAGTGTTGTGATACATCATATTCACATAGCAGCAGTCTACATGTCCTATATTAGTCACTTTTTTAAATAATAAAAGTAGAGCGCATTTACGAATAATCTTTCATGAATAAATAAATTCTACCGATGCAAATTTGTTAAAAACGATACATCACATCCTTAACTTTTATGCCGAAGCGAATCGGTGAATCTTACCATCTCCATCATCTCTATTTGTATGTGCTTTTTGAACATCCTATTTCACAATTTATTGTTATAATAACCACCAGTCTTTGAACTATGGGATTACAAATCAACATAAACATCTTGCCTCAACATGTAATCTCTGTTTCTCTGAGAAAGTGCCAAACGTACAACCAATCTTTCACTGATTGTGCTTCACACTGGCTACGTTTCAGCGGAACTGTCTGTGGCTGGACAGAGACCTTATAAGAGCGTTACAGATTTATGTTCTCTGCTTCCTCTTCTGGCAAATGGTTGAGGTTCCTGTCAGTTCCAAGCATGCCATCATTCTTATTGTAAGCAGTTTGTGTTCAGAATGCACTGATGAGACAGATGGAGAGATGGAATATTGAAGAGAAAAAGAAAAAAAGAGAGGGAAAGGGAGCAAGGAAGGTCTTTCCTAAATGGCACTTGCGTCCTTAAAATCTTCTCTTCATATCGACGTTGCTTAAATCACTTCCTTAAATTCATAGCTTTTCCACTTTCATTATACAATAATGTATCAACTTATTAATAATAATGATAATAAAAATATTTATTATGAAATTAAGTCATTGTAATTAAATAAATTTGATTAATTTATTAAAAAAATAATATGATAATAATAATAATAATTGTAATAATATAAATTAAGTCATTGTAATTATATTACTTTTAAAAATAATAATGTAAATAATAAAAATAATAATCAACTTATTAATGATGATATTATTATTATTATTAAGTAGTAGTAATTCCAAAGGAAAGCCACCCCCCCCCCCCCCCCCCCCCCTTTCCCCCCTCTCTCTCTCTCTCTCTCTCTCTCTCTCCACCCCATATCAGGCATTTGATTTAATCCCCCATTATGACTATGCAACACTTTGGCAGGACAGACACCAGCCAGTGGCCTTCACCTACATGTACACTATTTTAACACAGACACGCTGTGGGAACTGCAACTCCTCATCCTGCATGTTCTCTTACTCACATGGACATCAGTGGAAACCTCAAATATATACAAAAGCATGCTTTGTTTTGTGTTAGATCACTTTTTATTGTGTGTGATATCCTAAGATTTTATATATATATAAATATATCTATAAAAAATATATATTTGTTTATTTCGCAAATTGTATTTAAGGGTGCAGATGGATGTGCGTATTATTATTATTATTATTATTATTATTATTATCATAAATCTAGTGAGATGCTATTGTTTTTAATGAAGAACTGCATTCTCTCGGCTGTTTATTTGGCTCGTATCCGACGACGCGGGAATGTTCTGGCCTGCCTCGGATGAGCAATTGCCTGTAATATAATATAGTGAACCCAGATGGGAGAAATAAATGCTAAACGCTTTAAAATGTGATGCGTTCAAGAAGCACGGCTGTTTAATGTGAATTCTCGTGTGTGTTTCCCCAGTTAGCAGGTGGGAGGGTTGCCATTTACATGGCAAACCTCAGGATCGAAACCGTCCATCGAGTCAGAGACAATTTAGCAAAGGTTTGGAGAGTTAAGCGCTCAGAGATGGGATTGTAGAACCTTGTGGACTGTCCTGGATGTATGCTGTTTTTATTTTTACACACGGTTATTTTGTGAGGCAGTATAAAAATGAACGCTATGATTTACAACCTAATGGCGAAGAAAAAAAAAAAATGCTCTTGAGCACCTACAGGCAGCTTCGCAACTCTATCAGCCCACATCATTTATTTTCTTTGGGTTGCTCTGCTTTGCTTTTGAGATTTGTGCTCTGGTTGTGGTGGAGCTGAGAGAGAAAACAGGACACGCCTTAGAAAAAAAAAAAAAGTGTCTCTGGTGGTCGGTGTCAGTTGTGCATGGAGATTGTGGTGTTTGGCCCCGACCCAAGGATTAGGTGTTCCAAGGAAGAGAGTTTTCTTGGCCCCCGTCAGTCTACAATAGTAGCTTGGGAATTGTGTGTGCATGCATGGGCGTGTGTGTGTGTGTGTGTGTGTGTGTGTGTGTGTGCATGCATGCATTTGTGAGTGTGCGTCTTCCTTCTTCTGCCTTTCTACCTCCTCTTCAGAATTTACGTCTTAGGCCGTCCACCTCCCTCTATTGAATACCCACTATTGCACGCAGATGGCGTAATCAAGGCCTGCCCTTTCCCTTGGTGGATAGCGCACGCACACACACACACACACACACACACACACACACACACACACACACACACACACACACAAATTAAATACAATGAGCAATTCTGAGAGATGTATCGAGAAATAATCAGATGGGGAAAGAAAAAAAGAAACATAGAAACTGAGAAGGAGGGCTGTCGAAAGAAAAGAATGAGAAGTCACAGAAGCAAGTGTGTGTGTGTGTGTGTGTGTGTGTGTGTGTGTGTGTGTGTGTGTGTGTGCAGGGGCTTGGGCAGAAGGGGTAAGACCGGATATGAAAACAATGGTCTCATTGTAGACAGATGACAAGACGAAAGGCACGGAGATTGACGGAAAATAGTGCCATCTACAGGCCTAAAGGCTGCACCATGAGATGATCTCTGAGAGAAGCTTCAGACGAAAGAGCTTTTGCTTCTGTGTGAAGAAAAAAAAAAACACCAGCAAGTGAATCAAAAACGTACGATACAATTGTTACATGAGAACATGTTACATTCATCCTCTTCTCCTGGATGAAGGTCTCGCCAGCGTGTTCGAACGTAACGCACAAGAGGCAGATGCTGAGGAAAATGTCAGTACATTGACCCCTACTGTGTGGAGCCTAACGCAGGGAGGCAAATATTTACCCTGCAATGTCTGAGCCTATGGCACTGAGCCACAGCAGGCTACCTCGTGCGGAAATCATCGCATCATCCTCCCTGAATCCCGCCGATCCGAGTGGTGATTTAAAATTTAGAAGGTTTTTGTTTATTCTCCTTCAGAAAGCTTATTATCTGTTCATTTTTATTTGCAAATAATATTTTTTATGGCATTTGGCAGATACCCTTATTCAGAGCTACTTACAATTATCTCATTCATACAACTAACAGTTAAGGGCCTTGATCAGGGGCCCAGGAGTGGCAACTTGCTGTGGCTGGGATTTGATCTCATGACCTTTGAGACTTCAGGTCACCTCGTAAGTATACGCACCGAATAGGAAGAGCTTCGGAGAACACGACACGCTGGATCAAAGGGAGGGAATGACGCAAAAAGATGAGGGTGAGTCAAGGATAGCTGACAGTACAGCAAAAAAAGAGAGAAGGCCACCAAATGAGATCTCTGGGGAACACACACACACACACACACACACACACACACACACACACACATACACCCCATGGTGTGGATGTTGACTTCGATGCAGTTTCACACCAACATCAGGCCACTGCATGCACGCCATGCGGACATGAAAGAGCATAAGAAAGGGCTGTAAACTAAAATTAGCCAAATCAACAAGAGAGTCAAAAAGGGTACATGTAGAAAAGAAAAAAAGAAAAAAAAACCCACACAGACCCTTTCGTAAACACGGTCATCTGATTCCTATTAGGAGCGAGGGCCGTCACGCTAAAATCTCTGCCCGCACAAAAAAACATGCGATACGGTGAAGCTGAGGTGCTAAAAGAGGACACACAGGACGTTTGGCTCCGGAGTCTGGCGCTACATCTGTAGCATGAGCAGGACAGATGTGCGCAACCTGGATGGAGGGAACACGATGCATCGTGCAACGTCTTATTGAACTGCCACATCGGAAATACCAGAGAAAAGGCAAAACAGATTAAAGGATTTCTAGGGAAACTTTAGCGCCGAGAAAACGTACAATTGTGACACGATGACTTTTCTCTCTCTCTTTTCCTCTCAGTCTAAAACAGAGGTTATGGCATATGATCACAATCTGGTTTATCAGAAAAATATAACATCTAATGTTGATGATGATGTTCCCCAAAATGTTACCACAAACTTGAAGGCACACAATTGAATGGGAGGCATTAGCAGGAAATTTTCCTTTAACTTCAACTAGGAGACCCAAAGGATGCTTCATTCCAACAATGCTCAGTGCCCAGCTCCATGAAGATATGGTTTTTATGTGGTGGAATTGAAGATCTCCTGCTATAGCTATCCAACCTCAACCTTTGTGGGATGAATTTGAACACTGACTGCACCCCCAGACCCCATGTTACTGACCTCACCTACATCAGTACCTGACTTTACAGACACCCTTGTGTCTGAATGAAATTTTACAAATATCCACAAAATCTTGTGAAACATCAAAAAAAAAAAAACGAGTGGAGCTTTTTAAAAGAGCAAATGAGGACTAAATGTAGAATAAAAGTACAGACAGCCTGGCAGCTAGACAGACAGACACAGAGTTAACAGACAGATAGACAGACAAACAGACAGAACGAGTTAACAGACAGATAGACAGACAGACAGACAGACAGAGTTAACAGACAGCCAGACAGAGTAGACAGACAGACAGATTACAGTGTGTATAGGAATGTGTGTGTGTGTATGTGCGCGGGCGCTGGATTTGGATCCACCTGTTCCAATCTAGAAGAACAAATCTAGAAGCTATGTAAGGTCAAGTTCAAGGACATGGAAATAAAATTAGCTGGAAATCCGATCCATATTAACCTTTTCGCCCGACATATCCGGGTCATTCGCTTTTTGATTTTTACGGATGTCGTCTTCACCTAGGATTTTCTTTCTACCTTGCAAGTTCTCTTAATCCACGACACTCTGTAGGCGTGCTGCGAAAGAGGTCAAACTGTAAGCTGTGAAAGCAAACGAGGCCTTGACTGCAACTCATCTGGACTCCTTATAAACACGGTGCTGCTAATTGCCTGCACATGTGGCCATATAAGCATGATGGTGCATGCGTGTGTATGGGCTTAGCGTGTTAGCACGCGTACACATGCGTCCGAATATAGCCGATGTTAAAATATCGGTGTGATCAAAGAGGGATTTTTTTTTCCAACTGTCCTCGATATGAAAGGCGAGCGAAAGGCAGGAACGGCCCTGCGGTAAATATTTGAACTGGGCTGTAATTGGTACCTGTCTCAGAAAGCTCGGGGGGTCTTTGATCGGCGCTCCTTTCCTGTTCCGTCGCTTTAAATGTGGAAATTTATTTATTGGCGGCTCCACCACATCCTACCTCGTGCCATCTGGAGACGGTGCCAAGGAATGGCGTCCTCATGACAGCATTTCATACAGTGTCTCCTACATCACAGTCGTCTACAGGCATGCGCACGATATGTAAATGACGCCTAGTTCGATTTTTTTTACCACACTTGTAAACAATAAAGGTGTTATGTACTTCAGTCCAATTTTTATACATTTCTCAGCAATTAATATAATAATTCAAACGTCTCCAAATACACACAAGGTAGAAGGAAATACATTATGAAACGAAGTTTCTTAAAACCTTAGCTTACGTTTTTGATTTTTAACATCCCGTTCCACATTTAGTCCCAATTTATAGCATTTGGCCATAAACAATCATCTAATTAATACAAGCAGTTGAGAGCTAAGGGCCTTCCTCAAGGGCCCAGCAGTGGCATTTTATGGTGGTGCTGGGATTTAAACTCACAACCTTCTAATCTTATCCACTGAGCTACCACCTCCCAATTTAGTCCACAAGGTGTTGCCTAAGGTTGAACAGCAGGAGATCTTCCACTCTAACTTATGCAAAACATATCTCCATCTTCATGTTGAAACAGGTTTGGATCTCCTAGTCCAAGTGAAGCAGAAGCTCAAATTGTACCAAAACGGTTTGGGGATGAACCACATCTGGTTGGAAATGTCAGGTGTCCCAATATTTGTGCCCAAAGACGAGACGGATGTTTTGATCTCATTGGAGTGAAAGAGGCCGTGATGTATCCGCTGGTCCGTCATTTTCTTTTTAACCCATTGGAAGATTTCCATTTACAGACCCTGAGGATAGGGGCAGGAGTAGAGGGCAGGAGCAGCAAATCACATGTACAAGACCCCAATGAATCGACTCCCTGTTCTGAAAAGGGGGATTCTCAACACAAATGTCACGATAAAGCACACGGGTAATCCCCATATCTTGAGAAGAACGATTTATTTGTGAGTGTGTTATTTAACCACATCCTGAAACCAAGTTTTTATTCATTCCAGGTTTCTGACAGATTACAATGGTTGAGCTGGGACGACAAAAAATAATCTGTATATTAAAAAAAAAAAAAGCGATGTATAGGCTAGACACGAGACCGGAGTATGACGCCAAACTGCAATGAAGTATTATTATCAGCCCAAGTCTGGCAGCCATTACAAAAAAAAAAAAAAAAGAAAGAAAAAGAGGCAAAGAAATCTGTCTTCTGTCTTCACAATAACAAAAAGATTGCTCCTTTCTCCACAAAGGCAAACCACACTGGGTTCGAGCGACAGAAATAGTAGCTCCAAACCCGATTTTAATAGCCTTATCATTTGAGCAGTGGAGCAGTTTCGGGTTTTGTACATCAGAACTGTTGCCCTTCAAAATGCTTCAGAGAGTCTGGGGCTTTTTAGCTCTGGTCCCCGGTATGGAGCCGGTGCCAAACCTTGAGAAGCGCTTGAGGATTGTGTTTAAGCGCTGGCAGAGGATCGCTCGGATATTTGTGTGCTAAGACGCCGCCAGAAGAGCGGGACTATGCCAAGAGGGGTTGTCTCGTCTCTGCTCTGTAAGCAACTGGAAAGTTTCGATACGTTTTTGCATGTTGCTTTCTTTTCAATTCTGCATGTTTTTGGTGCAACTTTGCAGTAGCCCTCGAAATTTCAGCAGGAACACCCATTAGAAGTTTGTTATATATCTCTAAACATTCCATTCCACATTTAATCCCCATTTGCTGTCATAGTAACCTTCAACTTTTCTGGGAAGATGTTCCACTACACTCTGGAGACACCACAGTTTCAGTAAAGTCAGGTACTGATGTCGGGGAGGTGTCTGTAAAAAGTGCCTGAAATGCCATCAGGATTCATATTCATTCACTGGGGTCGGGGTCAGAGCTCAATAGCAGGAGATATCAACCCCAAACCATATTTTCATGGAATTAGCTTTGTGCATCGTCATCCTGGAACAGGTTTGGGTCTGCTTGCTCAACTGAATGGAAAATGTCATGTTACTGTATTTAGAGATACAATCGCTTGCTTCCAACTTCGTGGCCACATATGGCTGGGAAAGTTGGGTGTCCCAATACTTTTGCTCTTATCGTGTGTTTATTTAATAAATCTGTAACCATGCAGAATTTGGTAGACATAAAATCCCATATTTGGATTCCTAATCTCTCCCTTTTTATCTTGTAAAATGACCTCAGTAATATTGAACCCAAACTACCGCAGTTTCTCCGACAGCATTTTTGTCCGAGTAGTTCTTCTGACCTCGGAATCACTGTGGATGAAGGGAGTTAAAGAGAAAGACACGCAGGAAGAATGTTGCTAGATCTTGGCTAGCTTGTGGCCAACAGTAGCGAGTAGTGATGGAGGCCAGCTCATAGCCACTTGTTTTCTAAAGAGTGTGTGTCTCAGGCACATGGTGTAATGGCAAACATGTGGTCCATCTGCAATGAGTTAGTGAAGATGGGGGGTCTTTGCCAAGTGGAAATCTTGATAGCTGCTGATAAGGGTCCTTCTTAAAATGTTAGCAGATCGACTTGTACAAGACAGAAGAGTGTGTGTTTAGATGGTAAATATAGGCTTTAAATCACATGTTTGGGCTCGAACGGAGTGCAAGATTGGAGTATGATGTAAAAGAACACAACATTTTTCAGCGTATTTCCTGCGATGGATAGAAAAAGACTTCACACTCATTTTGGCAAAGAAAAAAAATAATTTACTTCATTATACATTGTCATGTAAATCTACTGTGGTTTAAGGACTTCTGCCAAGATTTTCCCAAGATGAATGCTACAATCATTTTCTAAAAATGTATTACAGCAATGAAATGATGTTTCTCAGATCAGTTGCACATTTTACAGACCATTTGGCTACAGTCAGACATCTTTTAGTGCCTTGATAGTATTGTAATAATCTTTTTATATAGTTTCTAATCAACCAGATATCCAATCTAACTAACTGTCCCACCTTGTACTCGTGTCCATGGTGTCCTCTGCCTTGTTCCTTAATATATGCCATCCCCTGCCTAGTCCCAAGTCATTGAAATCCCCCAATTTGTCTGGCAATTCATGATGTCCCCTGCTTTGTACAATGTTCATGGTGTCCCCCACCTTATACCTAGATCCATGCTGTTACCAAACTTCTCTTATCTGTAATGTCCTCTGCCTTGTACCACGTCTATCTCCTCCCCTAATTTGTGTGTTAATTTATGGTGTCCCCTACTCCAATGTATTGAGGACATAACATCCTATCTGTGATGTCCTCAATAATGGTGGTTCTCACCTAGTCCCATGTCCATGGAATCCCCTCCTCAATTCAAGTTATTGCATGTCTGGTCCAATATCCACGAGTCCCTCGATTTGTACCCAGAACCATGCCTTGTCCCTTATCTGTAATGTCACCTGTATTTGATAACAATTGATGGTGTCCCCTGCCTTGTACCAGGTCCATGGTGTCCCCGATTTTTGTTGGTTAATTCATGATGTCCCCTGCATTGCACAATGTCCATGGTGTGTCCTGCCTAATTTCCATTCTCCCCCAGAACCCAGTGCGGGATAACCAGTATGTAAAATAAATGAATTAATAAAAAATGTCTTTTCTACATGCTGGATATCCAGTGGCATCAATAATCAGGTTAGACTGTTATTATCAGTCAGTCTTCAAGACACTCAGACTCTTTTCTTACAGTCAAAAGCGAACGGATTCCAAATTGCACTGTAGTCTTATTGAGCATGTAAAGCCTGCAAAGCCGAATGCCAAAAAGGATGCAGTGTCGAACTCGGGCGATTTGTGCTATTGCTAAGAGACCACTCGTCAAGGCCAAAAGCCCTTCCTTCCTTCCGACCAGTCTCTGCACGGAGTAGCCCAAGCTGCAATGAATTAACAAAACGAGAAGCGGAAAATTACACATTTAATTTTTTGACCCTGCTCCATTTCCTGATCTAATGTCCAATGCGCCGTGGGAGCAGCAGTCTCGCTTTGTTCTTATGGCTTTTATAGACAACGCTACACCATGTAAACCTTAGTCTCAAAAGAGTCCCGCACAATAAACATTCTGTCTTTGTTTTGGATTTGGGTTTTGAATCAATCTGTTAGGGTTTCTTCTAATCACAGGGTAGCTGGGGAGAAAGAGCGAAATAGACGGCACAAAAAAATGATTTGAGCTCCTTTTCGTCGAGATTCTGGCAGAGACTCGGACCTTAAACAAATGTTTTTATGTGGTGTTATAGAACACGCTGTGAGAGCGAGATGGCTTCTGGCAGAGGGACGGTTTAACAGAGGATAAATGCAGAGCAGAAATCTTGTTGTATTTGTCCTGATGCAAATTAAAAACCTGTACTATTGGTAGTCTGGGCATTTCTCAATCTTCAAATGAAGTGCTTTAATTACTGCCAATTCAGGAGTTGAATCAGGAATGAAAGAAACATACTCCAGGATTTATTCAAACAGTGAATAATAAATCTGTGTTAAATGGGTGTTTTTTGTCTCAGATTGTATCTGCCTTTCTTATCAGGAGTAAGAGTAATTGGCCAGCTTTTGCATTCCTGCACTGTGATGATTGAGATTAAGATGACTACAGTGCATTTATAAAGGCACTTTGCCTTTAGCCATATTTGTTTATACAGATATAATGACACGCTCGAGACAAGACAGAACTGTGTCACTAAGACTAGTCACATGTGATTCAAACAGAACACACTCGGACCCCTGGGCGACTTTCTGTAGCCGAGTCAAAGTATTGCCTGCCCCCCGTTACTATGTTTATTATGCAAAACGCTTTTAGCATCGAGTACTGAGCATTAACAAGGTCAAAGCAACATATACAAAATGGAGAAAAGTACTGGGACACCTAAATTCTCCAGCTATTTGTGCTTCCTCCCCAAACTGTTCCCACAAAGTTGAAGGCACAAAATCTTTTTTTTTCTTCTCTTGAACTTTGAGTTCAACCCAAACCTGTTCTAGCATGACAACACCCCTGTGCATAAAAACCAGCCTCCTGATGATATGGTTTTTACGTGGGTTGGAGTGGAAGATCTCCTGCAATAACATTCACCTACTGTACATCGATGTTACTAACAGCCCTGCACATCTTCACAAAATCTAGTGAAACATCTACCCAGAAAAATGGAGGTTATTATAACAGCAAATGAAGGCTTAATGTGGAATGGGATGTTCAAAAAGCACAAATGAAGCTAAGGTTCCCACAATCTTTTGTCTATAAAATCATACCTTTTACATCAATTTCGTCAATGAAACAGTCTACGATTAGAAGCACAGAACTGATTATTCCCAAGCCAGTTTTTGTTTGTTCAAGATGGTGTTATACTGAGAAAATAAAATCCCATACTTTATGTGGTGAATGTATCAAATATTCCCCTTTTAACCCCCAAACCTTGTGACCAGGACGTCCACAGTATTAAAGAGCTCCTTCCTCACATCATGTAGCGTAACTCAGGATTGAGAAAAGTTATCTCAGTCCCTAGATAATACCCCCCCCCCCCCCCCCCCCCCCCCCCCCCTCTTTTTCTAACCAGTGATTTAATATTGTTTTCAGCATTAATGAAATGCAGTTTAAGACAGATAACCTATAGGGACCTCATTTAGCCGAGGTGAATTGACCGCAAAGCAATTGCGAGTTTAATCACCGACCCCTCCGATACGGCCGCGGCCTGTCAATTTTCATATCAAACATCATTGTCCTTGTCTGATGGACAACGCTCGGCCTTTATTTCCAAGCTAATTGACTTGTTTCAAACGAATAAAATAAAATTGTAAAATTACACTGATTCGCATCAGTCCTTATTACCTGCTATTCATAAAACATCGAATTCTGAGTAGATCGGAAAAACATACGTATTAAATAGACGATAAACACTTCTATGCGTAATGAACTACGTGTAATCTCGTTGGGTTTTATAATGTAACATGATTCATAAAGTAAAGATGGTCCGAGCCGAGGGTCAACGCTGATTCCCCGAAAAAATTAACTGATAATGAACATGAATGTGGCTTGAATATGAATTGGATTCTTTTGTTGAACACAACTCAAGCTGCTTCTGGGAATTGTAGTCGAACACAAATTAACGGAGTGTGAAGTCAACTGCTGCGATCAAACCTGAACCATGATGATCTCGACTGTGTCCGCGCCACATTTCTGCATATAAACGGCTGTAAAACGGGACAGACTTCATATTGTAATAAAGAGTAGTGTTTGAAGTTTAAGGAGGCACAGGGGTGCTTGGTTCAGGTGTGAATAGTGGATTGTGATTGGCTGTAAAAAGTTCAGGTGTAAATAGTGGATTGTGATTGGCTGGAAGGAGTTCAGGTGTAAATAGTGGATTGTGATTGGCTGGAAGGAGTTCAGATGTGAATAGTGGATCGTGATTGGATGGAAGAAGTTCAGGTGTGAATAGTGGATCGTGATTGGCTGGAGGAAGTTCAGGTGTGAATAGTGGATTGTGATTGGCTGGAAGGAGCTCAGGTGTGAATAGTGGATATTGGATGAAAGAAGTTCGGATGTGAATAGTGGTTTGTGATTGGCTGAAATGAGTTCAGGTGTGAAAAGTGGTTTGTGATTGGCTGGAAGGAGTTCAGACGTGAATAGTGGATGGTGATTGGCTGGAAGGAATTCAGGCGTGAATAGTGGCTTCTTTTTGGTGAATTCAGAGCGTTAAAAACACTGGTGGTTTGCATTTGTCAGTAGAATCAGAATACACTACTTATAAACACCTGTAACCATAGTAACATCTATTTCCCTTTCCATCCAGAGTGAGACAGCAATTGTACACATTTCCTAATGACTTTACTCTTAGGAGTTTTGCAGGTGGTGGAACTTTTGCAGGTGGTGGAACTTATTTTAAAATTTTCCTTCTTCACTGTATAAGTCGAGGCACAAAATACATTTAAAGAAGTAAAAAAGAAAAGGTTCAGATGGGGGGAAAGAACAAAAACAGCACTAGGAGTTCACTTAAACAGCTTTATTATTAGTAGAGAAGTAGCACACACACAATTCAATTTCTCGATTTCTAAATATTTATCAAAAATGCAAAACGTATGGCACTACTTTATCTGTATGTGTGCGATTTGGAGCAGCAGAATTCTAGATCTAGTGAGCAGTAAATAATATAAGCAATGAAAAAGGATTATTTTTATTCATTTGGTCAGTTTGGCTCAGTATACATCAGTGGCAGCTTTAATTTGTCCATGCTGGGATGTGATCATGGTAAAAGGTGACCATGGTCAAATTCACGACTACAATTCAATATTATATATATATATATATATATATATATATATATACATACTGTATATCAGCATTTGGAATTTTTCTTATTTATTGTAATATTAATGTTATTATTATTTTTTTCTTTTTCATCATTATTGCTTATTTAATGTCCTTTGGAAAAGTTTAAATCTTCTTAATAAACCAAAAATAGCACTTGTAAATAGCACACACAAAAACTCAACCAAGTGCACCATAGCTACGGGAACTCAGCACCTTGGCACTCCAAACCTCGTCCAGCCAAGCTGAGCTCACCTGGTACTGCTCACTATTATAGAAAATTTCACTTTCTATGCCAAATTAAATAAATATCTAACATTTCCAGTCGCAAAGCTTTCGCCGTTGCAGTATCCCAACGACTTGCCTAACAAACCCAATACCTCCCATAGCTCGATGACTCAGAGTTAAAAGTGCACCCAAACCATGGAAACACCACACTGGAATGATGCCTGAAACACAGGAACCCGACAAGTAATTTTAGAGGTGCCAACATAACATTACCTCAGGTTTCTAGGTCACACCTTGGTGGACGAATTTCCAGCCTTAGGTGAGGACACTTATGTCCTTATTTCCATGCAACATAGATGGACTAAGTGAGACATGGTCATTTTGCTTGTCTTCAGTTCTCGTGACTTGTCTCCTCTCACCTTTACTTTTATAGCAAAGTGAATTGTGCTTTTCAGAGTATAGTTTTTAGGTTTTTTGGAATCTCCCTTACCAATTATAACAATGGAAATGGTCCTGAACACATTGTACACACCGCATTATCATTATTTCTCAAACATTATATTCAATTCTGATTGAATTATTTGCAGTAGAAATATTGCTGGCCACTGAGACACATTTTATAACTAGGTAAAGTTTAAAACTTGCTGTATACTTGGGGCAGCATGATTCCCACCCCAATGGTGCTTGTTGTAGATCTTTTTGTTGATGGAGCAATGCGCTTTTTGCTTCGCGACTGTACAAAATCCAGAAAGTTGAGAAAATCAATCAGCTTAAATATATATATGTCATACAACACCATTTAAAACAATTTCTGCCACCCAAAAGAGGTACTTATTATAAGAGGTATTTCAAAGCAATCCTGTTCCACATTTAGTCCATCTTTGCACTTATCATAGCCTCTACTCTTCTGGGGAGATGTTCCACTAGATTTCGGGGTGTGCTTGTCAAGATTTGTGTTCATCCAACCAGATGTAGAGTGAGATGAAGAGGCCTGATGATCTAAAAGGTGTTAAATAGGGTTAAGATCAGAGCTCTCTAGATGTAAAGCATTTCTTCATGGAGCTGGAACTTAAAGTGAAGAGGAAATGTCATGTGACTCCATCTAAAGGCAACCTATACACTTGTGTGTCTCAAACTTTGTTCTTGTAATTAGCGGAAGAACCACAAATGGCTGGAAAACCCAGGTATCCCAACAATAGTAAATGTTCTGAATAAGGTGGAGCTCTACCTGACCTGTAGAATGTTTGTCTGACTGTGCTCTAGGAGTATATATTTCTATGAATTAAAAGCTATACTGGTCTGAACACTATACACAAGCTGAACCTGATATTGAAATCCATACTGAGGGGGTCTATTTAATATATTTAACAGCAGAAAAAAGCCTTACTGCTGCAAAATGTTCCAGAGCCTCTGTTTAACATGAATTCTAGAAAAGCCGTACGAGTTTTTGGAAGACTGCCACGTGAGCCGAAGATACGCACCATGTTTTGTCTCATATCATGTTTCCTAAGCAGAGCACTAAGGGGTTTGCAATAAATACATTAGCAGTGTAAAGAGGGTCTGTGTTATACCGTCTACACAAATACAGAAAGAAAGATTTGTTGAGAGAAAGCTCCGCGAACGCGGGTGTGACGGCACACCAGTGACTTGAGAGTTGAGGTAGTTGGGTGTGGAGAATAACCTCGAAATGAGAAACGACACATAACTGGCTAGAAAATATGTAGCTGGAACATTCTTTTTAGAATGTGTCAAAGGTGTGTAGCGAGAAGGTGCGCTTTCGAGCAGAGTAAGCTGCTTAACCTGGGTTTCATTACCTACACATTTACCAGACACACCGTGAAGTTATTCTGCTCTCGGATTTTTCTTTGGCAATCGATTTAAAAAGGACATGAGTCAGAGGTTTCTTTCAGCCGTCCTTGACCTACCCGTCGCAATGCCCCTCTGAGCAAAGAACTGAAACCATTATGAATAATTTTTGTAAGGATTGTGTAGCTAGAAAACGAATGACGCTAATGTCATTAGTACTTCATGCCACTGAAATGATATTAAACATGTATGGAACACTAAATTGAAGAGGCTTTGTATTACATAATTCTTTTTTTTGGGTGGTCCTTCTAATGAGAAAATGCAGAAGGTCAAGAATCAAATAATAGAAAATCTTATTCCAATCTAGGCGAAGTAATTACCGAGATTTCTTTTGTGGAATTTGAGCCACACAGGTTTCTATTCATCCAGAATGTTCTTGGCTTTGGAGCGCACTGACGGTGAAATTGGCCTCACCTTCTGCTGCTGTAGAAGGTCAAATGTAGATACACTAAGGATTTCTGACACCTTGACTCCTCCTCTCCTAATATAAGCTCACCTTGAGTCTATAAACTCGTAGACCTAATCATAAAGACTTTGCCGTACCCATCCCAGATCTCACTCACAATATGCTCATACATTCATCCGACACACATAATCCTGTTTTCCCGAATTAAATCAGTGTACGAGCTTCTGAAATACACGCCTGTATTTAAAGCGTGAACAATAAAGAGGCCTACAACCTGAGAACTTTATGAGGAACTATATTGTAGTCTCTCTCTCTTTTTGGCTCTGAGGAAACAGCCTGCCATGTAGGACTTAAACCAGGCGAGAAGAACGCCAAATACAGGTTTCTAAATGGAGGAACAGTGCAGAGCGTTCATCCTACGATTGGGAAAATCTTGAGGTCAATTCACGAAGATGCCAGACACGGTTATGGAAGGAAGCCAAGTGTTCCTGCTTCTTGAGCAAATAAGAGGGATGGAAGGTGTTGTTCTTTTTACCTGTTAATCAGTGACACTATCCATTGTAGGTATCTGTGGGGTTATATATAGCTCCCTTTACTTATTCTGGAACCCTTTTATATTAAAGTTATATTCCCATTGATATTTTTTTACAGTGCACTTGGGTGACCAGGACCAGGACATCGTACAACCATGACTTCTTGTTTCACAGGGGTTTAAAACATGAGGTAACACACAGACCAAATTCTGTTTGTCATTCGCTACAACGGGTAAGACCAAGAAATATAAACCAATCAAGTATAACGTTAAGGCCACATGACTAATATTGTGTCCACATTTTGCTGCTAAGACAGGTTTGACCCTTCGACCATCAACAGCATGAACATCTTTAGCAATTTGAGCTACTCGTCTGTTGGTTCCCAATGATCCAGCCTTTACTTCCCATGTGCAATAGTGAGCAGCCAATGACCATGTCGACGGTTCACCGCTGTTCCTTCCTTGGAGAACTTTTGACCACTGCAGACCAGGAACACACACAAGAGCTGCAGTTTTGGAGATACTTTGACCCAGTCGTCTAGAAGTCACAATTTGTCAAATCCCAACGTTCGTCCAGTTTTCCTGCTTCTAACACATAAATTTTGACTTTTCACCGCTTACAATGTTATGATGTCAATGTTATGCCTGATCAATGTAGCTGAAAGAATAATGTGTGTCTTTAAATCCTGTAGCATTTAGTTTTCTCTTCACTGGAGATAATTAACCCACGACAATGCCCCTTGCACAAAGATCTCTATGAAGGTATGCTTCAAATGAGCTGGAGTGGAAGATCTCCTGCTATTGAGCTCAGATCTCAACAGTATTGAATAAATTTGGAAATGGAAAGAAAAGAAAGTTAAGTGCTTTATGCTCATCACAGCACAATGAAATTCTTTCTTCACATATGCCAGCGATGTTAGGAAGCTGGGGTCAGCCATGTTACAACGTCGCTGGAGAACAGAAGGTTAAGAGCCTTGCTCAAGCGCCCCGAGAGTGGCTACACTTGGGTATAATGGGACTTGAACCTGCAACATTCCTTTACCTTTAATAACATCCTTGTGGCTGAATGAGCACAAATCTCCACAATATCTAGCAGAACATCATCTCAGAAGAGCGGAAGTTATTCTAACAGCAAACAGGGACTAAATGTGGAATTAGATGTTTAAGAAGCACATAGAAATCTCAGTCAGGTATCAAAACGTTTGGCCATATAGTGTATATCTAACATGGGAATTCAGGCTAAAACCAAAGGATGGCAGCTTACTGGTGAAATATGAGCAAATTCATTAATAAAAAGCAAAAACAAAGAAAAAACAATTGTTCAAACATTCACGCTAATTCACTTATCTCCTTCTATGCTAGCTGTACACAACTTTAAGTACACCCCTCCACACTTCTTTTTTAGCACTACACCCAGCACAGGAAATGATATAATTGTTGCATTTTTTCCCATGCCCACATGTCCCACGCTTGACCCTTGCAGCCAACTGCTGGGAATGGCTCACATGTACTCTAAGTGATTAGGGCTAGAGGGGGGCTTGTGGGCTAGTTCAGGACCTTTACAGTGTATACATGCGCCTGTAAGGAACAAGTTTGTGGGAAAAATCGTTTATGAGGACCGGCTGCTAAAAAAATAAAAGCTCCTCGGGAAATCTGTTAAACTGGTGCGAATGAATCGTGTAGTGGAAAAACTGGTAGCATGTATAAACTTCGGTCTTATACGCCGTAAAAACCCATGTTTTTATATGTCGACACCGTGATGACCTCACCCCCGCCGGAGGCTTCGGTTATGAAGCCCGTTGCGTCCAGCATCAGTCTGTCTGACTGCACATTACTACCGGGTGTATCAGGGACAGATCATGAGGGTGAGCCCTGAACCAAACAGTGAGGTGTATTGTCATGCCTAATCCGGTCAAATGACGGCATGCGACTTCAGAACACTGAGGTCATAAGAAACGCCTCGGGACTCTGGACGAGGCAGAGAAAGATCTTGGGTCTCTCAGAGTGAAGGGTTCTCAATTGGGATTAACTTATGAGGTCTTTAATGCCCACTTATAGCAGGTTTTTGATGAATTACGAGGAACGATTAAGATATTTATTACACCACAGCATGACTGAATTGTATGTAGATTCATTTATTCAAGCTGTTATATAATTCATATTTATAATGCTTGATTTTTCTGACCTGGAAAAATCAATCCTTTGCTAAATGGAATAATATTTTCATAACGTTATCAAGTGTTACCTTCACTTATCTCTGTATGCATCTATAGCTGTTTTTTTCCACACACACACACACACACACACACACACACACACACATTTTTCCCCACACACACACACACACACACACACACACACACACACACACACACACACTCCAGCCCCCGCCACACACCTTCCAGCCAATCAGAATCGAGTATTTCATCAGACTATGGTACAAATGCATTTACTATTTTTTCTAAAGATATTTTTGAAGAGTTTTTATGATCACATTTAAATACAGGAAACAGATCCTAGGGATGGGTATTATGCGACAAGGTTAGATGCCATGACATTAATCCATAAAATTGTTGCTGTCCTGCACTGAAGTTTTATCTCGACATTAAACTTGTAAAACATGAGATGCACCTGCTAAATATTTAAATCAAAATCGGCATTTATTGGTCAAATACGCCTGTGCATACGATTGTTTACAGCAAACCATAATAACACAATTGGATGACAGTAGAGTAGTAATAAGGAGTCTAGCTAGATTAGATTAGATTAGATTAAATCTATTGAATGTGATATTTAATGCCATGGAAATTAGCTGTTATTTTGGTCCATTCGGTCAAAAATCATTGACGGCTTTAACTCATCAATGCTGGGAAGTGACTGTGGTGACCATAAGGTGATGATGCAAGGCTAGGTGTGAGGGTTTACACCATTTTAATTCCAAATTTTTCACTAATAGTGTGTAATGCAAACTGTGAAAAAGTATATGAATGATTCTAAACTACCAAATACACTTCACTGGAAACTCCAGTTCGACTTCGATCATCATTACACTCCATTCTGCTTTTCCTTTTCAGAAGATTTAAGATCAGTTTCTCATCGAACATTGTACAAGTCTTCGGTTCACTATGTCAGCAGTGCAGTGTGTGTGTGTGTGTGTGTGTGTGTGTGTGTGTGTGTGTGTGCATGAGTAAGACCTTTGGGGGTGATTTTGTCTCGTGAAACCCAGCTGTTGTAAAAGCAACAACAAACTCATTCAATCCGTGTTCACAGTCAACCTCATGAAAACATCTCCACGTTTCTCAGTTATAGTACCGAGTTCTGTATACATACCAAAATCTCTCTGGGATCTGGTCCGCGATTAAGCGCCGTTCTCGCAAACTTCTGAAGAACATTGAAGTGATATCAAACGGATTTGGGCAGCTAAATATGGTCACTGCATGTGGCGAAACGTTTCCCAAAATCAATAGAAATCCAGACATAAAGAAGTCCAGAACTTTTTTTTTTTGGTGCTTTTATCAATTTCCTTGTAAAGTAAAAAAAAAGTGTGTGTGTGTGTGTGTGTGTGTGTGTGTGTGTGTGCATGAGTAAGACCTTTGGGGGTGATTTTGTCTCGTGAAACCCAGCTGTTGTAAAAGCAACAACAAACTCATTCAATCCGTGTTCACAGTCAACCTCATGAAAACATCTCCACGTTTCTCAGTTATAGTACCGAGTTCTGTATACATACCAAAATCTCTCTGGGATCTGGTCCGCGATTAAGCGCCGTTCTCGCAAACTTCTGAAGAACATTGAAGTGATATCAAACGGATTTGGGCAGCTAAATATGGTCACTGCATGTGGCGAAACGTTTCCCAAAATCAATAGAAATCCAGACATAAAGAAGTCCAGAACTTTTTTTTTGGTGCTGTTATCAATTTCCTTGTAAAGTAAAAAAAAAAAAAAAATCATCATAGATCACATGGTAGTCTGGACCTAATCACTGCAGTTGGTGGTGCACAGGTCATAGTGGTGTTTTGGTAATTTTGCATTAGTTACATCCTATTTGTAGGGGAAAAGAAAACAATCACTTCCTGACAACTGAAATTAACCTCCTGTTCAAAATCATTATACAGATGATGGTACAGTGGTCCCCCAAAATTAGCAGGGTTCCGATTTAAGACCCCTACGAGTTCTGAAAATCCGCAAATTTTGGACGCACTCTAGCACCTATGGTACCTCAGTGAATTCTTCTCGACATTACATCACTTTATAAACATAATAGTATACAGTATTTGGCCAAATACATAGTTTAAAATATGATTCCTAACAATCCTGAATATTTGGAATATCTGTTGCGGTTTCCCACAAATTTTAAGAAAATCCGTTACCTGCTGTTAGGTTCCAAATGAGAACCCGCAAATTTTCCGAGCATCCAAACAAATCCCAAAGGTATTCAATAGGGTTGGAGCTCTATAACAGTTCACTCATGTTTAAGTCCAGTGGCGTCCTATACAATTGTTGTATACACACACCAAGTTTAAGGGAGCGTGCTGAATGGTTGGGAATGTGGGGAATGTCTTAATACTTTTGGCCATATAGCGTATAATCGAGCACTGACAAAACGTCTAGTGGGGTTTATAGTAAAAATAAAGTAAAACGGATTCCTTTAATGATTCAACCACGAGAAAACAATTTCGGTTTATCAACCAATCTAGCGATAAGCAGAAGAATGAGTCGTGATATCAAAATACAACTCACTTTCTGGAGGACCGTAGAAGGATATTTATCCCAGGGTGCAGTGACGGATTCACACGCGTCGCATGGGACCTTTACAAGGCAATGCGCAGGAATTGGGGAAGGACTTAAAGATGTTATGTAGAGAAAAAAGGGTTATAACAGGGTTATAAATGTGTCCTATAACCGTGTGAAGAGGAACTGAAAGATCATATTTGAAGTTAAAAAAGGTACATTACTGAAAATCTTACTCCATCACATCAAGTTCAATATGACGAGTAAAAGTCCGAGTATTTGATTTGAACAGTACTCGAGTGTTCGATTCGTATTGAACGTAGGTACACCTGTCCTCGACGCACGTTAGCGAAAAGCCAAAAGCAGATGATGCGTGAGGTTTTTCCGAAAACACAAATCAAATCGTACACCTCAAATCACACGCCATTCACCAAAATCAACACAACAGCTGCTTCAATGTGCCAGAACTCAATCAAGAAAAAAGACAAATAAAGCAAACTTTCAATAATCGATCTTCAATTAAACAACGTCACAAAGTAGAAGTTATTGTTCAACTGACAAAATTTCAAATAGTTTTAAGTAAACAAATTCAGAGCTGACTGATTTGATTGGCTGATATTTTTGTATTCATTTAAATAAAAAACAATTTCTGTAATCTGTAATTACCCCAAATTTGGGCTAATTGATTTGGAGATTTTGGGGGAGAATTTTTTTTTTATTATTCAAATGAATCCAAAAATATCATCCAATCAAATCTTTCGAATCTTCAAATCTATTGATACGTAAATGTAGTTAAGTAGAGAATAAAAGCTGTTTCGTCTTTTATACTCCGTAAAATCAGAAAATACCCATAAAAAAATGTACTTAAGTACAGTAATGAAGTACATTTACACCACTGTCTATTGCAATCAGGACTAGAAGATCATCCTGTTTGCAAAGACCAAATAATTTCTGATTGGTTGGTGATTATTACTGAAACTCAATACTGGTTCAGATTTAAGGTGTTTGTGTAGGATTGTGTTACCAGAGAAATCTGGAGAAATCTAATCAATATTGCATGATCACATGACCTTTATTTTTTGTATTTGCACCAACAATCAGGAGGATCTGTGTGTGTGTGTGTGTGTGTGTGTGTGTGTGTGTGTGTGTGTGTGTATGTGTAGCTGCAGTTTTATCTATAATGCATTTTTCTCAGTACTGGATGGTTCACGATGGTTTATCAAACACAACCCATTTCACACTGTCGCATGCTTTGTCCATTCTGAACCACATCCCCACTGAGACACACACACACACACACACACACACACACACACACACACACACACACACACGCCTCCTCCCTCCACCATGAGAAGCAGTGGACACCGATTCGACGCCGAGGTGTGGAGCGAACTGCTGGGATAAAGCCGTGTTAGCTGGGGAACAGTGAGAGCTGGATTAGAACATCTCGGCCTCTCAGCTTGTGGATGTTCGACGGCCAAGAACAATTGCAGGTCCGCAGTGGTCCTTATTCATGTGTTATCAGCAGAATGCCAGTGAATCGGTGGGGATACCGGTGGAATTCGAGCTCTGCTGTACTGCCCTCTGAACACCGACGCCGGGGTTGGAGACGAGGATTTACCCGGATTTGTCTGCTTCAGTCGGCTTCCAGAAAACCATCCAGAGAGCCAGTCAATAATAATAATAATAATAATACATATGAGGGACTGTGTGAATAAATAAACGAATAAAAATAGACACGAATGAGTGCATAAAGGAGTATATCAAAATAAATTGATGTAAAACAGAAACGAGTGCATAAATAAATAAATATAAAATTATTCGAGCTCTGCTGTACTGCCCTCTGAACACCGACGCCGGGGTTGGAGACGAGGATTTACCCGGATTTGTCTGCTTCAGTCGGCTTCCAGAAAACCATCCAGAGAGCCAGTCAATAATAATAATAATAATAATAATAATAATACAAATGAGGGACTGTGTGAATAAATAAACGAATAAAAATAGACATGAATGAGTGCATAAAGGAGTATATCAAAATAAATTGATGTAAAACAGAAACGAGTGCATAAATAAATAAATATAAAATAAAAAATGGGTGAATAAACAAGTGAATAAAGGTGGATAAAAATTATTAATTAATGAGTAACTGAGTGAGTGAATGAGTAAAGGGATGAATGAAAAACAGAAACGAGTAAATAACCAAATTAGTGCATAAATAAAATGAGTGAGTAAATAAATGAATAAATAAATAAATAAATAATTTGTGTAAGAATATATAAAGAAATAATTAAAGAATTAAAATGAGAGAGCAAATAAAGGAAGGAAGGAAACAAAAATTAAGAAAGTGAGTGAGTGAATGAAAAACAAAAAGCCATTAAATAAAAATATAAAAAAATTAGTGCATAAATAAATAATTAATCAGAGTGAATAAATGAATGAATAAGCGAGAAAGTAAATTAATAAATAAATGCACAAAAAAAAAAGGTGTTTTTCTTTTAGTAAAAAAGGAGAAATAATCTTTTTAGAGAAGCACAGCGGTTGTAAATGTAAGTAAATGCATTTTTAATTATAAATCAACATTATTTAAAAATAAAATGCTCTTATGGTGGTTTGCAACAAGAGGAAATAAAAAAAACACACATTTTACACTTAATTATTCCAATTAATCACAGCAGCTGTTCAGCTACGAGAGCAGCCGAGAGCCAGGATGTGACGGACCCTCGGCACATTAAACTGCACTCGGTGCACCTGTACAAATACGCATGGTGTAGTAATGCAGTGATATCAGCCCCTGAAGGTTCTGCTCATCATTTCAGCACAGTGCAAGAAGTTAAGTACTGTAAAACTCAGACTCATGACCTAACAGCGAATTGAGCAGCTGCTATATTTGGCTGCTGCCCCTCTTTTTCTCTCTCTCTCTTTTTTACCTCCAACATCTGTGATCATTAAAACCCCAGCCTGAATGCTCCTTTAGTGACCTGCAAAGCCCCTAAAGCCATGGTGCCTCTGAAGCACACCTGTGCCTGCTTGGAGAAAATGATCGGATCATGGCGATTAGTCTGCAATTAGAGATCAGTTCAAACCTGAACTACTACCAGATCGCATTACAAGTGTTTGGCAAAAGCGAGTTCACAAGTGCAGGAGGCCTCTGACTAAACACCACCACCACCACCACCACCACCACCCCCACCTGGAGAATGAGAGGAACGCGACAAGGTGCACGTTTAATTGCTAAAAGTGTTCTACAAACATTCGTCCGCTGGGTGTGTAAATCGCGGCGCCTATAAAATGAGGTTCTACACCGATATACGTGCAGCTGAAACCTACAGGAAGGAGATCTAATCAAAAGCCATTCAGCACCTTCTTTAAAACCAGAAGATGAATAGAAGACTCAAGGTTCCTCGAAAGAAGCTTTCAGGGCGTGTTTCTCTAAAGTTTGTGGACACCTCACCATTAAAATGCAACATGCTTCTCATTTGCTCTTATGGGTAGATGTTCCACCTCCACTCTTTTGAGATGATGTTCCACTAGATTTTGTGGAGATTTGAGAGGTGAAGGTGAAGGTGTATAGTAGGGTTTGGAGCTCTATAGTAGATCTTTCACTCCAACATCCCCATGTTACACATATCTACATGAAGATTCATGAAGATATGATTGAGAAGAACCACGTATGGCTGGAAGAGTTGGGTGTACACACACGTCATGTTGGAGGTGTCCGGAGTGTATCTGACTTCAAACTTGGATGTCAGAATCAGGATTAAAAGTTCAAGCAAATGCAAAACGTTCAGGATTCACAGTTTCGTTGTTTTCTTGCATTTGGTCTAACGACTGCACGGGAAATGTGCCAGTTTGGCGCCCTCTAGTGTTCCTTTTAGATATATTCGTGAAATCAACTTGCACTGAACGGACAAAAGTACTGGGACGCCTGACCTTTCCATCCATATGTTCTTCCTCATTAAACTGTTAGCACGAAGTTAGAGGCACACAATTTTTTTAAGATGACATCCTTAAAAAATTTAGTTACGTGACACCATGAAATTTCCCCGATCTCCTGCTCTGAAGCTCTGATCTCAACGATACTGCGATGAATTATTTATGCTGACTGCACACCAGGCCTCTTCACGCCTCACCTTACGGTTAGATGTCCACAAACTTTTGAACATATCGCGTATAAGTGAAGACTTGACACTTCACTTATAATCAAGATTTTTTTAACAATATGTCTGTTCACTGCTTCAGCCACAAGGTGGCAGCAGAACACCATTACAGTACACAAAAGACAGCAATTAATTCGCCAAAAGGAATAGAATCCAGAATATTTTCATTTTATATGCATGTGTATATATAAAAATAAATAAATATAAATAATATGGCTTGTTCTACTTTCTAGTAATTCATAGTAAGCCAGAAAAGGGTCATAAATCCAGCAAAGGATCAAATCCCCAGAGTTTCCCCACACACAGGATGACCTTTTCAATTCTGATGCCAGAATAACATTTCATTACAAATGCATGGCAGGGATATGAAAATAAATAAATAAAAAGAGACACCGACAGATGCACGGTGTATTTCTAAAGTCGGTTTTGTTGACGCTTAAAAAAAATAAAAGGCCGTACATAAACAAGTCGTATTTAGAAACTCTAAATTCCAGTGCTGTGTTTCAAGTTTCATCCTGCCCACAGTGAAATCGGAGCCCGGCGCTAAAATGCAATAAAACGCAGCGTGGTATAACATAAGCATTGTATAAAAATCCCGCGGGACGGGTCGCACGCGCGGCGTCGAGGTAAACAGCATCTGTCCTTTCCCCATGATGCACGTGGAACCACGCAGCGGCAGCAAAGCGAACCTCATTACAGGAGACTAGACAGTGTTTGGGCCCGGCAGCCATGTTGGAAGTTTTATTTAAAAGTGAATAGCGTGCACTTTGTTCGAAGGGTTACGGCGAGAAGGAATCGGCTGGGCTTTAATTAATCTCGGCCTCCTCGGCGCACGTCCCTGCTTCCGTCTCAACCTTAATTCAGTCGAATACAGAAAACCAGGCCACGATTACCACCCGGTGATGTAACGCATGATGCAACCGCCTGCAAGACTGCGAGCGGATTCTATTAAAAGCCAAGCCGAGAGATGTTTGCTGAAAACCGTGCCAGTGGAGAGCAGGAGAACAGATCTCGCGTTTGCGTACATTAAGGTCGAACAGTCGATTTCTTTTTTTTTTCCCGCTGCACGTCTGAGCTTTTTGTAGCTTTGGGGGTTTTTTTTGTTTTTTTTTTAGATTCCAAACACATCTTTCAGGTATGACGTAAAACACGATGGAACACGAGGTGGAGGTTATTTCTGAGCTCGTCACACCTTTCCGCAGCGTCTGAACCGTATCTGGTGTGTGACGGTGGATCATGTGAGGGAATAATGTATATCTAGTTTACATGGTTTAGAAATGTGTGCAAGATCTCCTGCTGTAGAGCTCCAACCCTACTGAGCACCTTTGAGATGAACGTTTCCATGCTGACTGCATCTCAAGCCTCCTCACCTCACCTACGTCAGTACCTGACCTTAATAACAGCTAGTGGAACATCTTCCTGGAAGAGTGGATCATGATATAAGAGCAAATGAGGAATAAATGTGGAATGGGATCGTTTAAAAGGAAGCAGATTCCAATCCATGGGGTCCAGAAAGAAGAAACAGCTACAGTTTGAGGGTGAATTGTAGAAATAGAGAAAACACTATGAATAGTTGATGGTAGGACTTCAGGTTCATGGCCAAATGAGCTGATCCTGAGCCTGGCTCAGAGCAGTGGAGCGTCCCAAAGATGAGCTGGTTCTCCGAACAAATGTTCTCTGGACCTCAGTAGGTCATGGAGTGTCCTCCTTTTCCACCACCACCACCACCTCTGCAACTATCCCAAGGCAGACCAGACATTCTCCATCAGCTTTTTAAGATCTTTTTTTGCATCTGCAGCTCAGACACTTTTTTCCCAGGAAACTGATCAGAAGAACCACAGACTGCTAGATCTTCAATATCTTACTGCAAACATTGAAGGAGCTGAGCATCTCCAGAGAGGAGATCCCTCATGGGTACAGCAGTGACCTTGAAAACCATAATTTCTCTTCAAGTCAAATCGTGAGATGTTTAGGGATGTATATTGAATTTGGGGGGAAATTTGGCTGTGTTTAAACACACACACACACACACACACACGCACACACACACACACACACACTCCTGGAGGTACACCTGATAATTGAAGAGCTATAAGAATAAACAGTACATGATTACACACTCGTGTTGGTCTAACTGGTTCAGACACGTGTTCCCAGAAACTCCAGAAGTTCCTTTTAAAGTCTGATCAGTTCCCGGTGTGGAGCTGAAAAAAGCTCCTGAGGGTGTTTGTGGGATTAAATTTCACTACTGACTCTTTTTTATTCTTCCTCCCCGAGTCACCGTGTATTGGTTAGCAGTTTTGTTTCTCAGTACAGCAGACACCTGATATTTAATAGGCAGTAATTACGAGTCATTTTCTGCATATTGCGTTTATTTATAGTCATTTGTGAGAAAATGACCAGGTGTGTACGCCGGCGCTTCGTCCCATAATACCATCATTATACTAATAACTAATGATGTAATAGTTACACGCCGCAAAGTCCAGACCTTAAACATGTAACGGGAAAACAGACCAACACACAGACATCATTTACCTGAAAGTATTTGGGAAAATGTTAAAGACTAAATTACTCAAATATTCATGTAAATTAACTGTTACTGATGATCAGATTATTGTGAATAATTAATGCATTGTGGCAACAGTTACTGCCGAATACACCGAGTGGGTTTGATGTCATTTTATAAGATAATGTACTTTTCATGCAGCATATATTACTTTTATTACTATTTTTAAGAGAAACTGATTTCAATATAAATCAACAGTAATAATTATATATTATTATATATTTATGTATTATTATTATTATACAATATACCACATGAATATTTATTAATAATAGTTAAATATGTAATTTTGTATATAATAAAGAAAAAAAATCAATATTGGCAAAAATAAAATTACAATAATGAGCATGATTGTGCAACTCAATATTAATTAACATTATTATTATTATTATTATTATTATTATTATTCATGTATAATGCTATTATATATAGATTTATTTATTTTTTTATGCCTAAAGTTGTAATTATAATAATAATAAAAACAACACAACAATAAAACACATTTTATATATATATATATATATACACACACACACACATTTCAAATATAATAGAATGTGTAATATGTATATAATATGAACATTATTATCAATTCTATAACACTGGAAAAAACAGTGATGGTTCAGCTTTATTGAATTATTATTATTATTATTACTATAGAGTGATATATACCATGAATACAGAACAATGATAAAGGTAAATAATAATGATAATAATAATAATAATAATAATAATAATAAACTCTGAATATTAATACATAAACATCCAGAAATGTAATTTATTTTATTTAATTATTATTGTTTAACGGAGTAATTACAGCAACACCACACTGTACATTATTATTATTATTATTAGTATTATTATTATTAACATTATTATTATTATTACTATTTAAACACTCAGACAGGAAGCCACGTAAATAAATTATAATTTTTTATAATTCATGTTAAGCTCATTCGCGTCTCAATTTAACAAACCCCCCAAACAGAAAAAGTTTTTCTCCTTCTGTCCCGAACCAAATATACTTTCTGTGTGTGTCATCTGTCCTTTTGTGTAATGTGTACTTTGCGTACACAGTGTGTGTGTTTTGGCTCTTAGCAAACACATTTTAGCAAAACTGAGTAAATAAATATAGTGTTTACAATCCACGTCGTTTACTTTCATTACACCTGCGATTAAAACTCTGGTGTACACACCTGGTGTATAACGGAAACGCCCAGTGCAGCTCCAGTGCAGCTTCAGTGCAGCTCCAGTGCAGCTCCAGTGCAGCTCCAGTGCAGCTCCAGTGCAGCTCCAGTACAGCTCCAGTACAGCTCCAGTGCAGCTCCAGTGCAGCTTCAGTGCAGCTCCAGTGCAGCAGGTGTGTCTGTGGACGTCTGTCTCCCATTGGCTGAATCGCAAACTTGAAAAAAGACATTATGACATTAACTATATCATAAACGCACAAAAGTTTGTGGACACCTGAGCATAAGATTGGGAAGATGTTCCACTAGAATTTGGGGTGTGCTTGTGGAGATTGGTGCTCATTCAGCTACAAGGCAGGTACTGATGTAGGTGAGGTGAGGAGGCCTGGGGTGCAATCAGTCATCTATGTTCAATAGGGTTGGAGTTCAACAGCAGGAGAGCATATCTTCATGGAGGTTACACAGGGAATGACCCACACAGGAATGCGAGGATTGGAGTAATTCATTGGTTCAGCTTCTGGGGATTTAACCATCTGCTGGTACTTCCTGCTTCTGAAAGATCATAGCATGTGTGTGTGTGTGTGTGTGTGTGTGTGTGTGTGTGTGATTTTATTCCATTTTTAATTACTCTTACTTGATAACATGGGTCTCAATTCCAGGTTCTAGTCTTTGCATATTTAGAACCACTTGTGAAATCTTTCCATCCATTGATGTTAAAAATGTCCAGGGAACAGCTACAGGTTCTGCCTATAAACATGCACATTCCAAAATGTTGATGTTCACACACTTGTACACTGACCAGATCAGCCAGAAGAGCTCAAACATCTGTGGGATAATCTGGACTTAAAAAAAAAACCTTACCTTTGATCTGAGAAAATCTGTGGCATCGTACTGCTTCAGAGGTCCTGTAAAGTCCAGGTCTAAGATCTACACAATGGTGCTCTTCATGCAGGCGTTCAGCGTTTACTCCTGGACGATTTCTAGCGAATTCACATCACTGATTAACAACAGTGGATCTACCCGGTGGTTAATCTGTAACACGAGCAGGTTATATAGGGATTTGTTTCTAGTTTAAAACGTTCAGATGGTCTGAAGGGACAGAAATCTATGGTGCTGAGACATCTCATTCCACATTTAGTCTCTATTTGTTCTTATAAAGAACCTCCACTCTTCTGAGAAGATGTTTGGTGAAGATTTGTGCTCTTTCAGGCACAAGCGTGTTAATAAAGACAGGTACTGATGTAGGTGAGGAGTCCTGGGATGTAGTCAGCCTTTCAATTCATCGTTTAAGTGAAAGGAAAAAGTTCACGCTACAGCATCCAATTGAGGAGGCACCACATATGTGGAAACATCTGGAAAAGGTAAATACTTTTGGAATTTGGAAGCCGATATATTGCAGCCACGCATCATTCATTTGACTGTTTAATGCCTCAATCAGTGTTTCAATTACAATCCCACAGAAATGCATTACATGCGTCCGAGGGCTTGCAGAGAAATAAAAGACGACGAGTGAATTCTTACAGCCGAATGTTTCATGTTGGGAAAGTTTCCATTGCAATCTTGCTTGTACAGTAAATATTGTTGTGTGTGATAAAGAGAGATACAGTAGATAGAGAGATAGAGGGAGAGATAGATGCAGCTGCACATGCGAACACTACCAGCTAAATAAAGCATAGACGTCATCTACACTTTCATACTTGCATTCTGGCATCTCTGTTATCCGGATTTGAGAATAACAGAGGGAAGTAAAACATTTTCCCAGGAACAGGATCATGTATTTTATTACATTCGATAACACAAATAATGATAAATGAATTATGACCACAATTTGAGCAAAACCTGTGACTGATCATCTGAATAGTACAGCGTTCTAAACATAAACATTGCTATCAGGAACACGTACACAAGGAGATTTTTGGAGTCTAGTTAGTCAATCATCTTTAATCAGTAATAGTAGGAACTTACTTGTTTTGCAGACAAGGCGCAATTAACCAAAGAAAAGTACACACACACACACACACACACACACACACACACACACACACGCGTCAGTTATTTAAATTAAAAATAGAATTGATTTATTAATTGATGAATAGAAATGATTTTCAGTTTAAATTCGAACATTTTTAGCCATAAACACATAAAAAAAAAAAAAACATAAGCACAGAAATGCTCCCGAGCACATGTGTGTGGTGTGTAGTTTTGTGTGTCGTCTGTCCCTTTATCAGCTCCGATACACAGTGCGTTGGACAACTCGGAGACGTGTTTGTAATGACATGCAACTAACGGTGTAGAATGTCAAACTTGTGCTTCAACAACATCCAAGTTTGACAGTCGATCGCATCCTGTGCCAACTTGTCACTGTCTGCTGGTCTGCTCACGCCGGTTTCCTGATGAACCGATCCGAGGGCTGGATGTCATAAAGGTTAGTGTGGGAGCCAAAACAGCTACAAGCCAAATGTAGGGGTAAATAAGGGTTATAATAATCTCCAATCTTCTGGAAGATTTGTGCTCTTTATATGACAAGGGTGTTGGTAAAGTCAGGTACTGATGGCAATCAGCAATAAAATTCACCAGGTTTGGAGCTCTACAGCAGGAGATCTTCCACTCCAACCCCATTTGAAATATATCTTCATGGAGCTGGTTTTGTGCACAGGAGCATTGTTTCATGCTGGAACAGGTTTGGGTCTCCTAGTTTAAGTGAAGGGAAAAATTTCATTCTACTGAATCCAAAAGACGTCCACTAAACGTGGTTGTTCAGGCTGGTGAAGAACCACATATGGCTGTAAAATGATGCTTAATGGCAGAAGATCTTCCATTCTAACGCATTTCAAGTATTTTATGGAGCTGGTTTTGTGCACAGGAGCATTGTCCCATGGTTTGGGTCTCGAGTGAAAGTCTTGAAGGCCTTGAAGTTTGTGATAACAGTTTGGTCAAGAAGCACTCGAGACTGGAAATTCAGGTGTGCCAATACTTTTAGGCCATGTAGCGTATTCGATGTCTAACGTAGGTGTAATGTAGGGAATTCCCAACGTGTTTGTATTATGTAGACATCTAAGGTCTGGTGAATTCTCCATCACGTCTACAACACTCGGTTCAATAGTGTGTTTAACCCAAACACAGCTTCACGAGCAGCTTCAAATTAAACCCCCCGAGCTGAAGGTCACATGCCGACCTTTAACCAGGACAACATTATTGGACTGCAAAAGGTCCTGCGAAGTGTCCATTTATTCAATTAGTGGAAATGTCAACGTGCCAGAGAGCATGACGATGAGCTGGGAATGTTTGGGTTTGATAGTGTTGGGTTTCATGCTTCACTCATGTAGGGGAATAAATATATCAAAAGATACAGATGCAGAAATGATCATATCAGGAGATTCGATATTTTTCATGTCCAGGGAAGGAATTATAGTGAGTGAGAATATACTGTATGTATGAGTGAGTCGCAAGTTCTGGCCCAAAAAATCTACACATGAGACGCTATGATTTTTGTGCGTTTTACGCCACAATTTACTTCCATGCATCAGCCAAAAAAAATAAAAAAATCACGACTCATCGTTTTTTTTGTTGTGTTTTTTTTTTTTTTATATAAATTAATTTATATATAAATTAATTTAAAATTATATTTTTACATTTATAATTAGAACATTGTCTATACATGTATTATTTAGAAAAAGACAATAAATATTGACCAATAACGATTTCTCTCTCATATCGTTCATACTGGAGACCGTATATAACCACGATCGAGGTATTTGATTTCCGTCATGTCTGTGGTGTTTGAAAACAAATATACGTAGCGATGATGAGAAGAAAAAATAAAAAAAAAAAATGCACAGAGTAAGATCTCAAGCTTTTAACATTTTCCATTAAAAAATTCACAAATTCAGAAATCAACAATTAATAGAAAAAAAAAAAAAGCAAGAAAAAAAAAAACGGAAGAAGCAATAAAACCGTGAACGTGTCTATTTTTTACCTTTTCTTGTTTACAGAGATGATCTTCGTAGCCTCTGGAACACGCAGAGGGCATCTTACTCAGTCTTGCATGATGTAGTCACGAGCTTGATGAATTATGCATGATTGGCCTTTCGTGGGTTTTTCTTTTTTTTTTTTTTTTCGCTGCACTCCTCCGGATTCGAGTCGAGGCCCTCGCTGGATCACCTTCCAACAAACAAATTGCACAAACACAATAAAATCAGTATTAGAAACATGGTGCGTGCGTTCTGCTTCGACACAGTCAGATCTTAAATCAAGATCATTGACTTGTTAGAAATGAGTGTGTGTAAAGTGGCAGGTATAAAACATTCACGCTGGAGGCCGTCTCCGAGGCCCGTGTCCTCAAAATCCTGCAAATATGCTTCAATGCTGAAAAAAACACTCTTGATCTCTCGCACTTCAAATCCGAAACACACACACACACACACACACACACACACACACACAGTTTCAGGAGGTTTTGATGTTAAAAGTAAAACCCGCCCTGAAGCAAACTTTCAAAAAGAAACTTGAAAATGGCAAAGCTTCTGATGGATATATGGAGAAAAAAGAAAAACAACAGCTTTGATCTTTTTTTTACAGACGTGTACAATGTATCTGTAATCCTGTGCAAAATGTTTCACACTATGGTGTGGCAATATTCCAAGGTGCCATTATATAGTTAAAATAATTACAGTGACGGGAAACAGCTCCTCATTTCATGTTCTCTTCAGCCGTACACATCCATCGACTGTACACACCAGAACTTCTGACTCTATACTTAGAACCTATAAATGATGTGAACTGTATGAACACATTAGTGGAAATGTTTCATATTTGAGCTTCTTATTCTACATGTATTCCCCATTTCCTAATATAATAACCTCCGCTCTTCAGAGAAGATATTCCACTACATTTTGGAGTGGAGATTTGAGCTCAAAAACGGAGGTCAGAGCGCTATAGCAGGAGATCTTCCGATTAAATTCACTTTTGTTTAGAACTTTAAACAATGAACTTTGTCTCAGAGCAGCTTTACATAAACAATGCGGTAAGAAAGAATGAATCAGATTGTTCTTTATAAGCGTAAGTGCGAGCCGGGGGTGACTGTGGAGAAGGTTCCTGAGATGGCATAAGGAAGAAACCTTGAGAGGAACCAGACTCAATCATCTGGGTTGCACCGAATTTCCATTTATTACAGCATAACGATGTTGAGGTCTGCAGTGATGGTGGTCAGATGCAAACTGTACTCCTAAATCACTCTAGCAGATTGCTGAAATTAAGTACAGTTCAAATCCCTCCTTAAATTTCTTCATAATTTCATGTTGATGTGAATCCATCCCTACTTCATCCTGAAGCTTTTCTTCATGGAGCTGGATTTAAATGAATGCAGGATTAATGTACACTTCTGGAAGACACCTAATGTTTAGAACGTCTTTGGATGCAGGAGCATGAAATTTTCCCTTCACTTGAACTAAGAGACCCAAACCTGTTCCTGCATGATGATGGCAGCTCCATGAAGATCTGCGTTACAATGGTTTGGAGTGGAAGATCTCCTGCTATGATGAATGTGCACTCTTACTGCACCCCAGGCCGCCTCCAACTCAACTACATCAGCACTTTACTAACAGCTTTGTGGTGGAATGAATCTCCACAAAATCTCAAAAAAATCTAGTGGAACATCTTCCCGGAAGAACGAAGGGTATAGTCATAATAGCAAATGTACCTATATTTGCTTTTATGACTATACCCTTCATTACTTGTAAAAGTGTATGATGAAGTGTTCATAATATTTAAAAGGTGGTGACCCCTGCTGGCTTGGAGGTGCAAGACACTGGGATTTCACAGCAATTTGCCATATTTGATTATTTTCCTATAACAGCACAACCTATGAGTGTTTTTGTTCTATATTACTTAATTTTCCTTATTCTCCAGAACTGCTTGAATCTTTTCAGCCCCTCCCATTTTACATATAATACATTTTCGTCCTGCATTTAGAAATGTATTCAGTATTTATTTGTACGTTTCGAGCAGAAAATAAAACCGCACTATTACTTTTTCATGAATTTTCTCTGAATCGCTACCCGTGAGGACGGAAATAACTTGACCTACAGCGGTGTTTTTTGATACGAAAAGGTCACTCCGGCCTCCACCGTGACCCGGCGCGCCGTATCCACATCCCGCAGCTGAGAAAATGAGTCATTATTCGTGCTTCCTGAGGAGCACACGTTCAGCTCTCGAAGAGATGAATCGATTACTGTTGAGAAAGTCGCACTGAGCACTTCCTGTTTAATACTTTCAAGGCTATAAATACCTGTGTGGTCATGCATACATGAAGATGATAATAACGAGGAGAGGTTTGAGAAGAACAAATATTTTACAATGTTGATATAAAGCGTATTTGAATAATCTGAAGAATGAATAAAAAAATGGAACTAATTAATGCATGAATGTCGAACGCCAGTATTTCCACCAAGCGCAAGCTTGTAATTGGACAGTAAGGTTTTGCTTCTGGGTTCTGGCGTATTGTATTTGAAAGGAAATACTGCTGTGGTTCCCAACCATAATCCTGAAATATCACTGAAGTGCTTTGGACATATTAGTGCACACACATATGCCCCGGGTAATTAGCGGATTACTTGAATGAGGTGTGTGTGTGTGTGTGTGTGTGTGTGTTTGAACAGGAAAATGCCTAATGCTTAATCCTTAGTCTACAAAAGGAACATGCAGAGTCTTACATCTCTGAAGAAAAATTATCGCATTGTCTGAGAGACCTTTAAACCACCAGTAGTATGTACCTTCTCAGAAATGTAGCAGAATGAATGTGCAATCCTGCAGAACTAAAGTTGTTCATTCCTTAATGCATTTGTTTGTTTTGTGTGCTATAAAATACAATGACTGGTTGCGTCCTGTTTGTAAACTCGCACCAGTTCGTAGAATTAAGTAAATAAAAAATCCTGGGTCATAAAGATCCTGGTTTTATGTGAGCACTCGAACTGTTTACACTTAAGGGCCAATGTCTCGCTTCGGTATCCCAGACTGAGATAGTGTGAAAGGTTGCCAAGTGTGTGGAAAAACAAATTCAAGACATGCTTATTAAAAGGCCCTGATGATGCTACAGTCATCCAGGCAGAACTTCTATGAGTCTCTGTGGTATAATTTCTCTCAGCACTAGACAATCAGTGGTATGTGGAAGAGGGCAGATAGCACTTTCCTCAGAGTGGAAAAGAGCCTGACTTTGAAAAGAGCCACAAAAGCATTGAGACACCTGATGTTTTACAGCCATCTGAGAAGAACCTCCAAACTGTTTCCACAAACATGGAGGTAAACAACTGTGTAGGATTTTATTTACAAGAGTTAAAGTGGAAGATCTCCCTCTACAGAGCTCTGACTGCACCCCAGGCCTCCTCACCTCATCTACATCAATACCTGACTTTAACGAAGACCCTTGTGGCTGAATGAATCTCCACAGAATCTAGTGGAACGTCATACCAGAAGAGTGAAGTTAATTATAATAGCAAATGTGGAACAGGATGGTCTACAAACTTTTGTCCGTGTACTGTAAATGCTCGGAGTTAGATTTATATTTAGCTTGCATTTCAGGCCACAGTAATTGTGCTGCTCCGCTTCGATTATTTAAAGGCAGGGTTATGACGCTCTGAGGTCTTATAAAGCTGATATTGCTGTGCTAGATATAAGACTCAATATCGCTCTGACACTCCATTACTTTTTTAAACATAGACACTGGTACACAATACGTTTGAACCTTTGTTGGTCACAAGGGGGGTTCTGCTGTGTGTGTGTGGCCTAAATTCTCTCTCAAAGCCTGAGGAACTAGCACAAGCTCTATAACCTCGTGTATCACTGATTAAATGCCCCCTGAGGATAAACAACCTTTTAAACATGATTTCTCCCCAAAACGGAGAGCCGGACGATGTGCTTTCACAGCGAGAAACCGAGCTGGCGACAAGCAAAACAGCATATTAAGATGATTAAGGGCTCGTTGAGTGAGAATGTGCTGCGACTCACACTTTCAAGTCACCATAAAGCGCACAGTATTGATCGCGTAGTAAGACGCAATTTGGCGCGCAAACGCTATTCGTTGTTGAATACATAATCAAGCTGGGGTGTGCAAATACGGACTTTTTATTGTTGGATTGTTCTGTACTTTTCTGCCTTTTTTTTATAACAAGATCATCACACTAAGAGGTTTTGGGGATTTTTTAAAAATTAAAATTAATGGTGTTTACAGTAATATAAGGAATGTATTCGCTTTTTGTTCTGAAAATGTAAAACGGTATAATGAAATGATTATTTTTGGTTTGCAATGTTAAATATTTCAAATTCGCCTCATTTATAGCTTTTTGACATCTTGTTTTTTTACCTATTTATTTATTTTTAGATATTTGGGTTTGCCAGACATTACATTACATTAGCGGCATTGAGCACAAAAGTGCTTCGAGTCTCTAGTAATGAATAAATCTACACTGGTACACAAAATTACAAACTTAATATAACTCTTGAATTCTACAAGCTTGGAAAGTGCTAATTTAAGTATTTCAGGAAGAGGAAGGTCTTCAGTCGTCGCTTGAAGATAGTCAGGGACTCTGCTGTATGGACATTTAGGGGGAAGTTCATTCCACCACCTCGGTGCCAGAACAGAGTCTCAATCAGACTCTCAATCAATCAGTCAATCATCAGCGCATAAACCATCAGTGTCTTCAACAATGCTCTGGTTTCACTCTGAGAATTTAATATTGATCACTATGTGCTTTTCACAAGCAACAAGATGAGGACAGGAAATGGGAGTCCCACCCATGTCCTCTTTTTACAATGTTATGCAGCTCACATCACACATTTCCACACTCCACCCTGCACCATGTTCTACTAGACTTTAAACTCTTAATAAAATGCTCCTATTCTGTTTTTCTTGCTATGAGTGATCCATATGGGCTTTTCAGAGTGAAGCCAGAATGTCAGTTGAAGTCACTGATGGATTCTGTACTGATGGTTGATCAGATCTTTTACATCCAGGGTGTTCCAACAGTCCCACAAACCCAACAAACATAAGATGGCAAGAAACTCTAAATGAGGTATATTTTAAATATTTCACATGGACCCTGTGCATATCCAGATCTTTCTCCGGGTGCATGAGATTTGATTTGTTCGAACTGCATGATCAGTACATAATCTACAGACTTCCATCCAGAACATTGGAGATCTTTCATTAAGCAGGAAGTGTTGTAAAAATGATATGGAATTTGCTTCTCGAAAGCCTCCTGAACTGACTTCATGTTAAGTAATCATGGTGTTTTAAATTATGTAAATCATCGGGACAGCAAACGTAACTTTGTTTCCACACGGACGGTTTTAATTGCCGGATGTATGCATCATGGCAGATATCGGTGCTGGCTTTAAGACTTGAAGAATCAGTAAAACAAATTAGAGATTAAAAATAATGTATAAAATTATATATATGAGTGTGTGCGCACGCGCCGAAGATTTGCATCCCCAATTTTTCCCACAACAACCCGAGGCATAACGTGAAAACCGAGAGAAACATCACATAAAAAGAAGCACAAGCTAGAATTTCAGTCCGTGTCATCAGCCAGAGGTGTACACTATACACCAAGGACCCACAAGGTGCAAGACTGAGGTAAGAGGCATTAAAAAAAAAAAAAAAAAAAAAAAAAAAAAGGAAAAAAAAAAAAAAAAAAAAAAAAAAAAAAAAAAGAAGTATTAAATGTGTTCAATGTACGAAAATCCATTCCAATCCTCATGGACCATGTGCTGAGTTACTGATTATCTTCCATCACCACAACATCTCCACATGTCTTCGATCAGCCACCTAAATACAAAAGAGCTGGAAAATTTGCTCATTTAAGATCCGGTAGATACTTTCTTCCTCAAGAGGCCACCATTTGTCCACAGTGTCTGGGTTTTTTTTTTTTTATTTTAGCACACAACTAATTTCATGGGTCCAGAATCTAATCTGATCATATCTAATCTAATGTCTGAGGATGGTGGAATAAAGTGTCTAAATACTACGTTTAAGCAAATATTTTTAACATGAAGGTCCGTTCTCCTAAAGCGTGCATGATTGAGAGTCATTTTTATTTATTAAACACACCGACTGTAATATAAATGTAGATACATACAAGAAATAAATGTAAAGATATTTAAAGGTATGAAATACATTCCTCCTCCTGCTACCACTAATTACTACTGCTAGTAATATTACAACTATTCCTACTAATACTTTATCTATTACTGTGGCTATACTACACCTAGATCACATTACAGTTACAATACATTTGCTTCTCAATGAAGTACATGCAGTAATTAAGTACTGCTGTATTCTCTACATGCACAATGAAGTGTGTCAGCTGACCTTCAGTCTCAGAAACACTGAGGTTCAGTTTAATTATATTTCTGTTATTTAACGTTATTCAGTGTCAGATACAGTGTTCGTGCTCTTCTGCACAGAAAACCTTCATTTAACCCTCTACTGCATCACACACACACACACACACACACACACACACACACACACACACACACACACACACACACATTCATTTACTCATACACTCATTCACCCACACACTCATTCATTCACTCACACTCACCCGTTCATTCAGTCACACTTATTCACACTCACCCATTCATTCAGTCATACACTCACTCATACACACACTTATTCACTCATACACACACACACTCACCTATTTATTCACTCATTCACCCACACACACTCATTTATTCACTCACACCCACCCATTCATTCAGTCATACACTCACTCACTCACACAATTATTCACTGATACACACTCACCTATTTATTCACTCATTCACCCACACACACACTCATTCATTCACTCACACTCACCCGTTCATTCAGTCACACTTATTCACACTCACCTATTCATTCAGTCATACACTCACTCACACAATTATTCACTCATACACACTCACCTATTTATTCACTCATACACCCACACACACATGCACACACACTCATTCACACACACACACCCACACTCACCCTTTCATTCAGTCACACTTATTCACACTCACCTATTTATTCACTCATACACTCACTCATTCACACACACACACACTCACCCATTCATTCAGTCACACGTATTCACATTTGCCTATACATTCACTCATACACTCACACACTCATTCACACTCACCTATTTATTCACTCACACACACACACACACTCATTTACACTCACCAAACCCATTCATTCAGTCACACTTATTCACACTCACCTATTTATTAACTCACACACTCACTCATACACTCACTCATTCTTTCACTCATACGCTCACTCATTCCTATTCAGTCACGCACACATTCACTCACACTTATTCACACTCGCCTCTTTACTCACTCACACTCATTTATACACTCACTCATTCACATATTCACTTACACTCAATCGTTCATTCACTTATATTTACTCACACACTCAATTATACACCTAATCATTCACACCCAATTATATGCCCACTCATTCACAGACATTCACTTATTTCACACACTCATTCCCATACTCACACATTCATTCACTCCATCCCTCACTCACTCTTGTATCCAATCAATGGCAAACACATAAAACTTTATATTGCCTGATAAGATTATGGAAGAGTTTATTCTAATTTCTAATACAAAATGAATATCCAAATGAACAAAGCTGCACAAAGAACCTCAGAAGGTCCCACAGTGATGATGATGATGATGGTGATGAAGTCACCATAAAACACCACATTACAATGTTAAAGTGTAGGTTATGAAATTAGGCTCGATATTACTATACATTCCCATTCGCAGTAATGTGTTTATGGTTCTGTAATCGTATTAAAGTCGAATCAAAGTTTACTTGAAAGCCTTTGAGATTAATTTAGTGTATTTGTAGCACAATTATAATTACAACACCGCCAGTCAAAAGTTTTCCAGACTGAAGCTCCTTATGTCATGTTACAGTTTAAGGTATTAACCGCTCAGTTCTCGGATCCTAACGGGAAAACGCTAATAAACACAAATTAGCGTGATGAGATTACATTTATACTATATGGAGGAAAGTATTGGGACGCCAGACTTTTTCCAACCATATGAGGTTCTTCTGCAAACGGTTACCTCAAAGTTTGAAGCACACAATTGTATAGGATTTCTTTGGATGAAAGATGGACTCGAACTAGGAGACCCAAACCTGTTCCAGCATGACGATGCATAACGTGAACGTAACTAGGCGTCAAATATATAAATTGCCGTATGCAGCTACGAACTTCATTGAACATTTGAGTTCAGGGTGGTGGAGGTGGATTCATTACGCTTTGATTAGTCACGATTCCTGATTGTTGGAACATCAAGTGACGTTAACACACACGTGCGTCATGCTCGCTGTATTCTAGTCCGCACCTGGAACATGCAGTGTGTCTTGGGCACAGGATCAATCTGTAGATGGTGCAGCTGCTAGGCATAACCAAACCTCAGAGAAAACCCAGGTGGTGAAAAAAAAAACGCCTACACCACCAAAATTCCTGTGCGTCTTCACACTGCTGTGCAAAGAACTCCAAATTATTTATTGTCTGAAAAAAGTCTACCGGCAGCCAGACAACCCTTTCTCCCAATGGGCTCCTTTATTCTTGCACCATGTCCTTAGATGCCCTCATCAGCCGGAGTCTTTGCTGTTTTCTTCTTAATCTGTAACACGGAGGGCAGGGGGAGGATCATCAATCTCACCAGCTGCTGCTCGGTTCACCTGATTTGACCTGCGGAGCTCACAAGCTTCGATCCTCCTTTTTTCTACCGAGACGTCTCGAGTTCAGGAGAAGGTACGCATTCGTTATGTACTTGAAGAGGAACACCTGAACGCACTGATTGCATTATTTATGTCAGCGGCAAATCGTGAGGTAGAAATGAGAATACAAGTGAAGAACTTTAGTGAATTTTGAGGAACAATCTCGCACAGTTCAGACAGGTGGAGCAAAAAACAAAAAACATCAAGTGAGTGACAGTTCAGTGGGTTGAAACGCTTGGAGAATAGCCAGTTAGTTAAAACTGCATGGAAGGGCCTTGTTTAAGGGCCCAGCAGTGGCAGATTGGTGGTGCTGGGATTAAGTCAAAACCTTCTGATCAGAAGTCCAATGTCTTCAAATCTGACCTACGACCTCAAAAATCTCTCTAAAATCCACCTTTAAAACCTCCAAAATGTCCATTATAGCGTGTGTGCGGCTGAAAGCAGGGGAACCTGATGTGATCATCTCTGTCTGTTGTCCATCCACCTCAATGTTTGATGTGTTGTTTATTCTGATCAGCTTTTTTGAAAAATTCCAGACCAACAGTTTCTAATTTACTCAGACCAACTCATCTGGCATCAAGAACCATGCCAGGGGTTACAAACTTGGATAAGATGATCAAACTTTTACCCCAAATCTGGTAAACTGAAAGCTCTTGATCTGTATCTGCTGCACGGTTGGTTGATCTTTCAAGTCCATACTCATGCAAGTTGTTTTGTACCTCACAATGCAGTCTTTAATCTGTTTAATTGTGTTATAGTTTGCATGGAAATTGCCACTCTGTGGGTTAAATCAGACAACTACATCAATAACCAGAACATCGTGTCAGCAACAAAGCTGAAAATAAGCCTACGTGTCGGCGTACCGGCCTCCCTGATCCTCCCAGGAGAACCCGGAGTTTCATCGCCCTCACTCGGTGTACACTTGGGATCCAACCTGTCCTTTATTAGGACGGAATTTTGAAACGAGGCCCTCTGGTTAGCAATAACCAGTTGCTTGAAGCCAGTCAGTAAACAGCATTTATATCAAAGTACAGTAAAATGAAATTCTAGATTCTGGAATGTTCACCAAACAGTCACTTCCTCTGGTTGTTCTCATCAGTTAAACCTCATCAGTTTCCTGATTCTCATTTGAAATTATCTGGGTTTTAGGATACCTGACAATAAGATGTGCTTCTTTTTGAAAATTCCATTCCAAATTGCTGTTAGAAGAACCTCCATTCTTCTGGGAAGATGTTCCACTATATTTTGTGGAGATTTGTGCTCTTTAGTAAGTCAAGTAGGCGAGGAGGTATTGGGTGCAGTCAAAGTTCCCAGTTATCCCAGTAAGGCTGAGGTCAAGGCTGAGATCAAAGCTGTATATCAGGAGATCTTCCTCTCCAACACGCTGGCTTTGTACACGGGACATTGTCATACTGGACCAGGTTTGGGTCCCCTAGTTCAAGTCAGTTTTACATAGTATTAACATGAATACACGAATGGACTTTCGAATTAAAATATGCATTTTGAATAGTAGTGCAAGATAAATAAATAAATAAATAAATAAATAAATAAATATTGCACGTGTATGAGTTGCGTTGCAATGTGCAATATTTATTTGCGCAATTCTCAAAGCTTTATGCATTATACATTCCAAATATATCCATAAATTATATCTTCATTTCAATGCCAATTATTCACCGCATTCAATTATTCATTAGTCACGTCCCCGTCATCTAATAGAGCTTCCATGATTTACGGTATACGAACAAATCCAGGATTTAGTTAAAAAGCAGTTTTCATTATTTTGTCAGTAGAAACTGTATTCAGCATCTAACCAGAAGTGCATTATATTTACACATGTACAGGTTGGTAATGCTGTGATACACGATGGAAAAGAATAAATAATGATCATTAATATGCACATAAATAAACAATATTATATACAGTGTTTATGAAAAGGTTTTGTCCCGAAAAATAAAAGAGGAGGCTCTTATATACAGTATGTGAAACTACGACCACTTTGGATGGGGTTACTGGTAATCCTGATGATCACCACAGCTCAGATTGTGGAGGACGACTTCCTACGTAACACCTGAGTTTTCATGTTGTTCATATTTGCCATAATTATCTAGGTTAATTTAAGGATATTTACCAGTGTATGCACCTCCTTGTACAACGGCAATACCTGGAAGGATGAGCGTAATTATAATAATATAGTAACATGCAGCACCAGAGCCCACTGACCTTCAAAGTCGGGCAGGTAAACTGTTCGTTTGCCATCAAGGTCACATTCAGCCGCAGCGTTGTGAAAAGGAAAGGGAGCGAGTTTTAATCGTAGTGCCGACTAAGCCTCGAATGATTTTAAAAACACGCAAATTATCATCGGCTAATCACCTAATTAACGTTATCTGTGCGTTCCCAATTGCACCCAGAAAACAATGGGCTGCACTGGGAGATTTTTCTCCCCCATTCTACAGCTTCAAGCAGTCTAATTACATTTCAGCATGGACCCCTGACAAAATCACATGACCCTCCACACGGATAACAGGCTACGCATGCTAAAACTAGCATGACCTGAAGAGCAAGCTGTTGTGTACAGTGTGTCTCAAACTTTCATCTGTCACTCAAGCTAATCTTTCTATCATTCTATCAAGAGTCTTTTCCTCTGCCATTCATTCCTGTTCTCCAAGAAGACCAAATCACACCGTAAACAAATAAATCTGAGCGACTGATCCCAGCGAAACGTGACCCGTTCTACCTGAAGTAGGCCTTCTGTGAACTACGCTAAACTTCTACAATAATGCCACGCTGCAACCCCATCGTGCAAGAATGCGAACATAAGCCGACCTCCCCCGCATTAAGAGAACAGCGTCCGGGTTAATCCTATTAGCATTGCCTTAGAGAAATGGATATAGGATTGCACTTAATAACCCGTGCAATGTGCACACTCACCAAACTCGCGCAATGTGCGTTCGCAAGATTGTAAAGATGTATGAATGTGATAATGCATTTACGGAGTAAGTGCACCATGTGCAGGAGCTGGAAAGTGCAAGCAGGAAAATCGAGGCTTTTATACGGAGAGGTCACAGATGGATTCGGATGAGGCACAAAAAAAAAAGAAAGAAAAAACGTTGAAGCTTTAACGTTACTATCAGAGTGCATTTTTATTCAAATACGTAACTATGATTTTATTTTCGTTTTAATATCCAAGACACTAACTATACGCTTCCCGGCCACTTTATTAGGAACGCCTATACACCAGTTTCATAATTTAGAAGCAGTAAAATACTACATCCACATCCAGGTCAAGAACTTCCTGTTGCTTCTCAGACATTCATTGCAGGGCTGATTTCATTCACGATAATTATTCCATCATTAAAGGGACTGGTGCAGAAAACAAACAACATTTCTTAGTGGAGGTGTCTTGTTCACAAAAGAGGGTTCGAGGAGAATGGCGAAACAGGTTAGAGTTGACTTGAGTGATACCTCTTTATAATCGTGCTGAACAGAAAAGCATCCTCGAACAGAAATCTCTGCATCTGAGCACAGGATTAGAAATTGGATCGACATCTGGATGCGCTTATCTGCATTTCTCTGCTTCCTGCTACACAACTGGATGGTGGACAGCTGTATGAACGAGCATGTGGTACAGGTGTTCCTATTAAAGTGGCCTAGGAGTGTAAGTAAGTTTCTTGCTTGAGTCTAGCAAATCTATTTGCCTGCCTTTTTCATAACCGAGTGACCGAAATGCATTGTATAAAATTTCTCTCCAGTTTATTTTTCTCTCCATTCTTTCACTCCTACACTTTACTTCCTCTTGGTTTCTGTCCTGACCTCACACTGATATATTCCCTTTTTACTCTTGCCGAGAGAACGCGCGCGGGAATACTGATTCACACGCAATGGGTCCATCTGCTCAGCGTTCGGCTTGAACCAAGACAGCAACGACTTCACTGTGAAGAATGAGGTTAAAAAAACAAACAATATGATTGTATGGTACTTTTTGACGGCCATATTTCATACCTAGACATCCACTAAAAAAAATAAAGCGAATTTTAACAAAGATTGGGTCTGAGCACGAGGCAGAGCTGCAGTCAAAGCCGCACATCAGGCGCCCGTGATGAAACGTGACCCGACGTCTAAACGGCGTGCATAGTGGACTGGCCAGGGTTTTGTTTACATCTTTCGATTTTGGATGCCAGGACAAAGACACAGCGAGGGATGGCTTAGAGGTCAGGAAGAAAAGCCGGGGTTTGGATAGGAGGCAGGCCGTGGATTAGTGGGTCGAGTGCAGCAAATCGGGAGCACGTCTGAGACCTGGCACGGCTTTACCAGTGCGACTCTCAACCTTGCGGCCTGAAAAGGCTTCCTGTCGATAAGAAATAAAGCAGGCCGTCCATCACAGGGGGCGACGTCTCAGCCTGGGTGGCAGCTGTGGCCATGAAGTTCCCTCCATCAACAGCCACAATAACAGCTGACTCTTTTGAATGAGCTTTTTTTTTTTTTTTTTTGCACAGATTAGCCTCGGTGCATGTTTTCAGGGAGGCCGATCTTGGAAAGATATTGAGACAAAAAAGGGGAGGGGAGGAGAAGGAGGGCTCGAGGTGTGAAGAAATACTGTATCCTTGGAAACAAGGAGCATTTGAGGAAGGAATAAGGACACATTTAATATAACGGGTGGAATTTCTATACGAGACTGCGACACAATGAACCAGCTTCGATACGCTTTTCCGCGACAGGAAAAAGCACCAGGAATTTTGTTTTATATCCATAAACATTTTCCTTTTTGCATTTGTCTAAGCAATTATTTTACGTTGCTCAATGCTGCACACCCGAGACATAATTCTCAAAATACATGCTGCATGAGATTTCAAGGTGGACACCCTCACCAAACCCCTCGAGGGCCGCTCGCTTCAGGTTTCATTTGCATTTCTGATCATGACCTTATCGCCCAATAATTTGCAGACGTCACCTCGTCTCCAGGAGCGGCTCGGTTTGATCTAAAGGCGCTAGCAGAATCTGATAGGGGTCGCTCGTAAAAAAAAAGTAAAAAGAAACACAGACAGGCATGAGAGGAGCGGAAAAAAAGGCCTGCTGGGGCAAGGATGTTTGCATGCGACGGCCCGAGTTGTCAGCAATGCAGGATGAGAAAACGCTGCAGAGATTGCGACGTCTTGATCTCAGCTGTCGATACTGCAGGCTATAAAGTGTTTCGCTTGATCTGCTCCACTCGGTGTGTGTGTGTGTGTGTGTGTGTTTTTTCTTTATACAGGAGATGAGAGAAGTGCTGGCTTGACAAAACATGTTCCTGCTTCTTAATAAGATTACTAGATTAAAGGCAAAGTGTTGCTCTGACAGCGGAATAAAACGTTTAGGGTTGACGTCCAAGCGTTCGTAAAGCACGGATGTCGAAAACAAAACAAAAAAAAAACAATTTCAACCGAACGAGCTTCTCCTAGCAACTCATTTTTACAGTCGCGGCTGTACAGTACGGCGGTCTTTCATTGTGTTCGGGCCGGCTTATCAAAACATTTGTTCCCTCCGCCGTGAAAAACAAAATGCAACACTGATTAATTTGACGCTGAGAAAATTCTCATTCTTGGCTGTGAACTTTGCATTCATGTCCCTTGGCAAAAGCAAAAAAAAACAATTTCAACCGAACGAGCTTCTCCTAGCAACTCATTTTTACAGTCGCGGCTGTACAGTACGGCGGTCTTTCATTGTGTTCGGGCCGGCTTATCAAAACATTTGTTCCCTCCGCCGTGAAAAACAAAATGCAACACTGATTAATTTGACGCCGAGAAAATTCTCATTCTTGGCTGTGAACTTTGCATTCATGTCCCTTGGCAAAAGCACATTATTTCGAACTTGCAACTCATTATCCGAACCTAACTAGCAGGCAGATCAGCAATTAAAATTTTAGCACCCCCCCACCCCCCCCCCCCTTTTTTTTTCAACGCAACACCGCATTCAGTCTCATTTCAAAGCGACGAATAATGAATATTCATCTTGCAAGAATACCTTCAACCAATCAAATCGGACGGATTTGCTGTATTATATAATTTTTCTGCATTATTCCATAATCTTATAATCTCAATCAAATGCACTGGGTATATTTATCTCAGGTCTATAAGTGCCTCCTAAAATATAAGCGCCGGGCATCTGAGTAGAAACATCTGCTTGATGTTTTCGACGTCGTTCCTGCTAAATTTTCTCGTAGATGTCTCACTGTTCAAATATGCGGTTAACTGACCACACCATTTATTACACCTAGGAGAAGAGCTGTGCTATGGAAGTATGTGTGTGTGTGTGTGTAATAAAAAGACCAGCTTTAACACATCGCTGAACCGAGAAGAGACGAGCCGTAACCGAAGAACATCTTTGGAACGCAGTCAAATTGATCCATCCTGCTTTGGCACCGGACTTCATAGGGGAGTGCTGTGGTATGCTCCATTCGATTTAGATCTAATCATGCCTGCTGTCATACTTCTGACAAAACGGCCCTGTTGCAGATTGATCTAATGTTCAACAAGCTGCAGCAGCGTGAGGAGAAATGAGGGAGGGTGGAGAGAGAAAGGAGCTGGGACTTGAGGAATGGCTCTTTTATCAAGACTAAAGTGGTGGTTGATCGATGAGTCAGGATTAAGGAGAATCAGATGCCGGCTCTTGCTCGAGAGAGAAATCAAGAGAGGTTGTCGGGATTTGTTCTCAGTAAAGAGTTTGTGTGGGAGCTTGCTGGTGGAATTGGGAGAATTTAACCCAGGGTGGGGAGACTCGTTCACGTCTCTGAGGAGTCCTGCAGTACGGCAGATGGTGCCGTTACAATTTCGATTTGCGTGAAAACAAAGACGATTGGATAAAGAGTGTTGCTGAGAAAATCAAATGAGAGGGAGAATCAGAACTCCGAGCCCTCGTATGCGCGATCCTGCATGGGGCAGTAAAGCAGGAAACCCCCATGGACAGGGTGGATATCGAAAACAGGGCTCAACTAAAACCATTTTGGAAGACCAGTCTACTAATAGTCAAAAACTCAGAAGATCTGGAACGCTGTGGACTGTCATGAGACCATAAAATGGGGAATTTAGCACGCTAGCAAAAAATATAAATAATTGTGGTATGTGGAACGAATTCGCAGTTCAATCCCAGTTCGTCCAACTGCCAAGTGCATGCCAAACCCCGTCTATTTCAGACCTTTGGATCTTTAGCTATGCGAACGTTTTTACTTCCATCAAAGAGGGAAGCGCAAAGCGATAGAAACAACCATTGAGGAACTGTTGAAGAACCATAAAGGAGTAAGTTATAATCGGAACTTGCTCCTCAACGGTTCTTTCTATCGCTTTGCACTTCCCTCTTTGATGGAGAAATGTATATCCTCATTAACCATACGCCCTTTAATATCATTTACATCCGTTTCCTTCCCTAGACCGTTACAAGCTAGACGAGCGTGTCGAACATTTGGGAACAGGCCATGTGAGTCAAAAAAACATGTCCAGATGGAGGAAAAGAAAGTGGAATATAGAATACGCCGTTATTTCGCTCCTCGGAGACAGAGGCTCATCCAGATCTATTTTGATCAGTTTTGTAACAATCCTGCAGGGAAGGTTTTTATCGTTTGAGTATTTTACGTGTCACGGACCATCCTTTGGTTTGTGTGGTTGATCGTACGAACGCCTGTTCCTCTTATCTGTGGTTCAACTTGCAAGTGTTGTTCCTCTTTTTTTTTACTGCTGAACAGATTATAATACAGGAGCGGTGAAGCAGCTTTTAGAAGGCGTACGTTATAAATAATGATCCTCTACATTCTAGATGTAGAAACGTCAAGTTTTGGTGGTCCACGATTTCTAATTAAACATCTCGTTAAGCCTGAGCCTGGTGGTGTTATAACGCAGGAACGGGCTTCAACATCGCAGTCATTTATTGATTCCTTCAAAAATGATTCTTTTGTTAATAGTGGTGGATCTAAATCCTATTTTCAGGAACACTTTCTGCAAGGAAGGACGATTCGCCCCAGATAACAGAGGACCATCCAAACCATTCACTAACACTTATGAGAAATATTCACGTTTAAGTGCGACGTCAGAAAATGAGTCAAGCAGAAACAAACACCAACACTGAACAAACCCTTCAGGTCTTTTATATTTCACACAAACGAACGATTTAATTGGCGGAGTCTACAAGGCAAGCCTCGACTCGAAGGGCATTAAACGTTTGCTTTTATTTTTTTTTGGTTCACGTTTACCACAAAGTGCTTGCGCATGGACAGAGGTGGATACGGGTCCCGGAATGATCTGCGCACCGTCGAGCCTCCGTATGTAGACGGACAGGATCAGTTAATAGCTAGAAATAGTTTTCTAAGTGGATAATTATATATGAGGACGTCGACGAGTTAAGCTTTCTTCTGAATGAGGCCTCTTTTGTCGATTTGAATAGGGCAGATGCTTTCTCATGAAAGTCATAAAAAAAAACAACAACAACAACAGCTGGCTTATTAATAATAGAAGGGAGTTATCACGCTTTATGTAAGTCAAGTGTTCACTTTAAAACAACAACGAATGAAGAATGTGTCGTCTTTTATTTTCAGTCCGTCCCCTCGCATGCCTGTTTGCGTCAGCTCTGCTTCCTTGACGAGAAAAAAAAAAATAATGCTCTTTCACTCGGAGTGTTTCATAAAAAGCTCATATCCCTTCCCCTTCTCCTTCACCTCCCCAAGCCAGAGCCTGGATCAGCAATAATCCCTGGAGCATTTTAGAATGAGGAAAGTGGTTCTTGTTACACGGCCTCTTTTCTGACGAGTTGTCCGCATAAACCTTCCCCTTAATAGACAGAAGGTTCCAAACTTCCTTTGTAACAAGCTTGAACACACGGAAAGAAGCTCAGGTTTCACAGTTCAGTGTTCGAGTCTCGTTGAGCTCGGGGAAATGTGTATGCTAATAAGCATTCCGTGCAGAAGTGCATATACACGCAATAATCAGATTTCAGGAAACGTTCTCGCTGCTAAATCCGAGGCACCTTGTTTATGTATAAGACATTATTCTGTAACGTACAGAGATACATTCAGTACAGTACAGAGTGTGTATCAGAGCTTTGTGCATTTCTTTTTTCTTTTTTGCTCCATGGGTCCATGGGTGATGTAATACTTCCAAAGAGGAAGCGCATACTAAGACTGGTGTGTAGGTGTCTTTTCTTTTTCTTTTTTTTGAGGAAATGATAAACCGATTCTTGGCAGTATGGTTAACGCTGGCAAGCCGAGCTGCAGTATGGTGAATGCTGTGCACGTCTGAAAAGCACTTGGCGAGCGCGATTTCGCTGTATTTTGTTCAGTGCGGAATATAAACAAGGGGATTGGATGATATTTGCAGGACGCAGGTGCTGGCATTGAGTTAATATTAAGAACGCAGACTTTTACAGGTTATGTTCGGATTGGCGTAAAAAAAAAAATAATAAACCTCATGCGAAGGTAAATGTCGGGATGAGAAAAAAAAAAGGGAATAGAAAAAGAACGTTGGTCCAAGTGCTCGCATGTGCACTGTGTTTGTTTTTAGAGCTGTCTGGATTTGAGGGTTTGGACAATGACTGCGCCACGCGGTGCATCACGGGAGAAACGCTGTACAAGCTACAGACATGTTGAACAGGCGGCGGCAAAGACATTTTTCAAGCAGCGAATTGACATTCATTATCCATTATCCTCTCTTGTTCGTCCATTGTCACAAAACTGCAAAGTGGCCTATTGAGATAGCAGCAGGAATAAAAAGTGCACTGAAGTGCAATTTCAGCCCCCACTCAGTGCATAAAGCTATTACGGCTATCTGATTATTCTCTCCGATGACATGACGGACGAGTATTGCCTTTGGAGACCGGCATTAAAAATGAAAAAAGAAAAAAAAAAAACAGGAGGACGGACGCACGCAGTGGTTTTTTGTAAGACGGTCATTTTCCAGCCATGTGGAAATTGCCATGTCCTGAGAGAGGGTGCGCTGAATGGCTGCATTAAAGAGTTATCACTGATAACAATGAACGAGAGAGATGAAATGAAGTGGCTTTTTAATTGCTGGAGAGAGGCCATTAGCCGCGCGCCCACGCAGAACCCGCTAGCGCTGCTAGCACGTTTCGGCAGAGCAGGAAAAGTGTGGTGGTGTTGGTGGTGGGGGCAGGGGGGGGGGGGGGATCTAACAGCAGGGAGTTTCGCTTCGCACTAAGAAAGGATCAAATTATAAAGAAAAGGGCAGATTGACTAGTAGGAAAGGGGGAGACCAAAAAGAGAAAGAGATGCTAACAATTTAGAAGAAGAGAGTCATCTGCTACTGATGTTAGCCAAATCAGACAAATGTGTCCATCCATCTCATCATTCCTTTTTTGTCTGAAAATGCCAGATTATTCCTCTTTTTCCTTGTTTGGCTAAGAGACATGAGATTGTGTTAAGACCTTCACCTTCACCATCACCATCAATGTGAACATTTGGTCAATTTTGATTAATAGCTTTATTGAATGACTAGCAGTGTACCAATAGTGTATACGGAACTAGTACCGGCCTCTGAGGAACTCCGTATATCGTCGCAATCCCTCCAAATCAAAGCATTGCGACATTATCGCAAGTGGGCGTAATCGTCATTTCCCTGTGAAACCTCAGAAAAGCCTTGCGCCATCCAAAGAACCGCCTCTTTACGCTCCACGTCAGGAAAGTCTGAACTCAGTCAACCTAGATCTCGACATTTCATTCTGTTTCACTTCTGCTTCACAAGCCACCCAAACCACATCCTGTTCCACCGCCTTACACAAACCGCATGAGGTGCTTTCTCCACGCGGCGACCTTTGGATTCCGAATCTTCTGGTTGGAGATCTCTCACTCCCATTCTGACATCCTAATGTTGATGCGTTCAATTCTTCAGGCACGAAGGTGTAATGATCGAATCAGCCAGCGCTTCGTGTCAGGAGACTGACGGGTGAAATTAACAGAGCAGGAAGATATGGAGCAGGGAAGCGTGGGATGATGCTACAGCAGGGGGTTATCTGGTAGCCTTAAAGGGCAGGGAAAAACATGGAGATCTTCGAAAAGACAAGCTGACAAGATCAGTGTAGTTTTTTTTTTTTGTGCTGCCTGTGAGGTCATGGAAACATTAGTCTCCATGCAAGGTGAATAAATGTTTAATGTGGCATAGAGGAAAGGAAAGGAAGTGATATTGCAGAGGGATTTACAGCAGGCTCATGGTACGGAACCATGATTTCAAGAACAGGGGCAAGCCTCGAAGCAAATGGTGCATCAAGCAGCATTCCAATTGTCTTTCTAAAGTCAGATATGAAAGAGTTAATCGACAATCAGAAGGTTTAAAAATGTCATATGACTTTTAAAAAGATGTAAAGATATAGACACTATCTCTGTTTACGAAGTACTTTATCTACGTTTACACATTATCACCTTCAAAATAGTCCTCTTGCACAGCAATAAACCGTCTGCTGAAAAAAATGATCGATCTTAAAACGAATACGGGGCGAATCGGTGGAATAAAGCTCTGTTTATTTCAATAATACATTATCATCATGGTGTTTAGCTTTTTGACTTACAGTTAACGAGGAACACAAACGAGGGACTCATCCATTTCAACACCTCCAGGTCAGTACGCATAAAAGTTAGATTTTGTTCATGGCTGTACACAGACTCTTCATGCATTTAGAATGTGGGGACCCACATGTAAACACTGATATAACCTGCTTGGTGTGTAAGTTGGGAGTGAAAGTTTGTTGAAGTCTAGTTTAATTGTTTAATTAGGCAGGTATTGGCTACAATGTGGCCGCAATTTATTGATACGTTCAATCTTCCCGAAAAAGAGAGTCACCTTTTTAAGGGTAAAGGTGTTGGTGAATCCAAAACGTATACCAAGAACACATTGTGCAAGGCAGGACAATTCACCACAGATCACTGGAGAGCATGAAACTGGGTTAAGGGCCTCACTCAAGGGCCCAAGAGTGCCAGATTGGAGATACAAAGGCTTAAACCTCCAACCTTCTGATCAGTAACTCAGAAAATCCACCACTGAGCTTACTAGCTGATAAAGAAACAAAGGAACCACCAACAAAAAGGCTGAAACCCTTAAAGAAAGCTATCTGCTGGATCCTCAAACGTTCAGGATTTTACACAAAGATTGTGAAGATTTAAGCTAAAAAACATTGTTTAAAGGGTCTCAATGGAATACTTGTCCGGATATCATCCAAGAATCATGTGGGAAGCGAATTGGGAAACATTAGTGGACAGTTGCATTGAGTCGTGCTGTTGTTCTACCATCCATCAGAAGAACAATAAAGAGAAGATGGTCACTGGAGCAGTTTGTTTAGTGACAGACATGGTCATGCTGTGAGGAATTTATCACCGTGGCACCACCGTCTCTGTCCCCTGCCAGACTCCAGGCCTTTGGCTGCTGCTCCACTTGGCACAGGCTTCTTGGCTTTTTGTTTTCAGCTGTGGGTGAATAACTTGGCCGACGCAACAGTGCACCTGCAACTAGCAGGCCATGAAAGCAGATATAGCTAGTATAAAAAACCTTAGGAGAGGATGTAGGACAGGACACGCAGAGATGAAAAAATCACCTCTCAGAGCGGATCTTTAGGCGCGGAACAACACTTTGATCTCCATCTCCTTGGCGAAACACAGTACTGAAAGGCACTTCGCACGCATTCACCCCATAACCTCAGCTTTTCAAAGGCTGCTTTTACACCAGGGAGAACCTCTTTTAAAAATTCGCCTTCCCTCCTCTTGCACCAGATTCTGACCCTGTAACATTCCATAAAGGGAAGCGAATCTAATTAAGACCACTCTGCTTCTCAAGAGTTCATACCAGCCTCGGGCCATTCCGCAGAAATATAAAGTCGGTGGAACTTGGAAAATGAGATAGCAATTAAGAAGTCATCAACCTGGGGGTGATAAAGTGGCACAATTACAAAGGTGGTATTCATGTACATACACTATATGTATTTATATTCACTTTGTAGTGTATTAAGCACACCTACATTAGTTTTCTCGTCCATCAGGGACACCTTTCATCAGATACACCTCCTTTTTTTTTTTTTATGGAAATTCCAGTGAAATAAGTAAAACAGGTGCATGCAGTGAAAAGACAGGGGGGTGTGGTCTGGGGATATGTTTTATGCCTAAAGATTAAATTCTATTTCAATAAACAGATGAGAAAGATAATTCAAAACCCTCAGAGAGCGAGAAAACAAGGCACCCAAGCAATTCTTGCAAATCCAACGCCAAAACGGCTGCATTCACAGTTTCTCTTTCTTTCTCCCTTCTTATCTATCAGACGCCTACAGACTCCCACTCACCCACTCTTTCCTCGCTTGTTTTTTTTCCACCCGCAAAAACACAGGCCCATGTGAACACTAACATTACAGAGAATAGGGCACATGTGCATTCTTCCTGTCTCACTCGGGTTAATCCTTGTTCACCTCAAAGCTCTGTGACGACACTGAAAACACGGGCCAAAAAAAAAACCATACCGATCAGGCATAATATTATGACGTACCTGACTAATATTGTGTTGGTCCCATTTTGCTGCTCAAACAGTCGGACCCATCGAACATTAACAGCAAGAACTTCTTCAGCAGTTTGAGCTACAGGAGCTCGTCTGTTGGATCGGACCACATGGACCATCCTTCGCTCCCCATGTGTATCAGTGATCCTCAGACGTTCATGATCCTGTCGCTGGTTCATCACTGTTCCTTCTATGGAGCACTTTTGATAGACACTGCAGACTAGGAACATCCAGCTGTCCATCCACAATTTGTCAAACCCTTACGCTTGCACATTTTTCCTGCTTCTAACATCAATTTTGGGGCAGAATGTTCACCCGCTGCCCAATGAATATATCCACAAAATAGTATAGCGATTGCCGACACCCATGTCGATCCAAGCTCAATCCCGTTCCCACATTATTCCCATTCTGAACATCCTATCAGACATGTAGTCCCCATTTGTGCTTATAATAAAAGTCAGGTACTGATGTAGGTGAGGTGTGGAGGCCTGGGGTGCAGTCATTCATACCAAGAAAGTTGAGTTCAGCGATCTATAGAAGGAGATCTTACACTCCAACCCATGTAAAGCATATCTACATGGAGCTGGATTTGTGCACAGGTGCATTGTCATGTTTAAACAAGTTTTGGTCTCCTAGTTCACGTGAAGGAAAGATTTCATTCCCCGGCCTCCATTCTATACAATGTACACCTTAAAGTCTGTGGTAAAAGTTTGGCAAAGAACCACATAATAGTGGAAAAGTCTGGTGTCCGAAAACTTTTGGTACTAGAGTTCGATGTTTAACTACTAGCATTTAATATCTGAGCTTTCTACAGATTGTCGTTTGTCTTGGGAATGCCTTTTATTGTTATGCATCGATTGCATGTTGGTCTCTGTGTATTGTATTTATTACAGCTTAATTATTGTCCAAGAATTGTTGTAATACTTTGACCCAGGGAAGAAACTCCAAGCAGGTGCACTACGGATAGGACAGAATGGACTTTGGCACGTATGTACAGTATGTAGAGCGAATAAAGAATGAATCAGGAGACTCACTGTCCAACCTAGAAAGCTTTTCAGTCTGTTTTTCTTTATTTTCCCACCCCAGCTAATAAGCACTCAAACAAAGAGTCTAAAGAAATATGTATATCATAAGTTTCCTCATAAAACCCTTTGAGGAATATTCAGATGAGCAATAATACACGAAGTTTCTAAGGAAACAGATTGTTTCAGAGCAAAGTCCTTTATCAGTTGTGCAAGCAAAAGGCTTTGGAGGCTGGAGGAGGATCTGTATATGGCAGATTTGTTTACGTAAAAAAAAAAAAAAAAGGATATATTTATATAAAGATTTATATTTGCAACAATAATATATTTTCGAGCTTAAAGAGCAAAAGGTCCATGCCCCTTTTTTTCCTGTTTATTATTCCAACCTAACAATACGCCATAATATTCTGTATATAATGTCTATTTTTATGTATGTGAACATTAAATATTTTCTATAATCCAGCGTTAAATCGGATGAGCTCTGGCCTGATCGGACATTGAGTAAACATTACAGGAAGGTTTAGGTTTCCTTTTTCGACTGCCTCTAAACATGGCACTTAGCGACAAGGGTTTTAAACGGGAACTTGCATATTAAAGAAGAGGAAATGGGCACATAGGCCCTTAGTGGCTTGTAAAATTAAACAGCCTCGCTGTTTCTCCAACCATCACGGTGAATCAGGAAATCAAGTCTGGATAGATGAAGGTTAAAGAAGTGCATTAAAAAAAATCTATTGTCTAATGTCCAGTCAGGGAAGCAGTTTTTTGAAATGTACACGTATGGATACAAAAGTATTGTGACACCTGATCTTACTAGTAGATGCGGTTCTTCCTCAAACAATTTTGGTGGCATGCAATTGTCTCGGATGTCTATAGATGCGTTAGAATGGAATTTCTCTTTAAAAAACTGAATTTCTTCACTTGAACTAGGAGACCCAAACCTGTTCCAGAATGACAGTACACCTGTGCACAATGGCACTTCCAAGAAGATCTGCTTTACATGGTTCAAAGTGGAAGTGGGAGTGGCACCCCCCCAGGCCCCTCTCACCTACATCAATACCTGACTTTAAGAAACACCTTTGGGGCTCAATGAGCACAAATCTCACACAGGTACACTCCAAAATGCAGTGGAACATCTTCCATGGAGAGTGGAGATCTTATGCTTAGGTGTCCACAAATATTTGCCTATATACTGTACAATGCAAATCATTATATAAAATAAAAAAAGAGGTAATAATAAATTACGTAAGCATTTTTTAATGTTGCCATCAATAGCTCACTGTGAACACAAGGTAATGCACATATGCCCATTTAGCTTGGGGCAGCGTGATACTTGCCTCAATGGGCCTCTATTATCGTTTTGTATTGCAGTTTGTATTTTGGCCACTACAATCATCAGTCTATATAGGATTATGCAACATCTAGAAAAAAAAAAGGGAAGCAAATCATTGCTCACACAAAAGAGGTTAAAATATGTTGGGGTTTTTTTTCCCCCCAAGAGGATACTTTTTAATATATTACAAAGATTATTATATTATAAATTAGTCAGATTTTATTTAAATTTTTCAGACAACATGCTCGTTAACAATGGAAAGTAATGTGCACGAGCCGATAATGAGAAGGTCCTGATAATGATAATGATCAAAAGTCTATTGTATGGATGAATCCACCTTATCAAAGAAAGCTCAGAGCAGGACCTAATGTCCAACATTTCTCTCGATTTCTAATTTCACAGCAAGTCTTCTTATCATTAACCCTGATAGCCATGTGATTAAAAAGGCAATGAGACTTGGCAAATGAAACCAATCAAATCAAGAAGTAAAAAGATCAATTTAGGTGCTTTATAGTATGGATGAGGGGTTTTTTTTTTCATTTCCTACCACGTGCCAGAGGGCTTTGCCGTAATGTGCTTGAAGAAAGCAGCATTTAATGCGATTTGCCGGCTCTCGGCTTTGCGAACTGGAAGAGGCAGAAAGAGTAGGTGCTTAGGAGCCAAGGGCTCAATTTTCCGCCGAGGGTCATGTTGTCGTTGACCTCATCTCTGTAACCGCCTCGCCTTCTAAACAGATCCTGTCCTTGAAAGTATACTTAAGCTATTTAGTCTGACAACAGAGAATATCCAGCTAAATATTTAATTTGCTCCTGCTACTGGGTTTCGTGGATTTTTTCTTTTGCTCACCTGGCCGATAGTTTCTTTGGTGGACCCAACATTATGGGATGTTTCACAGGTTTCGCAGTTCAGGCCACTTAGACATCAGCCATGGAATGTTAAAACTTCAAAAAGTTTTCTACTTTAGAATGAGAATGCGAAAAATTAGCAGAATGCGTGTGTTCAAGAAGTTTTACAGAATTTTGTCATTAGAGACATTCTCTGCATTCCAAAAAAGAATAAACATATAACTATGTATGCACTGATGGCCTTCATGTGCTTCGCAATCTGTGTGATTTATGGTTTATTTTATTTTTTTATAAAAATGAAATGCTGGGGATCAAAAAAATACTCCTAAAAAAAATGTGTGCACACAGTTTTGAGCCATAGATCGATTGCACTGTACGAATACATAATGCTCGATTCTGATTGGGTAAAAAAAATCAGTAAATTCACTAAACAAACACTCGTCCTATTAACAACAATAACCATAGTAGCATACAGTTGTGTACTGAAAGCTATTACAAAAATGGTAAATACGGTGATTTTGAGAACTTTTGGGTGGAGGCACAAGATGAATTTGGTGGAATGAAGAAAATGGAAATCTTCAAGACTGGAAACTTTCCAGGAGAATTAACTGGGAATTAAAAGAAATAGCAGGTTTGCTTATTACAGAGAACGTAGATGTAGCAATTTTGTTTAAAACAACCAGATTTAATGCAATTTTAGTTGAATTTCTATTTAATTTAATCAATCACATGCACACATTTTGCAGGTCTACTGAGGCCACGCCCCCTACATGCACTGTGCATTCCTCCATAACACAAATCCTGCATGTCAAAAAATGTCCGTTTTGGCCAATTGTATACGTTACAGTTTATAGAAAGTTCCCAAAATTTCTAACAATTAACAAATTCCTGGTAAGTTTCCAACTTGAAATATATCCAAAATTCCCCAGATGAAGTTCCCATGGAAAGTTTCCAGAAATCAGACTAAAGCAAACAATATGACATTATGGCCGTTGTGAAGCATACTTTTTTCTGTTCAATCCCCTTGTTGCAAGTACTGGTTCCACAAAGTGTTCATTGTTGGAGCTTCAGTCCAGGCTTATTTTTTATCTCATCTCTAATCTCTCACTTTCAGAACACAACATGACCCAGTAGTTGGACATGGTGGCACAGCGTTATGCCCCACGGCTCAGGAATTTTTGCATGTTCTCCGCTTTCATTTCACCTTCCAAAACCATGCCAAGAGATGAAAATGAAGGAGTGTGACTCGATGTGTAGTTGAGGTCCTGCTTGGACTGGTGTCTGGTGTCGTGTGTTCCTAGTCTACAGAATTCACGATAACTGTGACAATCCTGAAGACAAAAGGTGCATGTCATCGTTTGTTTGTTGTGTGTGATGTTAAATACATTGAATGTAGAAATATAAATGCGTCCACTGAAGGATGCGTCCATCAATTTCAAGCAAAAACAAAGGTCATTGTTCCTGTTGTTCAAAAACTATAGTAGTGTACGCTACATGGGCAAAAAAGGTATTGGAACACCTGACGTTTCCAGCCATGGTTCTTCTCAAAAAGTTGGAGGCACATGATTGTATAGGACGTCTTTAGAGGTGGTAGCAGGAAATTTTCCCTTCATTTGAACTAAGAGACCTGAACATGTTCCAGCGTGAAAACGCCCCTGCGCACAAATACAGCTCCATGAAGATGAGGTGAACATCTTTTTTTGGAATTGACACAGCACCCCAGGCCTCCTCACCTCATCTACATCACTGATTGAACGAACGGCAATCTCACACAAGCGTACTCCAAAATCCAGTGAAACATCTTCTCAGAAGAGTGGAGCTTATAATAACAGTAAACATGGACCAATCATGGAATCTTACGCTCAAACTTTGATCCATACAGTATGTAAAATGTTCAAGGCTCAACCGCGAGGATTCTCCAAACAAACGTTGAAGCAAAAAGAATTAATAAAGAAAAGAAATGTCATTACAGTTTGTAAACAAGCTGCACAACCTTTCGTTCGGGGGAATTCCACTGCGACGGAACATGACATGCCTTCAGCCTGAACTCGGTGCATATATTACCTTCTTATTACAAAACAAATTACATTTTGCTGAAAGCTTAATTACACCCTATAGATAAACACAGCAAAATCCTTCGGGGGGAAAAAAGGAGGAGTCTTTAAATCGTAATATATTTCGGAGGCACCACGAACCATCAAATACGACTAACTTGCCATGTCTTGTCTATCCAATAAGAGAAGAATGAAAGCTGTACAAGGACATAACCTAAATACATCAAGATGTCAGCGTGTCAAATCCCTGCCGATGCCGCCACAATATTTTTCACCTTAATGGTTTCTGGAGATGAACAGCATTAGCTGTTCGTTTGTGCGGATTAGAGAATAAAAGGTGGCTCTCGGAATACATATTGACACTACATTAAACACATTAGTTAGGAAATTCGCTAAGATGTGTTTTTCTTCTTGAGAAAAGAAAGCAACAAAGAGCCAGAGGGGGAAATAAAATAAATAGTGAAGTGCAAATATTTAGGGTTTTATAAATCAAGAGTGGGAGAGAACATGACCGGGCGATACGAGCGCCCATCAACGTTCGACCTTCGTAGTAGCTTAGTAGGGATAATATTGTGAAAGTTTTGTTTTCGTCGAAAATCTCGCGCGTCTCACGAAGGCTTAAAAGCGTTTCACCACGCACAGGGTTTTTTTTTTAAAGGCCTCTGCTCACTCGTAAAACCAGAAAATGGATGAGCTTAGTGCGAAGGACTAATGCAGTTTTTTTTTGCAGCAATGAAAACACTTGGTGTAATGAGGCTTAAAACAGAGGGGATTATGTGTATTTTGTAGATCAGCCCACACACCCACACACCCACACAACTGTCAAATCATAATAGATTTTGGTTTTATTTATGATAACCAAAGTAAAAATGAAATAAAAACCAGATTAAGAGACACTTAATTGTAATATCTAGAATGGCATTTGATATTAGTATTTTGTAAATACACGCTTTGTGTATCGAGATAAAATGTTAAATGAGGTATCATTGAAAATGACTAATTCTGGAGGAATGTTAAAAAAAAAACAGTTGAATAACGTGCACATTATTTACTCAACTATAAATATTATGACACGTACCGACATACGGCGTTCAGATGCATGGTATTAGAATAAGAATCCTTAAAAGTAGGCTGACTGTCAGAAAAATCTAAATTTGGATTCACAGTGGAAGGAAACTTGCACATGAGAAATGGGTTGAAATGGATACTAACGGCTCCAAATGGAAGTGGTCTGTGGAGATCCGGAATTAAATACTGTCCTGGAATATTTAAACTAGACTCAATTCACCCTGATGTGTATTGAGAATATTCAACAGTCAATAAAAACCCCTATGAGCAAAGAAAATGCTAAATTTCAATGGAAGTATTTCTAAAAATAGTAAACATTTCTTGGGGAGTTTAGGGCTTAAGGTGAAGAGGACAGATTATCTCACAAACTGTGGACCATTTTGGAAATCTCAAATCACCCTACAATATGTGTGGAAGGAAACCGGAGTACCCAGAGGAAACCCCAATCGAATGCGCATGCACATGGAGCCCTCAACAGGCATAACAGTATGTCCACCTGCCCAATATTGTGTCTGTTCCCCTTTTCCTGCCAAAACAGTTCTGACCAGTCAAGCATTTCCAGCTTTATCTTCATCAGCGATTTGAGCTGCAGAAGTTTGTGTGTTAGATCGGACCACACAGACCGGTCTTCCCTCCCAACGTGCATTAACAAGCCTCGGCCACCCATGACCCTGTTCCACCAATGTTCCTTTAATAGAGCCCTTTTGATGGACAGACCGCTTTCGAGCTGCGGTTTTGGAGACGCTCTGACCCAGTCGTCTAGACCAAATCCTCACGTTCGCCCATTTTTCCTTCTTCTAACACATCAAGTTTGAGGAGAAAATGTTCACTCTCTGCCTAATATATCAACCCACAAAAAGGCGTCCATGATGAAGATAATCAGTGTTATATACTTCATAATGTCATAACGTTACACCAGATCGGTGTAGATATATAACAATTAAACGAGCCCATAGATGAAAGTTGTAGAAGCTTATTCTTACTAGTAATTTCTAGCATATGTTGATCGCTTTTCAGAATCCGGTTTGTGTTATAACTTAGTCATAATGTTGTTTTTGGCTAATAATAATAGATGACACACATTGTAGTAAAATATCAGGCTCTCAGTGTGCTTTCTCCTGACAGGGAATGAGAAGAGAGGCGTGAACACTCCACACCACTCCACTCCACTCCAAACCAGCTCCTCCTCAGGACAACACTGGGATCGGGGCGGGATTTAAGACATCTCAGAGCTACCTGATTGGCTTTTGTTATTAATGTACGGTCTCTGATTGGACGAGAAGGCGTGTCAATCAAACGGAGAACAAACAATCCGCCCGCCCGGGCTGCCATCTTGAATATACAGTAATGCCTACAGTGTGAGGCACTTCACTGACGGCAAGCAGAAGAGAGAGCGAGCGCACACACACACACACACACACACACGCACTGATTTTTCAGAACTCGTACATTTTTTTTTTAATTACAAAAAAATGAGGAATATATTCTCTCTCTCTATATATATATTTTTTTCCGGATAGCCGGACGCGCTAGCCGTCCCTGAAGGATCCGATTCGGGCGAACGGACACACGGGGCTTGAGCCGTCGAGATTTCTCTTCTCGCCGACATTTCAGCAGCTGAAGGATCTTCAAGACGTGACGGGATTGGACCAGAAACAGATTTATATACGTATACATTTGTGTTTAAACGCGAGTTAGCATTCGTGCTATCTGTATCGTTATTCTGAGGGGGAGACGGAGCGCGCGCACGCTCGCTCGCGCGGACTATGCGAATCTGACGCGTTAGCCGTTTTTTCCCAGCTCCCCCCCCCCCTTTTTAAAAATATTCTTAATTTTTTTCCTCACGTGCTAAATATATTCGATCGTCGACGTTTTAATCGATTATTCGGTTTATTTAAATCTACCTCTGTTCTTTTTTTTGAACGGCGCGTGAACACGGTTAACTGATTTTTTTTTAAAAATCCGTTTGGAAAATCAGTATTTTTTTTTCTCTGTGGATCTTCTGTTTATACGCACATCATTTTTCTTTAAGTGGTCATCAAGTAAATCATGAACGCGTGTCGTTTATTCGACCTAGTAATCCGTCGTTATGGAAAAACTGGCCCAGAGATTCGATTGAGCTGTGACAGTTTTCTCTCCAGTGGATCTCCTTTATTTTTATTTATTTTTATTGGATCAGTGATTCGATTCGCCATGGGAGTTGATCACATGGTCCATTCGATCGACAGTAAGATCGCTGAGAAGTAATCTACTTTTTCTGCTGTGTGATTTTCGTCTCCCTGCTAAGCTGTTGCTCTTTTTTTTTTTTTTTTTTTTTTTGGGGGGGGGGGGGGATAAATTTTTTTTGGAGGGGGGGTGGAGATCAAGTGATCACTCAGGATCGATCGATCGATCCTTATTTGGAACTTTAGGATTTCTTTTTTTAAATTCCCTCTTTTCATCCCCCTCTTTTTTTACTTCAATCAGCATGGATTTGTTTTAAAGTGAATGGTTTTGTGAAAAAGACTTGAGACCAGCGGACGATACTGGAGGCCTGTTGGAATCTAGAGGAAGGGATCTACTTGGTTTTTGAAAGGACCAGAACATTTCTGCTGGGAAATTTTAATAAACAATGGGTTCCGCAACAAACCTGGCGTTCGGAGTGTTCCTCATCTCGTGCTCCTCAGGTGGGTTCAACAAGATTACTCTACTCTCGTTAAACTTGATTTGGACACAGTATTCTAGATGTTTTTGTGCACAGGATGAGATCTAACACACACACACACACACACACACACACATTTTGAGACGTTAATGCGCAGAATACACACAATAACTTCACCTCAGCTGTAACCTCGTTCTTCTTGTAATGTTGTGTTGTTGATAACGTGTTGTGTTTCCTCAGAAGGACCTCCTTATAGAGATGCTTATAAATGCCCCACACACACACACACACACACACACACACACACACACACGGAATGGCTTTCCTTCTTTCGCAGTTCGACTCCTATACTAGGCTGTAAAATCGTGTTCTGGATCTTTCTATAACGTACTTATGACTTTTCACGCTCGTGTCGGTGTGATCCGTCTCCGCTGTTAAACACAGAAAAAAGTAGCAGTCAAAAACAAGAAGATAAAAAACGCCTGGAGAACGGATGAGGAGGATCTCTCGATTATAGCAAGTGGAGCAAAGCTCATGTTTGCATAGGAGCAGATAAAAATCAGACCTGAGCCTCTCTGGTGTTTCATAAGCCTCTGCTATTGAATACTGTGTGTGTGTGTGTGTGTGTGTGTGTGTGTGTGTGTGAGTGTGTGAGACGAGCCTCCTGCTGGTGCCCAGCTCATGACCGTTTCGGCTTTAAAGACCACGTTACATTAGTTGATCCACGCACTCGTTTTCATTCCGATCACTGTCAGGATGGATCCCGGGAAAACCGGGAGCATCCGAATATCAGATTATCTCATCTCTCAGCCTAATGTTTGGAGACATTCGTTGTTAAATAACCTTCTGCAACACACAAAAGGCTGGCTCTCTCCCGGAACGGTGAAACACCTCGAATACGATCGTGCTGAGAGTGTGAACTGATGTGAACTCAGGCGTTTATAATGATTATTAGTCGTATACTGATCTGATCCTCCTCCTCTTCCTCCTCTTCCTTCTTCTCATATCAAGGCCGTTTTTCAATTTACGCGTGAAGGAGAGAGGGAACTGTTACTGTTCATCCTAAACGTGAAAGGTCCATCTCACGTGGCCGAACATGCCAGAGAAGTAACCTTTGATTCAAAAGGTTAACAAATGACTGTATCTTTGAATGAACTAGGAGACCCAAACCTGTTCCAGCATGACGATGCCACTGTACACAAAACCAGTTACATGAAGATGTGCTTTAAATAGGTTGGAGAGGAAGATCTCCAGCTTTAGAGCTCCAACTGTATTATACACCATTGGGATGAATGTGAACACTGACTGGCCTCCTCAACTCATCTACATAACTTTACTAACTCCCATGTGGCTGAACGAGCACTCTCCAAAATCTAGTGGAACATCTACCTAGAAACATTAGCTTTGAAAGGGTTTGGACAGCTGTGAGGATGTGGCCTGAAGAAGAGGGCATGGTCTGAAATATGGTGTATACACACAAGAAGTTAAAATCTTTGACTACAAGTTTCAGATCATCTGTCTATGTTACACGAAGATGAGCTTTGCTTTTGATGTGTCTTGTTTTATTGCCTTTTTCTGCCCAAGTATTTTGATATGCAATCAGTAGATCCTGGAAAACGTTTATTAAAAACGAGTGCTTTCTTCACCATCGTAATAATGCTGACGCAACACTAAAAATTGTTTGTATGGAAAGCACGCTCTTGGCTTTTTTCATCTCTTCACAGTGAACTGTTATTTTGCAAAAGGGAAAATAGTGTTGATGAAGGCACTGGAAAAACACACATTTGTACGGGCTTTTTGAACATCCTGTTCTACTGTTGCAGTATCCTCAACTTTTCTGCGAAGATGTTCCACTAGATTTATGGAGATTTGTGCTTATTCAGACACAAGGGTGCTTGAAACAAACAAAAACAGTGTTCAATAGGGCTGAAGCTCTGTAGCAGGAGATCTTTCATTCCAACTTATCCCTGTAAAGCATATGTTCATGGATCTGGATTTGTGCTGGATTCATCCTGGAACAGGTTTGGGTCCGTGAAGGTAACGAATCAAAGAAAGCAAGCCGCCATCACGTCATTCGGAGTTTGCAAGCCGATTAGGAAGAAAAGCAGTGTTTAGCATCGTTTAGAGTTCTTGGTAATACCGTGCCCGAGTGCCGACTTAAACCCAAGTCGAGGAATTAAGGACCCGTACCATCCACCAGCCGAGTGAGGATTTTCACATCGATTGTCCCGACCACGTGAGCTCTGGCATGACACGAGCGCCCGATTGCCAAGTGGGCCGAAGCTGGGGATCTGCCAGCGCAGGGTTAATTAGGGATTATTCATACCCCTCACGTCTCATAACGATTTACATCCGCAGAAAACGTGAACGCCAAGCACGCCTCTCCCCTCACACACCGTCCCGTACACGTCAGAGCGCTTCAAAGCGTTTCAGTTGGAACGAAAGCGGGGCGGCGGAGTTTATGATATTCACAGACCAGCGTCGGTGGTTTGACTCAGCACCAGTTCCACTCGCTCCATTTCGAGTTCCGCGAGCATATTCGGCTCCGCTTTCCCACCCACATGCTCACATATATCACTCACATCCACATAGACTACTTCAATCTGAAAAGAAGTCTGAAATCTGCCTAAGCGCTCATCGAGAAAAAGCGAACCGCACTCGTCCTTGCATCTGTCCAGAGTGTTTATGTTCAGGGCGGCTCATTAGCCTCGGATTTTTTATCGATCACATAAAAGCGGCGTATTAAAACCCAGCGAGTAGAAGAATACATTTTTATGAGCCGAATGTTCTCTCATTAATTTGTTTTTCCAATTTGGCTCAAAGCTTTTCATTGGGTTTGAGGTCAGGGCTCATCACACTAACGTCGCTGGAACAGTGTTCGGATCTCAGGTTTCCAGCTGTGCGCTTTTGTGACCGTTTAAGGACGTGATAACAGCAGTGTAGTGGTCACAGGTTGAGGTCTTGCTGCTCGGAAGGGCCCTTGAGCGAGGAGTTATATTATGGGTAATAGTTTGAGAAAAGTGTTGACAAAAACCGCTTCTCATTTTAGAATGATATCATTTATTTGTAATAAGTACAAGTATAAGGAAATGTTTACCTCTTTGTCAAAGAACTTCATCATCAAATACCCCAAAACAAAGATCCCTCCACCCCCCCACTCTAAATAACACAGCGGACACGCCGACCGGTAATTTCTTTAAACCCACAGCATTAGGTTTCATATTTTCAGCGTGAGGTCACGAGAAACAAGGAGAAGGAGAAGGAGAAGCCGCAGAAAAACACAGCTTTATTATTAGTCGCGTTTTGTCCGAACTTGACCACCGGCCACAAAAACCCGAACCGATCTCTAAAGATGTGAGGATTTTCAGCCGAGCCGTTAGCGAATATTTAAACTGCAGTGACGTTTCGTCTGCTTCATTCGCTTAGCGAGAAAGAAGCAATTAGCGTTTCTCTCGCATGTTTCTTTAATGATGGCGGACGGATGTTTTTCTCCCCGGAGATCAGGTGTCCGTTCGAAACCGTATTCTCAGTCTCCCTGAGATTATTACCTGGTTATTAGCGGCTGATGGGCTTTTTTTTTTTGTTTGTTTGGTTTTTTTTAAACGTGCAAAGTCGCGTAGAAGATCTATTGAGGATCACTTTCACTGAAAGCAGAAACGTAAAGCGTTTATTGTAAAATGTAATCTAGCCCTTTGGGTATGCATTTGAAATTCACATCTGCGTACTCTCCATGTGGGACATTCTATCGAATTTATTTATCCTATCGATCGACAGCTCGACCTTGTCTCGCTCGTATTTTGATCCTCCTCACGCACGCCGGACTTCTGCGACACTCGCAGGTCGCCGTCCAAGGCGGAGGTGCAGAGGATCGCTGAATTATTTACATCCTCGTCTGACCACTGCTGACAGAGGGGTTATTCGAAATCAAACTTTTTTTTTTATCCCCCGACGCGTTTCCTTCCGTACCCCTTTACTGCAGAGCTCGAAATTAACTGCGTCCCTGTCAGCGGGACGGTTAATAAAAGGGACGAGGACTGCTGGAGTCCTTGCTCGGGACGACTGCTGGACAATAATAATAAAAAGCGTAATCAGTTTAGCAACGACTTTTTTTTTCTCCGTGCTCCTCAACCGTCCGGTCTTATCTCGCCCGGGGAAAGAGTCAGGACAGTTTTTCTAGCTCACATCGTCAGTGGATTTTACTTCTTGAAAGAAACTAGTCTGAACCCGTCACTCTTTTTAGACTGGAGAAGGTGTATTAGAAGGCTGCATGAGCTCCGTGATTGATATGGTACGTTGCGGTAGATGCACTATTTTTGCACGCGAAACTGTTGCACAGAGTTTCAACATCTATACGTGAGACGGGAAGGAAGTGGTGGCGTGGTCCCTGCGACCACAATGTAGTCTTAGACAGAACAGAAAAACATTTGAGCACGCAAGCATGGAAAGTTCTCGGTAGTACAGAAAAGAATGCTGCTTAGCTTTAAGTTTCAATAAGCTCCACTTTTCTGGGAAGATGTTCCACTGGACTTTGGAGTGTGCTGAACAAGCACAAATCTTCACAAGGTGTACAACAGGGTTTGGGTCTCCTGGTTCAATGATGGGGAAAGATCCGGAACGATCTTGTGTCCCAACAGGTTCAGTAGGAACCACATGTGGCAGGTTTCCTAATACTTTTGGCCACGCACCGTATTAAGAAGCATGATAAAGAACCGCTCTGAAACACGCAGGAACCGAGAAGCTCTGGAAGTGTAAATAATCATTAGTTAACGAGCAGATGAAGACGTCGCGGGTGTCGGCGCTCCGCGGAGGAGACACGGAGAGAACGCGAGGCTGCCGACACACACGCCGCAGGAAAACAGAAACATTGTTTTAGACGCCGCGGCGGTTTCTCCCCAGTCAGGCTTTTACGACCTCGACCGCCGATAATCTCCTCCGCTAGGACACTCGCATGTTTCCTCTGCTCGTTACCCGCTCACCGATCATCTCTAAACCCAAACTATTCCCGCTGATCTCGTTACCGTGGCCGCTCCGAACGCTCGTCAGCGTTCACGGGAACTCGCCCTTCACAAAGAGATGAATCAACATTCATCTGTGACAACGGATCAATCATGCGCCGTAAAGAACTTCAGTTAAATGCTGAATTTTAATCCTAGTTCTTATCTGTGAAGGAAGATACCTAAATACTTTTTAATGTAAATTTCTTAAATTCACACAAATCGCTCGATTTGACACGATTTAGGGGCGGAGCTAACGCACGTATGTCTTCTTAGCGCACTTTCATTTTACACAGATAGAACTGATTGTAAACAAATGTGTACAAGCCTGTCAATTATCAAAGCAAACTTTCTGACCAATCAGCTTTAACCTCCCATAAACCTTTTCCTTCATGTTCATCAAAATAAATAAAAAAAGACACCCTTTTTCTTCAGCCATGTGGTTCTTCTCCAAAATGTTACCTCAAAGTTGGAGGTACGCAATTGTATAGGACGGTTTTGGACGTTCACCTGAACTAGGAGACTTAAATCTGTTCCAGCATGGTGCACAAAGCAAGCTAAATGAAGATATGATCTCCTGCTGTAGAGCTCTGACCCTCAACCCTAGTGAATGAATGTAAACACTGATTGCAGGTCTTCTCATCTCACCTACATTAGTACTTGAGCTTGCTAACACCCCTTGTGGCTCCAAGATCTAGAGGAACACCTTCCTAGAAGAATGGAGGTTATTAGAACAGTAAATGGGGACTAAATGTGAAATGAGTTGTTCATATAGCGATCTTATTCTCAGATGTCTACAAAATTTGGTCCATATTGTGGCATCATGCTATTCTTCATACCTACGCCGGGAGAAATGATGCTAAACCTCCCCCGTCTGAAACCTTTTTCCCCCTCTATTGTTTGTTCTCCTTTAACTTATCTATAGCGGTAGCATTTCTGTTTAGCTTAGCATGCACCTGAGTTTAGTTCTTCATTTAAAAAAAAAAAAAAAAGCGCCTACATCAGCACATCGTAAGTGCATTTTCGAGGCTCTGATAATGATCCTGCAGCTGAAGGCTCATCAGGACAAACAATATTAGGATTAATCTCTCACTCAAAAAGGATTCATGAACAAAAAAGTTTTTTTTTATTATCCCATTAGATCTGGATTATTGGGTAATAGATCGCAATTTTTTCCATTTCGAACGCAACCAGCGTATCGACCGATACCTGATCCTGATCCGATATCGATGTGCTCACGGTGAGACTCAAAGCTCCCGGAGCAGCATTACTGGAGTTAATGAAAAAAAAGCACCGTTTATTTGATTTGTGCTCGTTCAGAGAATTTCTATAGTGAATTCAGGTAGGTGAGGAGACCTGGGGTGCAGTCAGTGTTTCAATTCAACCAATAGGTTTGAAATCAGAGCTCTTTAGCAGCAGATCTTCCACTTTTACCTATAAAAAAATAAATATTTTCATGGAGCCGTCTTTGTGCACAGAGGCATCATCATGCTGGAGCAGATTTGGGTCTCGTAGTTCAAGTGAAGAGAAATTCCAATGCTAGTCTCTGTGGTAAAAGTTTGGGGAAGACTGGAATTTAGAGGTTCTACTTTTGTGCATGTAGTATGTATAGATTTGAAAATCTTTTAAATACATTTATACGATTAAAAGCCGAACATCAAAAGATTTTATCCCGACTCTGAGCGGCTCACAGGAAAAAAAAAGCGTTTGATGTTAAACTGCTGTTTTATTGAAACCTGATGGCACAGGGCAAGAAGGATCTTGTCCGGACCCTTCACCCGCTCTCCATCCATCATCACAACAGATGCCTTCTGATCTATTAAGTGCACTTTGTTTGTTCTAGGCCTCAGTGACAGATACGTTTTATTCAGGCAAAGTGCCCTAGCTGTAACGGACATGCCTCGCTTTGCATTTCGGATTGAAGGAGCGCAGGAAGTGATGTAAGCCGCAGGAGAGAGCGGGCAGAGACTGCACACAGCAGTCACGTGTTCACGTGAATCGGTCAAAAATAACGGCTAGCAGAAAAACTTTAAATGCATCCCCTATCATTTCAATCGCATGTGTGGGAGCGTTTCCTTGCTGTAACTTTTCTAGTAGTAAATAAGTTAAATTATCCTCGTCTCCTTTTTTTTGCTGATCCGGAAAGGGATTCCAACTGTGACTCAAAAACCGCAACGTGATCCGAAGCGTGAGTTTTGTGACCCGTTGCACCACTAATAATCGTGGTTCAGCAGTTTTCAAAAGGAACATAATGGGAATGCTTAAAGCCGTGAGGGGATCGCGGTCCGGGTCGATCGTCCCGCTGAACCCGTATCTCATTCATACCAGTTGTTGTTTCTGCAAACGTACTATCAAAACACGCAGAAAGGTGCCCCCTATAGAATCCAAATCCCAGCGAAATTCGGATTCCCTGTGGAGGAAAATCCCTGTTCCAGGAATTTCACTAACCCCCCCCATCACCCCCACACAGACACATTTAAATTTTTTTGGTAAGCGATCTGTAAGGCGAAACCACAGCGCCAAAGAGTAGATATTGTGTCACCAATCTCCAAAGGCTTCAGCGCTCTCTGGACAATTTTCCCCCTTTTTTTTTTTGCGAGGTTTTATTTCTCGTTTCACCGGAGACTAGAAAAACAATAAATCGCACAGTACGAGGGAAGTGAAGGTCACGACTCGGAGATGCATCGGATGAAAAAAAGAAAAGAAAAAAATTAAAGATTTCAAGCTTTGGAAAGCACGATGTTGAGCACACAATCTAAACTGCCCCCCACCCCCCCACCCCCATGTATTTGCATAACTGCAGAACAGGAGAAGGAATCTCGCACGGCTTGTTGTGTACAGAACCACACGCCAGCTCCTTTTATCTAATATATAGTCTCAGCACCTTTTTAAGCAAATCTTTTTTTTTTTTCGACACGCCAGGTCTTGTGCCTTCAGAGAATTCTTTATATCACACTTTTTTACGGCGTGCATGTTTTTCCTAATTAAAAATAGGAGCCGGGGTGATGGTGTTCTTACGACCGGCAGTCGAATATGGGTCAAAAATTTATCGAGGAGAGTTTAGAGAGTGAACCGGCTGCTCTCTACTCTCTCGTTGTTTATAGCTGCTATAACATAAAGCATAACCAATGTGTTTGATGTTTAAATGGTACCTAAAAAGTCTTTGGGACACCCGTCTTTTCCAGACATACGTGGTTCTTCACCAAACTGTTTCCACAGCGTTTTTGAAAGCGATTCACTTGAACCTATTCCACCATTACAAAGCCTCTGTGCACAAAGCCAGCTCGATAATGGAGCATCCTGCACAGGACCTTGACCTTCTCAATCTCCACTGAACACATTTAGGATGAACTGGGAGTGCTCACCAGACCTGGACTCCAAGCAGCCAAATTTTGGACAACCTGTAATTTGTATAAAGTAGATTTTACAACCCCAACAAGGTTTAAAACCAATGAGTAAAAGAAATTGAATTATTGATACATTCATTTTTACAAAACATTTCTAAATCACTACCGCTCCTGAAGATGAATGATAAACTAATCCGCAAAATTTTGTGGAATGCCTTTCCCAGAAGAGTGGAGCTTATTATACAAAAAATTAATAGGGAATCAGTCTGGAATGAGATGTTCTCCATGTTCATCAGAAGATCTTTAAGAGTGCACGTTCGTCACTTAAAGAAAATTCTCCGTAATCGTGAACAAGTCGACTTTGTGTTTTCTTGAACTTTTGTTTATCATCTGTTCTAATTCATGATTCACAAGTCAGGTACTGAAGTAAGTGAGGTGAGAAGATCTGGGGTGCAGCTGGTTTTGTGCACAGGAGCATTGTCAAGCTGGAACAGGTTGCAGGTCCTGACAAACACAATATACGTTTTTCTATGAGCAACGACTATTTGAGCCAGGAAAATCGCCTCCTCAGTGACCATCACGAGTTAATAGAACCCAATAAAACCTCAGGATTTGGGGGGGAGGAATGTGCACCAGAGCTCTTATTACAAATATCACATTACAATTAAATTTTTTTTTTTTTTTCGAATGCCCTTGCAATTCCTCGATCGCTATCAGAGTTTTGACCTATACAGGCTCTGCAAAGATGGCGCCAGCCGTCTCTCCTCCTCAGCCTGCACAACCAGTTCTCAAATACCTGCCCCAGAGCTTCAACTGCTCCCTGACATCGCCCTGGGGTCCTCTCAGCCCCAAACAGCCCCCACCACCCACCCCTTCCCCGAGGTGACAGCCACTCTCGGTGTTGCTCGACGCAAATACCAGCAAGCGTTTAAACACCTAAACATGACTCAACAACCGCTCATTACATTTAATAAGCGTCAGTTCACACCTCGCTCGCTTTTCAAGCGGTTAAGTAGTTTTTTTTTTTCCCGCCCTTAAAAAAAAGAAAAACAAGATTTGGATTAGTTGTGGGATGAAGTACTGGTGTTTGGAACAATCAGAGTGTTCATGTTTAGATGCCTGAGAGATCAGGAGAGATAATGGCTGTCGATAATGACTTCTTGTTTGTGTAGTAAACATGAGCATTGACAAAGGAAGCATCAGATGATAACACACACACACACACACACACACACACACACACACACAGAGTGCTTGTTCTCGTCGGACAGATCGAGACACCCACATAATCTGCATTTGGTCACAAAACTATATATATATAGTACACAGACAAATGTTTTCCGGACACCTGTGGTTCTTTTAGAACATCCTAGTCCACATTTGCTGTTATAGTAACCTCCACTCTTCTGGGAAGATGCTCCACTAGATTTTGGGGAGATTTGTGCTCGTTCACCCAGAAGAGTGTTCATAAAGTCTAGGGCTGAAATGATTTCTTGAGTAATTCGAATATGTAAAAACATCCAGGCAAATTATTAATGCTTTAATGCGTTTACTCCATTTAACTACACAAAGAGCACTCGTTTCCCCACGGACCGTCATTACTGACGCACCACCCGCTAAACTCTAGACAGGGAACAAGGACGACGCTGCAATAACGCAGTGCAATGACGCGGTGTCATTTTTTGCATTAATGTAAATAATGTAATCACTTTTCTCTTTTTTCTCTGAACGCGATGATGGAGCGGTTGCGTCACCGCCCAGAGACAAAAGACGCTATTGAAAAACAAAAAAACGTTAAATCTTCTCTTCTCTCAGCAGGAGCCATCCTGGGACGCTCGGAGACACGCGAGTGCGTGCAGTACAACTACGGCCCGAGCACGGAGCAGCAGGGCAACCGCTCCGGCATCGAGGCCTGCGTCGGAGACAAGGACAAGCGGCTGCACTGCTTCGCCACGTGGCGCAACGTGTCGGGGAACGTGGCGGTGGTGAAGCAGGGATGCTGGCTCGACGACGTCAACTGCTACGACAGGTACTACACAAGATCTCTAAACCCGGGCCTTCATTTTAGCTTTTCTTTTAAATGAACAGCATGAAGTTCTGTTAGAGAAAAACAATTCACAAGTCCGTACTATAAAATTCAACATCACAAAACACGGCTTTTAATGCGTTAAAAAAAAAGTCGCATGGTGTTGTACTGCGCAGTAGAGTTGTCACACCATGAAGATCATCTCCTTCCCTCCACCCTGATAAATAAATAATTAAATAAGGAAGGACCGGAGTTGTGACAGCTGAGTCTATAACCGTCATGCGTCCCGACATATTCGTCGCGGAAACCAAACCGGTGCAAAAGTTTCATCACTCGGTGTAACCTCTGGAACAAGTTTCGGCCCTGAAAGTTTCACGAGGCTGCCTGGTAATTTCCTCCTGAAAAAGTCACGATCGTTACAAACCCGATTAACCCATCCGTTTGCGGCGGAGCGTGCTCAGAGAGAACCGAAACACCAACACACACACACACACACCCATTCATTACTCGTGCGTGTCGTTAATAAAGATAGCACCCCGATTATCGATACGAAGGCGTCTCGGCTTTGTTCTCTTTCTCCTTCAAGTTCATCGTGAACCCGTTCACCTCCGCACCGTGGCGAGAAACCCGCCATCCTCATCTGTCCGTCAGAAAGGAGGCAGAAAGCAGAGAAAAAAGCGTGTCCTAGCACGCTGCAGAACCCGTTTTTTTTTTTCCCACATCCATGTTCAAACTGGATTTTTTCTCTCTTTTTTTGCTATAAAGCAGCCTGTGGCACGTGCATGCGAACTTAACATGCCTCACCTCTCCCTCTATCCCTCTCTCTCTCTCTCTTTTCTCACTCCCTACTTATCGGAACAAAAGGCCCCCGGAAAGCGATCCGCGCTCCTCATGTTTGCAGTCGCGCAGGCACAATTTTCTCTAGTGGGGCTTTTTGTTTAGTTAATCTTCGTTTATCTTCTTTGAGCCGCGCGGCGTGTGCCGCTCTCACGCGCTCTGGCAAGCTCACCAGAGTTCTGTTTGACTAAAAAGTTCAGTCCTTCTGTCGATACCTGACGTGAAAAACACACGTACAAGATTCTGCAGCTACCGAGTAATCAAGTCATCGGATAGGAAGTACTTTTTCTACATTTAAGAGCAACACTGAATATACAAGAGAAAATAAAACAGCTGTTTTAAAATAAACAAGTCGTTTGTTTACTTTTTTTCTTTCAAAAAATCACATTTTAATGCTGAAATCTAAACCCATTTAGTGCATTTAATTGCCATATTACATAAAACTGCAATTACATAAATATAAAAAAAATTGATAAAAATGTACAATAATCTTTTACAGTTCGTTTACCATGTTTTAGTTTTAAATGCTTCCAATTCTGACTTTATTCATCTTAATTACAACCTTCGTAAACATGCAACATTCCTACTGCAGTGAACATGTTGTGGACCTGAAGTTTGAAGCTGTGTGTGTGTGTTGAAGTCTTGTTCGGTCTCCTCCAGAGCTGATTGTTAGAGAGAGTTCTCTCCAGGGATCAGAGGCTCAGTTTGATACCATGCGATTCTATTGATTGTTTTTATTTTCAACGTGTAAAGCTTTCTGGCACTACAGAGGGGCACCGCCCGATTGGACTTGTGGGGAAAAAAGTCGGAATTAGGCTTTTTTTTAATTTTGATGTTGCAGAAACGGGCTTCTATATCAAATACATTTATACAATTTAAAAAAATTTAAATAAAAATCTATTTTGTATTACTTTTAAAGGTAAATTTAGATTTTAGTTTGAAATGAAAAAACATTAGCCTGAATCTTCTCCTCCCCCCCTCACCGTTTTCTCCCCGTTCCTCCATTTTTCATTCTGCAGCCTCTACGCCGTTACCAATCCAAAGCGATCCGGAGTTTAGCGAGTGGTGCGTCAGTAATGATGGTCCGTGTGGAAACCGCGGGTTATGTTTTTTTTTTTTTTTTTTGGAGTATCATTCAAACATTTTTGGAAGGGCCACGTTTTTAGGCAAAAGCTGTAATCTGGAACCATCTCACTTATTGGATTCACCACCAGAGAGATGCAGCACTATAGTGAGAATAATGTATAAAATGTAAAAAGAAAAGAAAAAACAACACTCAAATTTGAGCAGTCAAAGCTGATTTTATTGTTTTAAGGACATGGAAGGCTCTGAAGTAGACATTATAAAAAAGATTTCTGAGGAATAAAGCTACAATAGAAAACTTTGCAACTGGTTTGCATTCCATAGCGGTCACAACAAAAAAGATGCGTAGTGTTCTTGATCAAAAAAACGTAATTGTACACGTTTGAGCTGTACACATGTCCCTAAAAGCCACAGTTTAGTAGTGTTCATGAGAGCAGTGCAGCGCCGGTCTATATGCACACAAAAATGTTCCAACAGCTCCACTTTAGTCAAATAGTGGTCTTCTGTTTCACAGAAAAAAAAAACTGTAGGGAATGAAATAAATATCATCTCAGGAACAAAGAGAAGCTTCGACAGAAAAAAAAAAAAAAAAAAAGCTCAAAATTGCTAGAAAATTTAATTGGACTTGTGGGGAAAAAAGTCGGAATTAGGCTTTTTTTTTATTTTGATGTTGCAGAAACGGGCTTCTATATCAAATACATTTATACAATTTTAAAAAATGTAAATAAAAATCTATTTTGTATTACTTTTAAAGGTAAATTTAGATTTTAGTTTGAAATGATAAACATTAGCCTGAATCTTCTCCTTCCCCCCTCACCGTTTTCTCCCCGTTCCTCCATTTTTCATTCTGCAGCCTCTACGCCGTTACCAATCCAAAGCGATCCGGAGTTTAGCGAGTGGTGCGTCATTAATGATGGTCCGTGTGGAAACCGCGGGTTATGTTTTTTTTTTTTTTTAATATAGATTTTTCGATCAACATAATAAAAGGGAGGAGAAAAATATAATTCTTTCCATTTATTACTAGAAATTTCAGAAAGATGCGGGAGGCTTTTGACCGATTAACACGTGAACACGTGACTGTTTCGTTTACTTACTAAATCACTTAAACAGTATCATGCGGAGAAGAAATACGTATCAGCTACGATAGTATTAAATCATGGATTTTTTTTTTTTACTTCCTGTTTTTCAGCACGGAGTGTGTGGAGAAGAAAGAGGACCCCGACGTGTTTTTTTGCTGCTGCGAAGGCAACATGTGCAACGAGAAGTTTTTCTACAACCCGGACGCTCCGTCTTTACAGAGTAAGACCCCGATCACCGACCGAAGCAGCGGCGTGTTTAAGGGTACTGAAACAACTTCTCTCTTTTTATTCCTCCTCTCCCCCTTTTCCCTTCCACTTCCTATTCCAGAAATCTGGGGTCTGAACCTGATCCTGCTAAACCCTCCGGTTCTGTTCAGGTCAAAAAAGCCCAAACCCTTTTGCTCTTCAGCTTCATGACACTTGGGTTTGGATTTAAATCTTTTTTTTGAAGAATTTGAAGAAACGTTCGGTGAACTTTGACCTGAAAGGAACCGATCTGAAACAATACCTCAGATTTCTGATCTTTATAAACATGTGCACACACACACACACACCTGCTTTTAGGAGGAACTCGAACACTGCAGCTCCATGCATGTTCCAGTTCATCTTAAAGGTGCTCGCTGGCCTCGAGGATGTCAGGTCAACCAGATCTTCATGAAGCCCTCACTTGATGCTCATAGTCATGTTCAGTTCCTTTGAAGGAAAATGATAACATTGTAAAAAAAAGCGCATGAACAATTTAAAGAACATCGCAAAGGATCGTGATGATCAGGTGTCCACAGATTTCGTCGCCATACAGCGTGTGTATGTCTCAAAAGTTTGTGGACACCTGACCATGTGATTGGTGTGTGCTTTTTAAACATCCCACCCTTTTTGTGGTGCTGCTCATGGAGATTTTTGGATCATTTAGCCACAAAGTCAGGTCAGATGATAAACATTTATTCCAAAAGGTGTTCAAATAGGGTTTAAAGTAAAGCATATCTCATGGAGCTGGAACTTCATGCTAGAACGGGAGCATTTAATGCCAACTCCACTGAGAACGGTTTGAGAAGAACCACATATGAAGGGGAAAATCGGGTGTCCCAATACTTTGGTGTATCAAGATAATTTATCGTGATCATTAGCAAGTACACTATACAGACAAAAGTATTGGGACACCTGACCTTTCCTGCTGTATGTGGTTCTTCTCCAAACTGCTACCACAAAGCTGGAGGATTGAATCATTCAGCACACCTGAAACCTCTGCCAGCATTCCTCAAACTGCTACTTGTTTTGACTTCAGCGTCTCCCTGTTCCAGAAATGTCAAATCAATCACCCTTTACTGGTGAGTCATGTCACTAAATAGCTAGCTGCTTTTTTTTCCCCTCTACCGCACACAAACTCCTCGAAGAAAACAAAAGGGTTAATGTGAGAGTTAGAAGTTCACACGCTTCCCCCCCCACCCACCGAGTTCTCGTTAAAGAATTACAGATTGTGTTTCACCTGCGATTAATATTCAGACTTAATATCATGACCCGGAGTCATTTTATATTATTTCAATAATATTTTCCGAAACTGGTCACGCAAGTGTTTTTTCCACCGTCTTTTCATCCTATTTATATCTCTGATTTTGCAAATAGATACTGAGGAAGATTTCGAGTTTAGCTGCGGAGAACATACACTACCCAGCAAAAGTATTGGGACAACCGGCCTTTCTCAGCCCTATGTGGTTCTTCTCCAAACTCTCTCAACAATGTTGTAGGCATACAATTTGTGTAGTTTATTATAACAGCAAATACGGACTAAATGTGGACTGGGATGTTCAGAAAGAAGCACGTAGCTTCTTATAGCTCATGCCGAGTTCCTGATGTGAGAAATCAGCAGTCAAATGATTAGTTTTCAAGACGTAAACAAATAAAAAGCCGTCAGTTTTTTTAAATCGGCGTTCCGAGTTTTATCTCGGCGCAGACGTGCAAAAGTTTATCATCACGAGCGTCGTCTGAGAATATAATCCCCTCCTTCTCCGCGTACAATCCCGTACTCTTTTCTCAGAAAGGTTATAAAAGAACCTGCTTTGCTCACAACTTCCTTGGCTCATACTTCGAGAGTTTACACGAACCATGCATGGCAGCTTTTTTATTCACACACACACACACACACACACACACACACACACCATTGTGCCCACGCATTTCTTTACTTATGCAAATTCCGGGCTAACACCCCCCCCTCCACAAACCGGTCCTACCAGAACGGCACACAGTCTCAGTGCGTGCAGGGTTTTAGATTTCCATCTTCATTTCTAGATTTTATCAGCTGTGTTTCCATTTAGTTTAGAGAAAAAAAAAAAAGAAAGGGCCACACGTCGCTTGTTGTGTTAACCAATACCACACGCCATGACATCCTCCGTTCCGTATCAGCACGAGCTCATAATGGATGATCTCAAGGTTAAAACAGGGTCATCGCAGTGCAACGTTACATCTTAAATTTGGACCGGGTTATATATTATGAGATTGCGGCCAATTAAATATATTAATAATAAAAAAAATAGAGGTGTACCGTCATGTTCTGATGTTTCCGTTGATCCAAAAGGTATCAAGATCAGATATAATTCCAGACATGATTTGTGAAATTAAACTCGGTATTGCCACCTCAATCTTAACATTAATAGTTTGGTAGGTCTGTAAAGCTGCTTTACAGGTTTGTATGTTGCAAACTCACTTCTCTGCTAACGCCTGTACACGTTCACGTGAATGTCCAGGCAGTAATCCCGTGAATCCATGCAGATGCGGGTCAAGAGAATCAGTTAACTATGTTATGCAAATAAGCAGAAAAGCATCTCGGACCATGGCGCAGATGGTCTACAATGGCAGAAGACCTCAAGTTTTTACCTTGTCCATTCTGAGATGCTTTTCTGCTCACCACAGGTGTAAAGAGTGATTGATGCAAACCTTGACTGAAGCCCCCGTGACCTGATTACTTTATAATGGATGTTGTGTGCGTTTGTGAGAGATATTTATCATTACTTAATAATCGCTCCTTAATTAGTTCACATATTAGAACCTGTAAAAACCAGACCATCTCGACCATCTAATACTGTATACGAGGAGAAAAGCAACTAGATATTATTAAGCTTATAAATAACCCCTTTTTTTGTATCTAGGCGGAACAGTTCATTAAAGCCCTCTGGGGTGTACCACAGGTGAAAAACTCCTGGCATTTAACAAACTATAGTTATTCCTAACATACCAGACATTTCATCAATGCACTTATATGTAGAAGAATATACACGGAGGTTAAACACTTTGTGATCGGAAGTCGCTGGAGTGTACAGGAGCGGTGAGAACAGCACACTTTCCTCGGCCCTGAGAACGTTTTCTCCTCTCGGGCCGAACAAAACAGTACACTCTTCATGCATCATTCGACATGCCGTTATTTACATTGCGGCTGTCTCTCGGCTTCCTCTCGTACAGGGGCAGCAATCGCAGCGAAAGCTTACGCAACCGGAGGTCTATTTTCAGCATCAGCTCACTCGAGCCAGAATGCCCCAGATATTCAAAAGCAGCAGCTCGGCGCGATGCGAAGAGAATTCCATTAAGCACACTTCACCTTTAGGACAAGCGAATGTGTTTAGCGTGCTCGCGGTCGGCGCGAGGACGTCCCAATACTCTAACGAGAAGACAGGGGGATGGAACTGTTCCCAAACCGCACATTTACAACAAATGGAAGGTTTGGGACACAACCTTAGTAGGGAAAGGACTTGGAGGTGTGGGACATGATTCTAGTATTGAAATGCAGTATGTCGGTGTGGGACGCGACCTCAGTATGTCCCAGTATGTGGTGGTTTTGAGTAGGATGTGCTTAAACACTGCTGTACATTTGGCTGTGGCAAAGAAAAAATTATTGAGTAGCATAAAGCACCTTACTTTCACACCACACACACCTTTCATGGTTTCTCCCCTTTAGATGAAAGGAACGTCTGCACAGACGAAAGTCAATATAAGCTCATGCACAAGCTCATGATTGGCAGCGGATGCTTAAAAAATAAATAAATAAATGTATCATCAGTGGAGATTCTGTAAATCACAGAGGCTGTACAGATTATCGAAATCAGACTGGATGGAAAAGAGAAAGACAGAAAGCCTCACAGATATTTCTCCTAACGAGAATCGCTTGATTTCGTTCAAACCCTTGAGCACAGTGGGGTAGAACTGCTTTCACTATTGTGCTAATTAGCGAGTTAGCAACTCATGCAACCTGCTTCCCCTCTGTGTGTGTGTGTGTGTGTGAGAGAAATCAGTGTGATGCACAACCACCAGCGCTTCCTGTCTGCCTTATGATTTCACGTGTCTGTTTATGGTAATGTGCTCCAAGAAAATCCACGATGTAGTTAATTTCTTTTTGGTTTGTGTCCTCCAGCTACGTCGAACCCGTTCACTCAGAAGCCACCGCTGTTCAGCACCCTCCTGTACTCACTGGTGCCGATCATGGGCATCGCTGCCATCGCGCTCCTCTCCTTTTGGATGTATCGCCATCACAAGCTGGCGTATCCGCCCGTCCTGGTGCCCACGCAGGTAAACCAACAGTTTTTTTGTTGTTGTTGCTGCAGGTTTGAGCTAAAACACATGCCTTATCTTATCTAGTGTGAGTAGGATTGGGAGATTTCCCTCTCCCCAGAAACCTGTCTATGTCAGCAACAGTTTTTTTTTATTTTTACAGTTCATAAGTTTGTTTATCGAAAAACAGACGTGTTTTTTCTGGTAATCACAGCTGTGCTGATGTTTAATACAAACAGCAGGATTGTTCTCAATCTATAAACATAGATCCAAAAGACGCTACAGCCGGAAAGTGTGTTGCCGTGGTGAAGCAGAGTCTGAGCAGCGAGAGTGGTAACGGTTTCAAAAGAACGAACCGACGCTAGAAATTGTAGTTCGATATCGTGAAGAAGAAAAATACAAAATGTACCACTAATATCAGCATCAAAAGAAGGATATGATCTAGAGGTCGATTAATGGATTTGATTGACACCTATAACTTTGGATTGTACTCTCAGATCAACCAATAGCTTTTAAAACGGATACCGGATGAAAAACAAACTCCATGTGTAATAGTACTGAACTTTATTACACAATAAAAAAAAAACAGCATTGTATCATGACAATGTGCTAAATAAAATAAATAGGTATAAAAACAAACAGAACATGGCGTCAGCGTTTCGCCTCTAGAGGCCGCTCTCGTACCGACAGCGGATCGGAAGCCCGGAAAAACTATGGGTATGGAAATATACCTGACATTTGCAAAAGGAAACAAAAAGGACATGCGTTTAAACATTCAGTTTTTTTTTGCTTAATGGTCAGATTTTAACAGGTGCAGTCAGCGTTCACAAATCATCCTGTTCAATTGGGTTGGAGCTCTACAGCAGAAGATCTTGCACTTAGTCATTTAAAGCAGATCTTCATGCAGCTGGCTTTGCCGAACGGTCTGATCGATGGCCTAAGAGCTCACGTTCAACTCGAATATTCAACTTGCAACAATTATTATTATTATTTTTTTTAAACAAACATTTCCCTATCAATTGAACTGGGAGACTCAAACCTGTTCCAGCATGATGATGCACCTGTGCACAAAGCCAGCTCCATGAAGATCTGCTTTACATGGGTTGAAGTGGAAAGTCTCCTTATAGAGGATTCTATAAACGCTATTGAAAAGCTTTGGAATGAAACAGAACTGCACCCCAGGCCTCCTCACCTACTTTAGTGCCTGACGTTACCAAAACCCTTGTGGCTAAAAGAGCACAAAAATCCAGTAGAACCTCCTCCCAGAAGAGTGGAGATGATGATTACAGCAGATTGGGACTGCATTTGAAATAATGTTCAAAAAAAAAAAAAAGCACAAAAATCTCATATCCTGTATAAAATGTTGTGACCCTGATGAGTGATTTATTTTCAATCATCAGGATGTCTAGCGTCCCACATCACATGCAAGAGAAACTTCTCACTCTCTCAGGCAAACACCAACACCCTCATCCAACATATTCATTATCTTTATTGATCCTTCAGCCATTATGTTAATTCTTCAGCTTGGTTTTGATCATTTATTTTCCCCTCAAGTTACTTTAATTCATAACACCGTGATTCTATTCAACTCCATCACACTATAGAAAAACATTTATATTACAAAACATCCCAACCCGTGCTTCCTACAGGCTTCAGAAATGATCTATAATTTGTAGAGAAATCGTTTCATCTCTCGTACAAGACGGGAGAAAATTAAATACGGAAGATATATCGATTATACATTTGCGGTACGACTCAACTACAAAAACTGCACTTTTTTTTATTATTATTACTACTACCAGATTTTTTTTCTTTGTACTCAGATTTCTCTCGCTCTCCCCCTTTCTCTCTCTCTCTCCCTTCACATTTCACACTCTTTATCTCAATCATTCCATTACTTTTATTTCTTCATTCAACACCTCTGAAATCCAAACCAGAGAGTAGCATGAGCACAAATCAATCTTACCTGTGTATATCTTCTGAAACAAGTCCATGAGGAGGCACCCTAAAAGGTCCACCATGCCTCCTTGCACAGTCCTACAAACATTGGTGCTACAGCTCCTAATGACCATCTGCTGTACACTCTAATGAGCACTAATCACTGGCTCCGCCTCCCACAAGTCTGAAAGCAGACCCATACCCTTTTTTTTATTTTTATACACTCCAAATCTCTTTCAGCTCGTCAGAAATGAATTTAATTCAATTTTTTTTATAAATTATATATATTGTATACAAACCTAGTGAAAACGAGTGCACCCTCTTTTTATGAAAACACTGATTCATTGTCCAGGATCTACTGCTGTCTTCTAGCTTCTATTTTTGTCCTTTTTTTTACTTACTTAAAAACTGCTTGGTGTCCAGTTTTATAGTTCTCTGGAGAACCAAAAAAAAAGAAAGAAAGAAAAGAAAATAGAGCGCCCCGTAGTCATTCATCACAAAATTTAATTTTATGGATATGACCTACATGTAACAGGTCTGAAGTTATGTAGACTCCTGAAACATTTTACACATACGGTTTCTTCTAGCAGTCAGGATTATATATATTTACACTATATGGATAAAAGTATTATCCGGTGTCAGGTGTTCACCTGACCTTTCCTTCCAGATGCGATTCTTCTCCAAACTATTACCACAAAGCTGAAGCCACACAGGACAGTATAATACAATTTAGCGTTCACTTAAACTTGGAGAGCCGAACCTGTTCCAGCATGGTAATACCCCTGTGCAGAAAGCCAGCTCCATGAAGATTACAGTTCACACAGTTTGGAGAGGAAGATCTTGAGTGGCCTGCTTTAAAACTCTGATCTCATTCCTACCTTTGGGATAAATTGGGATGAACGCTGACTGAACCCCAGGCCTCCTCACCTCACCTACATCAGTGTCTGACTTTACTAACAGCCTTGTGGCTGATGAACACTAATCTCCAGAAGCACTTTTCAAAATCTAGTGGAACATCTTCCCAGAAGAGTGGAGGGAATTATAAGAGTAAATTGGGACTAAATGTGGAATGCAATGGTCTAGATAGATAGATAGATGGATGGATGGATGGATAGATGGACGGACGGACGGATAGATGGATAGATAGATGGACATGGGTGGATGATAGATAGATAGATAGATAGATAGATAGATAGATAGATAGATAGATAGATAGATAGATAGATAGATAGATGGACATGGATGGATGGATGGACATGGGTAAATAGATAGATAGATAGATAGATAGATAGATAGATAGATAGACATGGATGGATGGATGGACATGGGTAAATAGATATATAGACAGATAGATAGAGAGAGAGAGAGAGAGAGAGAGAGAGAGAGAGAGAGAGAGAGATGTGGGTGAGGTAAGGAAGGCCTGGGGTGCAGATAGCATTTACATACATCAAAATAGGGTTGAGGTCATAGCTCTATATCAGGAGATCTTCCACTCCAACCCGTATCTTCATGGAGCTGACTTTCTGCTCCGGGTCAGGTTTGGGTCTCCTAGTTCAAGTGAAGAGAAAATTTCATGGTACCGATCATCTAAAGACATTCTACAGTTCAGGGAAGAACCACACATGTCTGGAAAAGTCAGGTGTCTCTATTCACAGTTGCACTGCATGAAAGATAATCACAATAAACCACAGTGTGACGCGTCACACACATCAAACGTCCCACCGAACCGCACGAGTCTCTCGTGCTGACCTCCGGTGCAGGTGACGGAGCCTGAGACACGTCGTATCCCCATACGTTCACCCGAAACAGTGTTTAACTCTGACCAGCCGCCAGCGCAGTTAAACAGGCCAACTAGGATTTACATTTGACCCAGATTCTCTCCATCCCATCTGTCTCCATCTCACGCTCACTCACAAACTAACACCTTCCTTTCTGCTTCCTTCCTCTCCTTTCGACTAGCACGCCTTTCATATCATGATAGAGGTAAGATTATTTATACATCTTTCTTTCGACAGAGTGTCTTGGTTCCTGCTTTCGCTCCTTCCTTTTTCTTTCGGACACCGTTATCATTTTTTTTTCTATCCTGCTATTTGAGCTACGTTAGAAGTAGGTGTTTTGTTTTTTTTTTCTCTCCGAGACGATCCCTGCATATTTAAAAGTCCGCTACGCTTCGGCGCACCGAGATTCTTTCGCTTTTTGTTTTTACAGTGCACGGATTAATAGAAAATCCCTCCTATTGCCTTCGAATCCAAGCAGGAGATTAATTAAGGTGCATGCACACCAGCGATTCCTTGCTTTTGTACGCACGCCTCCAAGCATGCAAAGGATGTACGTCGGATTGCAAATTTGACTCGCGCTTAATATTCAGACCTGCTCCGAGAAGCATCTCTGTGTATTGTCTCAACATCTTTCAGTTTCTGCTTTTTCTCTAAACGCTAAAAAAAAAAAATCATTACACAACCACTAGAATACTTCGCTCTTTGTATTCTCAATCCTGATTGGTCGGTGTGTATTTTTTTTTTCGTAGATATCTAATGGGTCAATTCTATAAAGGCAGCTAATTTTATTTCCCTCTGATTCCAGAAGCCCCATCAATTTTAGAAAATTGCAGACCGAATTTTTTATTGTATCTCACCAAACTTTTTATTTAGTCTGGTTTTCCTATGCATAAGCAAATGCTAGTGTTTAGTCTTGTAGCTGATGTATCACTGAACCCACCCCAGATATTGAAAACCCAACGATATATTTGGTCTGTAAGCTAAAACCTCGCCTACATGTGCTACCCGGGAGAAGAAAATCATCAAAAAGGATCACTTTGTTAAGGAAACATGATCGTATGAACACATACGGCGAATGGGTTTGTAAAAGATACAACCGAATACAAAGCCGCTCTTCGAGTAGACTTTTTTTTTCTTTATTGCTATACTTCTATGAGATTAAGGCTAATGTCGATGTTTTCGTTCGAAAACGCATAATTTCCAGCCGTCGGTCAGAGTGTGGACGCAGACCAAACAGCGTTTTCCTACGTTAACCCAGATTAGCGTAGCCGAGCGCGGGAAAGACAACGGCCAACTTTCACACTCAGCTATGGATTTAGGATCGGTAAGAGCGTGATACAAGACCATCACAATAAACACAAAGACACAGGCAGGTCAGTCGCTCCTGGCCTTTTTCTACTCAGGTCTAGGTTTAGACCACATGCACTTTTGTAACCTGTAAGCAAACATCCAATATCCAACTTTAGGTGTCCAGGGAGAAAGATCACTCTCTTAAATTACAGAAGATCAGCACATGTAAGAAGCATCACTTTGTAACTTTTAAATAAAGAGCCTTTGTGCAGGTTTTCTCTCTCTCTCTCTCTCTCTCTCTCTCTCTCTCTCTAACCTGTACCTTTTCTGACGTGAGCGACATTTGAGAAAAGTCAACATAAACCAGGCTTTTGTATCCGTTGTGACAGAGAGTAGTGGAGGCTCAGGGGCGTGTGTTTTTCTTTGTGCTCCTTCCACCGTCGGAGCTCGATCCTTCACGTGAACACTTCAGTTTCTGTGTCAGCTCTCTTTAACCTGTACCTTTTCTGACGTGAGCGACATTTGGGAAAAGTCAACATAAACCAGGCTTTTGTATCCGTTGTGACAGAGAGTAGTGGAGGCTCAGGGGCGTGTGTTTTTCTTTGTGCTCCTTCCACCGTCGGAGCTCGATCCTTCACGTGAACACTTCAGTTTCTGTGTCAGCTCTTTCAGGGCTCGTTTCGGGTAACAGCAACTCAATCTCAGACATATTCCCTTTCTTCCTTGTCCTCATACTTTTTTTTTTTTTCCTCCGCTTCCTCTCCCTCCTTCCTCACATGATTGATGTTCTGCCCTTTTCAGCCCGTCCCGTTCCCGCTTGCAGTCACTTTGTCTCCTTTTTTTTTTTTTTCTTTTCCTCTGGCGCAAAATTCCTAAAGGGCCGAATCAAACTTGGTACACAACCCAGATCCATATTCTTTGGATCCTAACTCAAGGGGTGCCACATCCAATTTTTTTGGGATATAATTTAGGCCAACCTAGCTGCTCTACATTTGCCCTACTTTTGTAAGGTATCAGCATCAGCACAGGAACCTTACCCTTTTTATATCCTACCACTATGATGCCTTTACCCTGGAAGCCTGGTGCTGCGTTCAGCATTAAAACAATAGAAACGGCAGCCAGGGGGAGCTGGGAGCGAGCCAAACGCTCACTGAGAACAGTTTAAAAATGAGGGGATGAGCTTATTCTCACCCGCAAAGGCAATTCTAAGTTTATCCCTTTGTTTAATTCATGCTATTGTCTGCTATCTGATTTTCTCCACCGCTCCCAGTCTGCTTTTCAAACTGGGTCAGCTCCCCATCATCACATTCACAGCTGGTACGTATATGCACCGCCGGCTCGGCGTGCCGTTATCGACCGCGCACGCGACGGCTTGCTCTTTTTATTTTTTGTTTGTTTTCAAAACGCACGAGAACACGCTCCAGTATAAATACAATGAAATCAAAGCCGTATTTTTAACGAGGAACAGTAAACCCGTCACTGTGCGCGATAAGAGCGCCCTCACTCCATTTTCTATTTTTCTCTTCCCTGTGTCTCAGGACCCTGGCCCCATGCCACCGTCGCCCTTCCTCTGCCAGAAGCCGCTGCAGTTGTTGGAGATCAAAGCCCGCGGTCGGTTCGGCTGCGTGTGGAAGGCTCGGCTGCTCAGCGACTACGTTGCCGTCAAGATCTTCCCTATTCAGGTACGCGGAAAAGCATTCGAAGCCGCCGAGCTCATTCTCTCCACAAGAGGCAGTTAGCTGACCGAAAGAGCATCAGCACTTTTTATCATCAGCTATAAAAACCTGGTTGCATTTCGCTTTCATTAATCGACGTCTCTTTCTCTTTGTGTAAATTTCTTTTCCAGGATAAACAGTCTTGGCAAAACGAGTACGAGATCTTCAACCTTCCCTGCATGAGGCACGAGAACATCCTCCACTTCATCGGTGCAGAGAAAAGAGGAGCCAACCTGGATACAGAGCTGTGGCTCGTTACAGCCTACCACGAAAAGGTTATTGTTTTTTAATCTAATGTTCATCAAGTAGTTACTTAAATAACCACTTTTTTTTCCAAACGTGCTGAGCAGAAAAACATCTCCAGGTGCACCACTCATTCCTAAAATGCTCCATTGAATGTTTTCATTCTTGCACTCGTCCTTGCAACTTAGACATCATTTTAAAAAAGCTGCACGAATCCGTTATTAATGTTTGCCGCAGGTTTTTTAAGCCGCTTCCTTTATAAATTCACGGTTCTGGCTTTTTCTGTTTGGATGCAGAATAGGGAATACTGCCACCTGCTGGTATGGGAGAGCTTTGTTCCGTCTGGTGCGTCAGATGCGCCTGCCTAATTTGCAGCACAACTGCACGAATAATTAAAAGAGATCTGCCCGATTAATGAGTCGCACACCTAGTCATGATACCGGTCTAAAATTTCATTCTTAAGAAAGTCTTTGATTTGATGATGAAACCCTTGTGGAGATACACAGTGTTTAACAGATTAAAGGCGGGTTGTTTTTTTTTCTCAATACGGTGGCATCATCATCGGGTCCAGGTCGAAGTCTGTTCTCGGACTAAAAGGCTACAGTTTCAGAATGATTCATATCTGTCATCTTACTGTATTCAAAATCACAGCATGAGTCATTACAAAGCAGCTGCTACCTCCTACTTGGGCATTGTTTGTAATGGATGCCTCCCTGATAAAAGATATGTATATATATATATGTTTGGAACTGGCTAAAAGCAGTTCCTCTACACGCAGCCGTTCGCTCACGGCTTCCATGTGTCTCTCCAGGGTTCGCTGACTGACTATCTGAAGGCCAACGTGGTGACGTGGAACGAGCTTTGCCACATCGCGCAGACCATGGCGCGAGGTCTAGCGTACCTCCATGCAGACGTCCCTGGTCTCAGAGACAGACACAAGCCAGCCGTAGCTCACAGGTGAGCGCCTCCTCACACCTCCCAGCTTTAACAAATTCCCAGAATTTTGCAAACCTATTCACGTTTCTCCATCATTCCGGTTTGTTTTTTTCCTCGATACCCGGGTCACTTTGACTAGTCTATCGATATTTGTGGAAAAGATTAAACAAAGATCGAACGAGAGTCCTGTAACCTTGGTTTACTGCTATTAGCATTCTGGTTTGGTGCATTTATTGATTCAGGAAGAATTAGTTTAGACTTGCAGTCATCCACTGTGTGTGTGTGTGTGTGTGTGTGTGTGTGTGTAGGGATATAAAGAGTAAGAACGTGCTGTTGAAGGCTAATCTGACTGCCTGCATCGCTGATTTCGGCCTGGCCTTGAGGTTTGAGGCCGGCAAGTCTGCTGGGGACACACACGGACAAGTGAGTAGAGAGACATGCTGCTGTTTGACTCTGAGTTTATGATCATTGTGTAGTTTTTTTTTTCTGACAAAAGGTACAGTTGTAATTATACGCGGTGGCATCACAATGTTTCAAGACTATCTATGTGGAAAGTGAGATGATTTTTCATGTGTGAAACAGGGTACTCACGTGGTCAGAATACACCAGTTGCACAGCTCCCGTAGTAGACAGGATGTTGTCAGGGTTTCCACTTGGTCTAAAAAAAGTCAAAAATGTAAAAAGGTCACATATCAGGCGATAAAAAGTCTTAAATTCGCTGTTCTAGATCGTATTTTAAACAGGTCTTAATTGAAATGCTCGTTGAAAAACATTAGAATGTTATTACTACTATGAAATGAGTCGGTGCTCCTGTGACTGTGCGTGCAGCAAAACCAGTCTCGAAACTTTTCGATACCACCGCGTATTTAAACCCATTATGCTCAGTTCAGTTTTCCTGAAGTCTGGTGTAATCCAGATGTCAGGAAAATCAAGGACCCGCTTCAGTCTCTGTTATCATGTTATTTATAATGAATGTCATTAATAATGTTATAATACCAGACGGAATGGAGCTGCAGCTGCACGCACAGCGCGTAATGTGTGATGTGTCGTAGGTGGGAACGAGGCGCTACATGGCTCCCGAGGTGCTGGAGGGGGCCATCAATTTCCAGCGAGACGCCTTTCTCAGGATAGACATGTACGCCGTGGGCCTGGTGCTCTGGGAACTGGCGTCCCGCTGCACAGCCGCAGACGGTAAGATCAGGAACACGTGTCACCAGACAACGAAAAACAGCAGCTAATGACGTCGGCACAGCCGGTAGACTCTTTTTATTATTTTTTTTAAGTAAGGCTAATTGGTTCCTGCTAGCTTTCAGTCATTAAATCGTAATTAGCGTTAAAGGGCTTCTGTCAGTCATGGCCATTTTGTATATACGCACGTCTAAAGCCACGCAGTTCTCTTCTCTTTCGACCAAGGGACGTGATCATTGACACGTCTAGAATTTCTTGTTATGCTGCAGCAGTATTCAGAACAAAAACTCTAAATATCATATTTGATTGAAACTTTCCTGATTGAAGTCTTGATGATCTGTGATGCTCCTCTTGTCATCAGCCGCAAATCCAAAATGCTTTGATTGAGATTGAAATACTGATAAAACCTGATCTCCTCCTCATCCTCATCCTTACTGACCACCATTAGTGACTTGGTGCTTGTTGTCTTCAAAGGTCCCGTGGACGAGTACATGCTGCCTTTCGAGGAGGAGGTTGGTCAACACCCCACTCTGGAGGACATGCAGGAGGTCGTGGTGCATAAAAAGCTGAGGCCCACGCTACGCGAGTGCTGGCACAAACACTCGGTACGTTCTGGAACACGTGGCCGTAACTTAACTCGCGATTATGTAACGGTGATTTCCTGGGACTTTCTCAGTGTAATTAAGATGTCTCATGTGCTTTCCTTCTTCTTTTTTTTTATTTCTCTCCCTTCGTCTTGACATCTCATCATTTTTAACTCTATTCACCCACTCATTTGTTTTCTTTACCATTCTAACGTCATTGCTTTTTTTCCTCCCCCCTTTTCTCTCTCTCTATCTCTCACACTGTGGATCTTTTTCTTCTTCTCGCTCTGTCTCAGGGCCTGAGCATGTTATGCGAGACCATAGAGGAGTGCTGGGACCACGAGGCCGAGGCTCGTCTCTCGGCCGGCTGCGTAGAGGAACGTGTCCTACAGGTGCAGCGCCTCGCCAGCATTTCAGCCCCAGACGACCTCGTCACCGTCGTCACCATGGTGACAAACGTGGACTTTCCGCCCAAAGAATCCAGCCTATGACTAGAGGAGAACGGCGCGTGACGTCACACGAGTCTAAAGGGAAGAAGAAGGCAAAAAAAAACACGCATCACTCAGAGCCACGCGCTCGGAAAAAAAAATCCCTGGTGATCGTACTGTATATTAGATCGGACCACGATCACCGACGCTGGATTTCTACCATTTTAACGCGGACGTTTTCGGCAGCACTGCGCCGCGAGCGTGAGTGTTTTTAAAATAATCGCCGTCACGTGGCCTGCCGGAGAGGCCGAACGGGATTGCAGCGCACATCCGGCGACACGCGGTTCGCTTTAACTTTTAGCAACATGTGAAGATTCCGGTATTCCGATCCTTTGAGACGGAAAAAAAAGGGAAAAAAACAGTGGCAGTACAGATGAATACACCTCTTTGACTTATACGCCAATACGAAAACAGCTTCTGAATGTCTAGCGTGTCACTGCTGTATATTCAAGCGAGAGGATGAGGGGGGAAAAAAAAAGAAAGAAAAAACTATTTCTCTGGATTTTTCCCTCCCAGCGTTTTCAGTCAAATAACCACGAACCTCTCTCTCTCTCTCTCTCTCTCTCTCTCTCTCTCTCTCGACAAGGTATACCTCAGTTCCTCATCCTGATAACACGTTTGTTTTGTAACACTATTGGGAAAAAAAAAACACAAAGCTTTTCCGCTGACCTGCAAAACGGCCACAAAAGCTTTTTAATACTTATATATATATATATAAACATGACAATATGCCAAGAAAATATGGCCATTCATTAACCAGTGTTTCCTGCCTTCTTTCTTTATACATCTTTTTTTTTTTTGCCCTACTGTTTAAGATGTGACTGTTTTTTTCTGAACATTGTGACAAATTGATTGTAAGAAAAAAAAAAAAAATTCAGGACTTGACAAAATGAAAAAAATTACAAAAAAAAAGAAGAAAATCCCTGAAACATATGAATTCTGTGAAAATATACAAAGCACTTATAGGTGTTGCAGCGTCCTCACGGCATCTGACGTGCGCACATGCCTTTTTTTTTTTTTTTTTTTTTTTTTTTTTTTTCTCCCGTATGTGGGATCTCGAGCGGTCGTCAGTCTTTTTCAGTCTTTATTATTATTATTATTATTATTATTATTATTTTCAATTCTTTGATTTACGTTTTTTTTGTTTTGCTTTTAAGATAACACTGGTCCTGTTTTCCTTCTTCACACACACACACACACACACACACGCCTCAATCACAAACTTGATGTAAGTACATTTATTATATATTCTATAAACAGGCCTCAGAGGCTACACGTCACAACGTTTGAATATTTCATATCTCAGGAAGCCTGTATTAAATTATTTTCTTTTTTTTCTTTCTGTTGGTGCCATTCCAGTGATCCAGGTCGTATTGTGTAGGTCTTCTCAACATCCTTTTATTCATCTACAAACTGGATATCAAAGGTGACTCTTTTTTTTTTTTGTTTTTGTTCTTCACACTGATACCCTTTGAAGTACTGTCTATACGATGCCATAAGAAAAAAAAACAAACAATCGAGTCTAAGACTCGGACAGGAGTATTGTGCGACCACCGAAAGGATTCACGTCGCCGTCACGTTTTTTTAAAAAATGATTGTTTTTACGAACCCATCACACACATTCAGGTCTGCGTGAACCGTATGCAAGCGCTCTCTCTTTTTTTTTTCTCTCTCTTTTTCTCCACATTCGTGTGCTGCTCATTTTTCTGACCAGGTGCCAACGTCGTGTATATCAGAAAAAAACACTTTGCTCAGAGATCCTCGGCTCGTCCTAGCGCTCCGTCTACCTTCGCAGCTCTGGAACGGTTATGAGATAGAACGATTTATCTCGCCGCTCGCTTTTTAACGGCATTTTTCCGGGGGTAAGTATTCGTCAGAACACGTCAGGAGAGCTCCTTTTTTGTTTTTTTCCGCCCGGACTCTACACGCTATAACCAGGAGCTTCTGTTCGTGTTAATGCGTGTAGTCAGGGGTCTTCGGTGCCACGCAGGGGTGTGTCTGAAAACGGAAATCGGGAAAGCGTCTGGGTTTGAATCCCAATCCAGTCTGCTAGCGAGAGCAATGCGACGGTTTGTGTACATTTTGTTCTCATTTGTAGACAGTTTAGTGGATTTGAGATCTATCTAGATGAATGTGAACTTTCAATACTAATGTAAATATCGTGTGTCAGAAACGAGTTGTGAAAACGTGATTCGACGACGGCCCCCTTTTTCATAGCTGTATGACCAAAAGTTTGTGGACACCCGACTTTTATGTTCCACATTCAGTCTCCATTTCCTGTCATAATAACCTCCGTTCTTCTGGGAAGATGTTACAGTAGATTTTGGAGTGTGCTTGTAGAGATTGGTGCTCATTCAGCCATGTATGTAGGGTGAGGAGGTCTGTGGTGCAGTCAACATTCCAGATCACAAAACAGATCTAAACTCCATCCCATGTAAAGCAGATCTTCATGGAGCTGGCTTTGTGCACAGAGGCATTTTCGTGCTGGAACAGGTTTGGGTCTCCTGAATAATCGTGTGCCTCCGAGGTTGTGGGAACATTTTGAGGAAACACCACATAATCCTGGAAAGGAAAGGCAGGTGTCCCAATACTTTTGGGCTATTGGTTGTATATGCCATTAGGAATTTTTTTTATTTTTTTATTTTTTTAACATAAATACTTTAACCAGCAGGTGGCAATAATTACTTTCGATCACACTAATCACATTTCACTACAAAGTACACGGTACGTCCAAAAGTATGTGGATACCTGACCAAAACAAAATGAGTTTCAAACAGAGCTCCATGAAGACATGGTTGATGGTGTTGAGGTTGGAGAGAAGAGAGTTTGAGTGTCCTGCACAGAGCTCTTATCTCCTCAAACCTCTGCAATCCTACTGAACACCTCTGGGATGACCTGAAACATCTGACTAAACCCAGAACCTGATTTCACCAACGCAAATCCACACTGCCACGCCCTGAAATCGAGATTAAAGCCTTCTCAGAAGAGTGGAGCAAACAGAGGACTAAATCTGAACCATGAACATGTAGATCAGAAGGTCAGGTGTCCACACAATTTCCTGTTTCAGACACACCCAGGCTCTTCAGTGTTATTGTGATGATTGAAGGCCTGTTGTAGATCCTGTTTGGAGAAAACATTGAGACGGCTCTGCATTTTCTCTTCTTCTACATGGGTTTTTTTTTTCTTTTTCTCAACTTCAGAGCATTAAATTAAAGACACTTTAAGAGCCGTCACTCACCCCTGCAACCACGTCCTCGTCCTCCCCCTGACCGTCCCGTCCGTCCCCTTTCGTCTCGGCAGGTGACCGGGTCGAAACCTTGCCGAATCCTATGTAAATATGAATAAAGTTTTTGATTGTGGAAAAAAAAAATAGCATGAGGTTTTTTTTTTTTGTTTGTTTTTTTTCTCAACAAAAGCAAAAAAACACTTAATATTATTATGGCAAAATAATCATTTGTTGTTGTGCATATTTTTTTTTTTGTATATCTGTATTTTAGGTTTTTATTAATTTATGTCGCAGCCCAATTTTTTTTATTCCAAAAAAAAAAAAAAAAATTCTTGCTCTATTTATACAACTGGTCTAGTGAAAAAAAAAAAAAAAAAAAAAAAAAGATGGATCTTGTCTCTTTACCTCAGACTTCCCGTTTCTCGACTTGACGTTCTCACAACACAAATAAAACAGTGTAGCACGGCAGACAACATGGTGCAAGCGTTGTGAAACATGGAACACTGAATGGGAATCGACCAGCAGATTCTCTCCTCTACTTTTCCTCTTCCTCCTGACTAAACTAAGATGCACTTTGTGGGGTTTTGTAGTAATTTCTTTTTTCTCCCTCGCTCACCACAATGCAACCGATCGTCATCGTCGTAGCGATCGCAGATCACCAGTCCACCTCGGGTGCGACTCGACTGTATTACCTGAATCCCCTGGACACGCCATTCAAGTATTCAATGCTCATATTCAGGGCCTGGTTGGAAGTTGTTGTTACATATTGTACAGATGAAAATTTTATGCTACTCCATTCGAATAAAGTATAGTGACTGCTCTGAATCGTCCGTCTCGTCTGTATCCGAGCGCCGAACGGTTGAGTTCTTCCTTCACCAATACGCTGTGAGGCCTGAAGCGTTGGGACACTCGGCTTGTCCAGCCGTACGTGCTTCTTCTTCAAACATAGAGACACATAATATGTAGAAATATTTTGAAGATCCAATTCCGTATTCAGTCTCCATTCGCTGTTAACCTCCACTCTTCTGGGAAGATGTTTCACTAGATTTTTGCAGGAGATCTTCCATCTTCATGCTAGAACAGGTAGTTCGAGTAGATAATTTCATGCTACTGCACAATTGTGTGCCTCCAACTTTGTTCTAACAGTTCGAGGAAGAAGCAAATGGCTGGAAAAGCCAGGTGTCCAAATACTTTTGTCCATATAGTGTGAGCTTCCAAGTGGAATTTCAGAGTATTGTGTGCTTGTCATTTCTTTTAGAACTGTTGGAATGCTCTTGATTCCCTATAATACCTGAACATTTATTTTCATGTGCTCTAAAAGCAAACACACAGAAGAAACAGACTTCAGCAGATCTCTACAGAACTTCAGCAGATCTCTACAGAACTCATCAAACATATACAGACTTTATTAGATCTCTACAGACCTTCAGCAGATCTCTACAGACCTCATCAAACATATACAGACTTTATTAGATCTCTACAGACCTTCAGCAGATTCTTACAGGCCTTCAGCAGATCTCTACAGAACTCATCAAACACAGACTTTATTAGATCTTTACAGACCTTCAGCAGATCTCTACAGAACTCATCAAACACAGACTTTATTAGATCTTTACAGACCTTCAGCAGATCTCTGCAGATCTCTACAGAACTCATCAAACACAGACTTTATTAGATCTCTACAGACCTTCAGCAGATCTCTACAGATTTAAGTAGACATTGGCATACCTGTACAAACTTAAGCAAAATTCTACAGGCTTTAGCAGACCTCAACAGACTTCAGAAGACCTAACAGTCTTAGTGGAGGTACTTCACCAAATATCTACAGACTACAGAGGACCTCCATAGACCATGACAGACCTTAAGTAGACCTTTACAGAATTCAGTAGACGTGAACATACCTCTACAGACTTTAGCAAACATCTACAGACTTCAGTGGACCTGTTTAGACTTTGGCAGACCTCTGCAGACCTGTATAGACTTTAGCAAACATCCACATACCTCAGTAGACCTCAGTAGACTTCAGCAAACAGCTACATACTTCATTAAAACTCTATGGACTTTAGTAGACCTCCACAAATTTCAGGAAGCCTTTTCAGATTTCAGCAAGAGACTTCAGTAGACTTTAGCCAACGTCTGTAGACTTCAGCAGACCTTTTCAGATTTCAGCAGACCTCTACCACCTTCATTAAACTGTACAGATTACAGCAGACCTGTTTAGATATAAGCAGCCCTCAACAGACTTCATTAAACATCTACAGATTTAAGCAAACATTTACAGTCTTGAGCAAACATCTACATACTTCATTAAAACTCTACAGACTTGAGCAGACATCTACAGACCATAGTACACCTGTAGAGATTTCAGAAAACATATACCGACCTCAGCAAAATTCTCCAGACTTCAGTCTAGACTTCAAAATCTGAAGTAGATTTTAGCAAACATCTAGAGACTTCAGCGGACCTCTTCAGATTTAGCAGACATCAGCAAACCGCAACAGATTTCAGCAGACCTCTCCGTTCTTCATTAAACATCTACAGACTTCAGCAGACTTGTTTAGACTTAAGCAGACCTTAACAGACTTCATTAAACATCTACAGACTTCAGCAAACATCTACAGATTTCAGTAGACCTCTGTTTTTATGCAACGACAGATACCAGTCCCACATTACTTTCGCACCAAAGTTCTGGTGGTGGTGGTGGGTTTTTTTTTTTTTTTGCAGCATGTGGAGCACCAGGGACTCGTCCTTCACCGCTTTTTCACCGAGTCGTACTCTGAGGCAGTGAGGAACATACAGAAATAACATCAGAGTGAACAGATGAGCTTTGAGATGCATTGCTACTTTTTAAAAGAGCGCACTTGGCTCGTGTACAATTTATCTCAACAACCGTCTGATCAATGTGCTGTTATATTTAGTCTGTTTTCCCCGGTGTGTGTGTGTGTGTGTGTGTGTGTGTGTTTTTTACGCATTTCGTGCTCGGTGCGATGCATCTCCTGCTTCGCCTTGGGGGTGTTTATTGAGACGGTTCTGGGGCCATGCACTTTGTACAACACCGGAGCAATAACGGGTTTTCAGACTGAGGCCTGAATCTCTTACTCGAGTACTGGAGCAGATTCAGGGACGTTAACTGCTCATTTCTTTTCCTCTTCCCCTCGTTTCACCCTCAGGGACAGCGAAACCAGTCGATATGGAGACGAGACGAGGTCTGAAAATGACTCTGACTTGTTCTCTGGGAGATGGAGTGTGATTGCAGCTCTGGCGGTGGTGGTGATGAGGGTAGTGTGATGGAGGGGTCGGACGATACCAGTTCGATCTGATACTCATGATCTTTTAAAAACGGTATCGTCAGTATCGTTCACTCATTCAGACAGAAACTCGAGAACTAAAGAAGGTGACGTGAGGATGCCTGGGGTGCAGACACCATTCCAAACCATCTCAATAGGGTGGAGCTCAATAGCAGGAGCTCTTCCACTCCAACCCATGTGAAGCACATCTTCATGGAGTTGGATTCGTGGTCCTGTGCACAAATATATGCTTCCGATAGGTTTGGGTCTCCTCGTTCAAGTAAAGGGAAAATCTCGTTCTCCATCCAGAGGAGTGTAAATTCTACAGGAACGGGGTTTCGAGTTTTTTGTTTTATGCACCCTCCTGTCTCAACTCTACAGAATGTTATGTATGGAAATCGAAGATCGCCGCATGTCTGGAACCATCTCAACCTCACCTTCCCTTCATTTCTATGTTTGATGTAAACCCAAGCTCTTGATCTGTACTGGAGTGTTTTTATGGCAGTGAAAGACAGGAGGTGGAGCTGGAGGAAGCAGAGCTGAAGATGTTGAGATGTTCATTATTAGTGATAACGATGGACAGGATTAGAAACGGGTTTATTAGAGGGACTGCGCATGTAGGACGTTTTGGAGATGAGGTGAGATTGAGATGGTTTGGACATGAGCAGAGGAGGTACATGGGGTATATCAGTAGGAGAATGCTGAGGATGGAGACACCAGGAAGGAGGAAGAGAGGAAGACCATGGAGGAGGTTTATGGATGTGGTGAATGAAGACATGAAGGTAGATGGGTTGAAAGTGGCTGATGTGGAAGAACAGGGGAATATGGAGACGAAAGATCTGCTGTGGCGCCCCCTAATGGGAGAAGCCAGAAGTAGTAGTAGGAAATACTTCTATACTTATAAAATTCACGTGTGTCTCCTAAAATATCCACAATATAAATCTGTGTTTGTATTTTAGAGCCACATCAGAGATACCATCAGGATTTATGCAATGTGTATTTTTATTATTTTACTTTTATACAAGAGAAGGTTGAAAAACACATGATTGCTTTGGACTGAAAGGTCATGCAACTATTTCAGAGAGAAGACAAGAACACACGTTCCTCTTGTGTTTAGGTGAATCACCATGTTAGAATGAGAAGGGGAATGTTTTTTTTTTAATATATATGAATAAAATCGTACACACACACGCTGAGATTTCGTCTCGCATCTGGTCGCACGCCCTGACGTGAGCGCGCATCGCCGCGCCTCCTCTCCCGGTCCCTGGCGCGCGCCCGCGTGCTCGCTCGCTCTCTCTCGCGCGCGCGGTGGCCGACGGGATTGCTGCGCGAAGCCGCGCCGTCCTCCTCCGGGTTAATGTCCGCCATGTTTGCGGCGGCTCCGAGAGCGGAGCGGCGCGGCGGAGGAGGAGGTTGTTGTTGAACGCGCCCCGGATGAACGCGGACAGAACAAAAATGGGTCCGAGAGCCGCGTGGCGGCAGAGACGACGTCAATGAACGCGAGCGACCGGAGCACGAGACCTGCGCCAATTATTCGGTTTTAAAGTTCGGACTCGGTTCCGCGTTCACACACACCGGGGTGAAGAGGGAGGGGGGAGGAGGAGGAGGAGGAGGAGGTGGTGGGGGGTTTTCTCCTCAAAACAATGAGTAAACTCTCGTTCCGGGCGCGAGCGCTAGACGCCGCCAAACCTCTTCCCGTTTACTGTAACGGAGACGTCCCGGATTTATCCGACTGCGTAGCCATCAGCCGGGCGGTACCGCAGATGCCGACCGGAATGGAGAAAGAAGAGGAAGCGGTACGTCAATGTGGGGGTGGTTTCATTATTGTTATTATATATATATTTAAGATAATTAGCTTTTAATGCGGTTCAGGTGTGCGACGGGGCGGAGCGGCCCCGATTCACCATTCACCTTTACGCCGTTTGCGATGCGTAGCGCCCGCCCTCCTCCACTATGCGTACGCAAACGGCGTACCTACGTACGTTGCGCTGTGACGTTACACGCAATTTGACGTAAGGCTGCTGCGTCACATCCGGTACACACAAGCTAGTAACCACTCACACCTCTACAGCATGCTAGCTGTCAAGTAAATCCGCCATTTTACACTGTTTATTATTAAATATTTAGAAAAAATAAAACGTTAAAAGGTTTATTTATCGCAATACTGTTAATAATGGATTTATTTTTCTTCTAAATTTAACTGTTTAAAAAAAATTAATAAATGGCGCCCCACATTCTCCTCAACCGGCGAATTATTTATTCTTTATTAAATTTTTTATTATATACATTTATAAATATTAATATTTCTTACCTAGATATTGTTCATTAATTAAATTAATTTATATAATAATTACTTTATTAGTAGTCTCCACTTTCAAATTTAAATATTACATAAATAAATTATATTTCTTAACTAAATATTATTGTTAAAAAGCTAAAAATTAATTTGTATAATAAAACAAAAATATATTGTCTTTTTTTCTCAACATAATTAATTTTTAAAAAATATATAAATTTTTTATAGCTACAAATATATTTTTGGATATACATTTATTTCATAACACATTTTTTATTTAAATGTTAAATTAATTAATAAAAGACTGGAGATTTTTGATTTAATTGTATTAAAATAATATTTTATAGCCAAAAAAAAGAGATATTTTAGGATATATTTTTTAGTAAAATATTTTCTATATTATAAAAAAAAATAGTCACAGTTTCCTCGTCCTCCTCAATAGAATTTATTTTATATTTTGTATTAAAATGATATTTAAAAATAGATATATATCTGGATACAAGTTAAAAATGATTTATTTGATATTGAAATAAGACCCAGTGTAATCTCTTCTTTCTGCTTAACAGGAGAATTTATTTAAAATATTAATAATTTCCATAGTGAAAAATAGATATATTTCTTTACATATTTTTGTATTTATCATCATATAATTGGAAATATCCTCATTTCAAATCAAACATGGGTTTCGAGGTGTCCATTAGAGATGAGCTCTTTCTAACTCTAGTTCTAAAAACACACACACACACACACACACTTATGCATACACACACTCAGGCAGGGCTGTTTTTTATACAGATATGGAGGATTTTAGGTGTCTTTAGGAAGGGAATAGACCCAGATACGTAGGAACACCACTAGAATACTCGAGAAGGTTAACTTTCCTCTGGATTAACACAATCACACCAATGACGTGTGTGTATATTAAAGAGTAACATCTCGTGCAAAATTGACGCTACAAAGTATTTCGAACTCCCTTCTCGAGAACGCACTCAGCCTCAGGACACTGTCCTCGTGAGCGTTTCTCAGATTCACACTCCGGAAGTGCTGGTTTGTGGGTAACCAGGTTCCTGCAGCGCTGAACAGGAAATGAAAGTGCAGGCGAAGGTGGCAGCGCGTTAGCGCTTCGTCCTGATTGGCTGTGGCACGAGCGTGCGATGTGTTTCACGAGGACTTCCCACCGATTGTGAGGGAATATGTCGTGTGAGAATTTTTAAATATGCAAAAACAAGTGGGGAGAAGCTCCACACTTCCTGAAAGATGATCGTCTAGATTTTGTTCAGATCCATAAAAAAAAGCTCCAACCCATGTAGAGCATATCTTCATGGAGCCGGCACTCACATACTGAGACTGGTTAAAGTCAGGTGTCCCAATACTTTTGACAACACAGTGTATATGAGGTGGTGATAAAATCTGATTTAAGGGGAGAAAGAAGCGGCTGGTTGCCTTGGTTTTCATCAGCTTTACTCTCCCCCCTGTGCGTCTATCGAGCGTGTAAACCGGACCCTCCCGGGCGCCGAACCGAGCCAAACTCCCAGGATGTTCCCGAGCCAATAACTCGCTTTTTAATTGTAACGCGCAATAAAGCGCTAATGAGTCTTTCCGATTTTAATCGTTCTGTCGCGTCACGCCCACGCAAATTATCTACCACCCTCAGGGCTTTGACGTCCATCCCTGCATTCCACCTGAGCTAAAAATACGTACAAAATCGTCCTGAGATTTCGTGATGAAGATGAGAGAGTGGTTTTTTTTTATATATATCCAGTGTCTCAGGATCATACAGGTAGACTTTAGTGTGGAAAAAACCTCATTCCTCAAGATCTGAACGTGTGGAACAGGAATGTCTGATCTCCGTTTTTTGATGTTGTTTAATGTGGAAGCCTCCCCGTCTCTGTTCTCCTGCAGGAGCACCATCTCCAGAGGGCCATCTGCGCCCAGCAGGTGTTCAGGGAGAAGAAGGACAGCATGGTGATCCCGGTGCCTGAAGCTCAGGGCTGCATCACCTACTATGACCGTCTGTACAAAGGAGACTTCCGGCAGCCCAAACAGCTCATCCACATCCAGCGTAAGTCTTCCACCGTCTCCTGTCTCACCGTATTCCATTCATTTGTTCTCACTCTTGGTCTCATTTGCCTTTTCCTTCATCCCTTTCTTCTCTCCTGGTCCCTCTCATCATCATCTATCTCACCGTCCTCCGTTTTACCATTTCCTCTCTTTTTCTCTCTCCGTGTCACCGTTTCTTCTCCTGGTCTCTCCCACCATCATGTCTCCTCACTCACGGTCTCTCATATGTGACGAGTAAAATCCTCTGTGTGTCTCTCTATCCGTGTCCCCCAGCGTTCGGACTGGACAGCGAGCAGCCCGACTACGACATGGACTCCGAGGACGAGACGCTGCTCAACCGTCTCAACCGTAAGATGGAGCTGAAACCGTTGCAGTTCGAGGTCATGGTGGACCGTCTGGAGAAAGCCAGCGCGAACCAGGTCACGAAACATCTCGCAATGGTTCATTTCCGATTTCTCTTTTTTCTCCAGTACACGTGGAATATAATATTTTTTTTCACGTCCGTTGTGCAGATGGTGACTCTGCAGGAGGCCAAGCTGCTCCTGAACGAAGACGACTACCTGCTCAAGTCTGTGTACGACTACTGGGTGAGGAAGAGGAAGAACTGCCGCGGCCCGTCGCTCATCCCGCAGATCAGGCAGGAGAAGCGAGACGGCTCCACCAACAACGACGCCTACGTGGCTTTCCGCCGGCGCACGGAGAAGATGCAGACCAGGAAGGTAAGCTCACGTTCTGAAACTCTAGAACATTTCCACCCTATTGGTGATTTGTATGCAGTCAGGGGGTTTTGGACGTGTGAGCCATAAAACGTTCTTCCTCATGTCTCCATAAACTTTTGAATCTCCACACACTTCAAAATCTAGTAAAACATCTTCCAAGAATGGTGGTTACTGTAACTGTAAATGGGGTTTCATTGAGGAATGTGATCTTCAAAAAGAAGCCCAAACCAAAGCTCAGGTGTCTCCAAAACTTTGGTCCGTAAGACAACTGACGAGCGCGTTTTTATTTTCTTCCCCGCAGAACCGTAAAAACGACGAGGCCTCCTACGAGAAGATGCTGAAGCTGAGACGAGAGTTCAGCCGAGCCATCACCATTTTAGAGATGGTCAAGAAGAGGGAAAAGAGCAAGCGGGAGCTGCTGCATCTCACGCTGGAGGTGATGGAGAAGAGGTACGTGTACATACACACGCTCTAATTACACTCCTCTACACGGGGTTGCGTTTCTGAACGAGCGTCCGATCCGAATCGCTTTTGCTTCCACAGGTACCAGATGAACGATTTCTCCGGAGACGTTCTAAACGAGGTCTCGGCACCGCTGGCAGAAAAAAGCGTCTACCCAGCTCCGATGTGTCTCCCCAACGGGAACAGGCATAAAACGGAAAACAAAATGAAGGTGAGGTCTCGGAAAAGCTCTGTCTCCGTCTAAGAAACTTCCAGCTGCTGGTTGTTCTTTAATAAATACCTTCAAATGTTTTAGAATTGCTGAAGGGGGAAAAATCAGTAGTCACATCTAGAGTTGCAAAATGGCATGGCTATTAAAACCAAACATAAATTTACAAAAAAAATAAAAAATAATAATGTTTTTACATATATAAAATTTGCTGCCACACACTGCCCCCTAGTGTCGAACACTCGGAACTACAGCTGTCATTCTTTTACTGGTGCAACATGGTCACGTTATATTGTCAGTTATGATTGTAGAAACGTGTTAAAAAAATGTACGTGCCTGGTTTATCTTCAGAGCCACAAGCCCATGCCGAAACATCACCCGCACCACTTCCTGGTGAAGACCGAGCCGCAGCTCGACGTCGTCCGGGGGCTTAAAAAGAACACGCGCAGACCCAAGCTGGAGCCTCTACGCCAACATGCCGTCATCAAAGCCGACATCAAGCAGTACGACTTTCACAGCTCCGGGGAGGAGGAACTCCCGCTGGTAAGCAGGAATACTGGTGGTGTAGATGCTGTGTGAGGGCGACCATGATGATGATCATGTTGCGTTTCTTTTTTTCATATCAGTCTCCCTCGTCTGAGCCGGATGAGGAGAACGACCCGGACGGAGCCTTCGTTTTTAGACGTCGAGCGGGTTGCCATTACCTCGCTGTAAGTCTGGTAAAAGATTAGTGGTTAAGGCATGAAGGTCATGAGTTCAAATCCTGGACATACCAAATGCTGTTAATGTAAGTAACAATACATATAGATTTATAAACATCATGTGTGTGTGTGAAGCCCATTACAGATAAGAGCTGCACTCCTGTACCACGTTTGGATGGAATCGATGCCCTGTGCCAGAGAAACTCCCTCACAGCTCTGTCCGTGCCACGCCGCTGCATAGGAGTCTCGCGCAGACGTCTGGGCCGTGGCGGCAGGTAGCCCATCCCACGTCTCGCACACTTTTTCATCTATGGTTTGTTGAAAAGAAAGCATGGTCTGTATTTAACACCGCTCATCTCACTGCTGTAGAATGCTCCTCGACCAGACCTCATCAGACCTGGACCGAGTCCTCAGACACTTGGACCCCGACACGGTCAACCCTTCCGACTCGCTCCCGGTGCTCACCGACACGCACACGAACGCACACGTTCCCGTATTGGGGCATTCCGGGGCAAAGCCTCAGCGCTCTCTGGCTCAACTCCTCAACGACATCCAGGCGTGCAGGTGGAGGTACTTCCGTCCCCGACCCCTCAATCAGAGCGCAAAAGAAGAGGGGAGGACGGACTCGCTTCAGGACAACAGGAACGGAGGAACGAACGTGAACAACAGCTTGAGAAACAGCAGTTTAGGTGGGGGTTATGACCACGAGATGCACAACCCAAACACTTTTTTTGGTCCTTTATGTGAATAGCATGAGGCTGTGGAAGTATGCGATCGTCTCAGAAAATCCAGAACAGAGAACCTCCTCGTGAATCTTTGATACTACAACCAAAAATTCAGTCATTTTCAAGAATTTTGTTTCAATACCTATTAAATAAAACCGACGGAAACTTCGCCTCTTCCGCCATCTAGTGGTGATGTAAAATAATTGCAGTTAAAAAAAAAAAAAAAAGGTGAAGGTACAATAATTTAATGTAATTATATTTGAGATCAGGGATGTAGAAGTGCACATCTACATTCCCAACATCGCTGCAGCAGCTGTGGTTTAGTTTGAATAAGACCTTTATTTCTTCCACTCTCTTCCTTCGTGTAGGTGGGATCACAGAGGAGCAATTTCAGTCCCACCAGCAACAGTTGGCGCAGATGCTCCAGCAACAAGGCCTGCAGGAGAACCCACCTCTGTCTGAACCTTCCCACGCTCAAGCGTCTGTACGTCGAGTTGAATCCCTGTACTATATCATTAGCACACTGTATTCCAGCACACACACACACACACACACACACACACACACTCTAACACACCCCCTGTGCCCTGTCCTGCAGAAACCAGCCTCCTCAGGCTCCCTGTCCAAGACGTTAGACTCAGCCAGCGCTCACTTCGCCGCCTCGGCCGTAGTCAGCGGCTCAAACAAGGATCTCAAACCCCACGGCACCGGCGTCAACGGCATCCTTACCAATTCAGGTGAGCTCCTCGTGCGGAGGAAGAAAAAAAAACCCTACCTGGGGGTCAGAGCTACTTCGAAAACTTTTATAACCGCCAGGTGTGGATTTATTTCTCCACAGGAAGACAGAGTAAGTTCAGCTGTTCGTCTCCGCTCGGACTCAACAGCGTCTCCTCAGGCTCTTCTGCCCGCCCTTCAGCCGTACCCCTGAATGTGCCCCACGTGAGCGCCGTGTCCCCTGCACGACCCTGCGCCCCTTCATCGCCCACATTGAAGCTCGCCAGCGTGGCCAGCAGCAGTCTGCAAAAAGTCACACTCAACAGGTAAAAAAAAAAAAAAAACACGACCTCGACGTCTGTATATATAAATACACAAACACGGTTCCTATAACAACCGGAGATTTTCTTGTTCGGTGTCAGGGAGAAGAACGAGCCGGAGAGACTGGCTCTGAACGGTTTAACGGACACCACTGTGGCCATGGAGGTGACATAGCCTCGCCCCGTCCAGACGAACCGAGCCGAACCCCTGTACGTGGACCTACACCGCTTAGTAGCATATCAGCCATTTTGTGAATAATCAGTGTACATTTTTTCCTCCTTTTTTTTTTTTTTTTTTTTAAAATAGGGGAGGGGGGGCAGAGGGGAGGGAGATCAAAAAATAAAAAAAATGAAATACTAAAGTGCATCAGTAAGTGCAGGGATCATGCATGAGTCCAAAATCATACATTATTCTTCTTTTAACTATTTATTTTGCCATGTTTACATTTTTGTATCTTGTACAAATAAATCCGATTTTTTGTCACAAAACATTTTGTCACAACACAGGACAGTGGGTCGTGTCTCCGTTCCTTTCTTTTCTCGTTCGAATACCTTCACTCCAACCTTCACTAAATTCACAACACGGATCAATTAATGACTGGTTCGTGTTCACAGCGTGAAAATCAGCCTCTATTCCATCCTCAGACTCGCTGAATTCTCCAAACCTGAGGTCTCTTACCTCCACCGTGTTCCAACAGAGACTCGGCTTCAAGAGCTTCAGCCAGGCCTCCAGAGGAACTGATATATAATGAAATTGTACTTACAGGTTGTAAAAACAGCTTTCTTTTTCTTGCAAATAACAGACTTGACGTTTCATTTGTTTGTAGGTTCCTCCCTAAGATGTTTCCCAAAAGCAGAAAGGACTTTATTTGTTCTATAAACTGATTCTTTAATTAAGAAATTTGAGATATTATGATACAAAAAGTAATTTTTTGCTGCATAAAGAATTCATCAAAGCAACCAAAAGGTGAACTTTAAGATCTCATGCTTTCAGATTGAGTCACAATTATACTCCTCTTGACAGCTGGAACATCTGGATCTGATAAGATCTGTTCAGATCCAGTTCATATCTGTTCTTTACTGAAATATTTCCATTCGCTCAGACTTTAACTGCACTACATGTCAAAGTCAAATATTGGACTTTTTACTCGATTACGTTTTGTTTAATCGCTCGTTTTATTTGAGTGGATAAAGATTTGAGTTGGCGAGTCACCAATCAGGATCGAGCGCACGCTCCGTTTTACACGTGTTCTGATCGGCGCTCGGTGTTTCTACTGATGAAAAAGATGAAGAAACTTCAGACTTGACCACAACACTCGTGATTTATTTAGAAAGAAGGTTTTAAGTTTATGATCATTGTAACGGAAATCAATCAGCGTTTGAGTCATTAATATTCTATTAATAGATCAGTGTGCTGAGAGTCACATTCGAGTCTTTTCACAGAAACTGAGGTGATTCAGTAAAGTTACTCAAAGTACATTTGAAGACAAAAACCTTTGTACTTTCACTCGAGTAAAAGTTTAAATGGACACTTTTAGTGGAGTCACATTTTACCCACTTTCCCGCTTGTGAATGTTATAAAAAAAAAAGTCACTTAGCATGAAGTTTCACATCCGTTTTATCCTGTTGGATTTTCGGTCCACTTTCAGCAACTACTTTCCTCCGATTAACAGTTTGAGCACAGCCGCCTTTCAACATCCTCACATCCCTGTATAAATGGAACAGGGTCACGCCTGTGTAACCTCCATCCTCCACTGGAAACACCTTTCTCTCTTGTTTAACACCTCATTTCTCACTCTCTGAAGGGGAACATATGGAAGGAGTAGGAAGGTGTTGTTCAGCTCTCTGGTTTACCGCTTATTTTATCCATACATCCTTTCTATACAGAAGTCACAATCATGGGGGATTTGTGTGTGTGTGTGTGTGTGTGTGTGTGTGTGTGTGTGTGTGTGTGTGTGTTCGTGCTCAAGTGTGATGTCTCACTGATAATCATTATGCAGGAAATTCTGCACAAGGCCGGTGTAGGATCATCAGGATGTTCAGACTGTCATGAGACACCTCAATCACCTCAAGCCACGACTGTGGAAAAGAAAATCTCCCTTAGATGTTATGAGGAAGAAACCTTGAGAGGAACCAGACTCAAAAGCAGAACCTCATCCTCATCTGGATGACATCAAGAGTGTGATTATAGTGTTTAAACACTACAGAACACTGGAGAGTGAGAACTTACATGAGCACTGGAGTGGAAGATTATGAGTGATGATCTTTCTACAGTCTTTTACAGTCATATATATATACAGAGATGATCCAGCGTTAGGTGTGAGGTGTTCCAGGATGTTGGTGGAGCAAAATCGTACATCCTTATTTATTATGGAGCTCATTACTACCAACATTTTGGCAGCTGAAATTTTAATAGATTTAATAGGTCACATTAGAGCAGTGACTGTTTTTACACACTTGTCCGCTAGATGTCACTGATGGGCATTTTCACCATTTAAATACTGTTGTGAAAGTGGTTTCCACCATGCAGAGTGAATAAACAGAAATCCATGATCTTCATGAAGCTGGCTTTGTGGTCGAGATCAAGTGAAGGCATCTTTTGGGTCATATTTAAGGAAGAACCACAAATAGCTGGAAAAGCCAATATATTTGTTTATTTATTGCTTATTTGGACTGTATAGTGGTTTAGAAGAAGAGCTTTGAATGAAGATCATGTTAAAGATGATCAGTTTCTTTTGAGGTTTCCTGGGTCTCTGAGTTTTATATGTAAAATTTGTGTTTACGTTCTAAAAAGCTGCTTTAAGACAACATCAGTACACAGATATAAACTAAAATGAATTATTAGGGAAGGTGGTGATCACTAGAAATGATCTAGCAGTAGAAAGGAAAAGCAGGTGAAGCACCATGAAGGCAGGAACACACTTCGTGACGCTTCTCCGATTTGTTAAATCATTCACACCATTTAATAGCTATTAAACTTTGCTTTCATTTGGGAGTTGAAAGAGTCAGACAGCACTTATTGGCGAGCCGAGACAAAATGACCCACCTGGATGAAAAAAGAGCTGAGATTTCTCATCAAAAGATGTTTATCCTTCCATAAATCCCTTCATCCCTACTGACAAGTCTTCAACCAATCTCTTGTGATGGAAGAAATAACGAAGGAAACTGTTACTCAGAAGCAAAACTACAGCACTTCTGTCAAATTTCCTCAAAACCTCATTGGTACGCGAGCATTTATTCACTTCTGCGCTGAATTCAAGTCTAATGTCTTAATATATAATGATTCAGATCATCTAAAAAAAACATATATACTTTGCAACTCATTCATTCATCCTTTCTCTCTTTTTTTTTCATTTCTTTTTGGTTCTTTCTGACATTTAGCTCTTTTTTTTAACGATTTTTCTTCTCCACTCTTTAAAAAAAACACATCCACCAATCAGGAGTTCACACTAACGAGCTCCAATCAGCCTGAGATTCCCTCCAACCTTAATGACCAGCAACTCTACAGTTTTAAAATGACTTCACCTTTATTATTATTATTATTATTATTATTATTATTATTATTATTATTAAGATGATTCATTATTTTCCTTCTTTGCATTCATTAAAAAAAATCCTTTATAAATTGCCTTTTAAATACCTGTTTTTTTTTAATATATATATATTTTAATATGCAAAAAGAAATTATATATTCATGAAACACAATCGATCACAGATTATGTAAATCGTCCCTGTGTGCGAGTCTTTACTATGGACACCTGAGCATAAGATTGGTTTGTGCTTTTTGAAGATCTGTTTAAAATTTTGTCCCCTTTGATGTTCTATTAAATCCCCAATTTTTCTGGTAAGATGTTCCACTAGATTTTGTGGAGATTTGCGCTCATTTAGGGATGAAAATATTAATAATTGATAGCTGAAGTGATGAGGCCTGGGGTCGTTCATTTCAATTGGGTTTGGAGCTGGAGATCTTCTACTCCAACCCATGTAAAGCAGATCCTCGTGAAGCTGGATTTGTGCACAGGAGCATTGTCATGCTGGAACGTGTCTGGGTTTCCTAGTTCAAGTGAAAAACTTCATGCATCATGCAAACCTGCTATGGTGGGAAAAGTCGGGTGTCTCAATACTTTTATCCATAGTTTATATTTACTTTTTTTTTTTTTTGAGCTACATCAACCTCAAAGGTTGAGAAGATACAGCTGTTACAGGAGACCAATCCTTTCAGATTTCTTCTCAATGATGAAAAGGGTGAAGTTCTCCTTAATCTTTTTTTAATTCCACAAAGTTGACAGGAAGCTAGCACCCGAGTGCGTCACCTGCAAGAGCACCGATTGGAACCGCTTCAGAAAATGAGATGCAGACACTCTCGTGCAGATGAACGTGCCACGCTTGACTCAGACGTTCTTCAAGAACCATGAGCGAGGAAGCACAAGCGTGAAAGATCCGCGTTCGCACGTAACGTGCGACGAGAGAAAGTTCTTTCACACGGTGTTCTTTGGAGACTTTTGAGAAGTTCGGCAAGTTTAAAAATAAAACGGTGGAAACGGAGGTCTGAGATACTTCAGTCGCGTTAAGATGTAAGGAAGCACACATGAAATATATCCTTCACTTGAAGATATGCTTTACATGGATTTGGAGTGAAAGATCTCCTGCTTTAGAGTTCTAACCTCAACCCACCTACATTAGTACCTGCCTTCACTATGGAGGCCCCTCCAAACTCTAGAGGAACGACTTCCCAGAAAACTGGATGTTCTTATAATAGCAAATGGGACTAATTATGGAATGGGATGTTCAATCTTCTACCAATCTGATGGTCAGGTGTCCACAAACCTTTGTCTATCGTTGCTACAAATATTCCTTAGATGTTTCCTGAGCCATCTTAAATATCAGACACTCTTACAATTCTTCTGCCCTCCTTCAAAAACCCTGTGCTGTAATTTCAGCTTTGACATTACTGAGCAGGAACAGTGAGTGCTGTGTAATATCTCAGCGTGAACCTCAGGAGAACGGTCTGGCATTTACAGGTTGAAATTTTCTAATTGAGAGCAGTAGGTAAAGAATGAGAAGCAAAACATCCATCAAAACCCACCAGCCAACCTGAGATGCCCAGTGAGATGATACAGGAGTAGAAGCAATATTTGTAATAAGCCCTGAACCTCCTGCTTTGTCATGGTATCAATTACTGCCAAGGGAAAATGAACAAACTGCACTCTGTTCAGCTCGACATGTCGGATCATTTCGCCCAGGACCACAAGGAGATTCTGTCCGGTGGATAGTAAAACCATCCAATTAAAAATGATAAAGGGGTGTAGAATAACAACATAATGCCATTTGGCTGACCAAAGGTCCAGCAGGACCTTTAGAGTTGTCAAACCGCTATATATTTCCTTTTCTTCTTCTCACCTTGCAACAGTAAATGACTACAGCCAGAGCAAATCTCAGATCATAACTGCTGTAAGAGTATTTTTTAATATATCTGTTGGCGACCATCGAGAACCGCTTGCTTGAGATGGTTTTCCTCGTTAGTTCGTTATCAATCATCACTCGTGCCATGAGTGGATCTGCTGCTCACTTCCTCACCACCATCCTGTACGAGTTGGAACGAAAAAGTTTCAAGACTAATGGTGGTACTGGTGCTAATCTGACCATGTGTGTTATGGGGAGAAATGGGTGTAAATCCGGCACAATCGATCTTCGAGACGTTTCGAGTCTTAAGAGAGGAAGAACATGAGACGACGAGAGATCGGGGGGACCTTCAATGAGCTCAGCCCCCCAAAAATGTTGAAACCCTTTGGCAACTTGTGCATGATGAAACATGTCTGCATTGGTTGTGTTTCAGTTTCAACTAAAACAATTTTGTATTTATTTTGAAAACCTGGAAGTCATGTTTCTGACTTGGCATTGTGAGGAACCTGTTTCCTTATCATGTGGTTCCCTGGGCCCCAATTCCAGGGTGGCGTAGTCGTGCATTATATCTGGGCTGCTGGAATTTTAACGCACTCAGCGCTATATTATATTCGCCGACTCAGTCCTACGGTGTGCCACACATGATTGAACGTTCCTCTCTCACCAAACTGCCCATTCACCACTATGCTTGTGGATTCAATGAACACCAGTGGTGGGCCGTGCATTTGGTACCTGGGCCTTCAGTCCACCTTTTAATACCACCACTATCACATCGCAAATATAGAAACCCTCAATACTGTACAAAAACGCAATATAACGACACGTGTCATTACAGAGAGAAAGGAATTTTACATATAGTGGGTAAAAACCATTTCACTAAAACAAGCTCCAAACCTCTACACTACAACCACATCTGTGCACCTACAACATCTGGAGCAGTTCAGAATCTTTATCTAATAACATGACAAAAACATAAAAATGTAAATAAAATCCAATTTACTCACCAGAAATGCAGTAAGTGCAGCGCCCCCCAGAGGCTGTAATCCAGTGGTACCGCTCGTATTCACTGGTCTGGAAGTGGAGAACGAACGCGTTCCCATGCTGAGACACGCTAGCTAGCTTCGGTGTTAGCCGACCTCCTCATGATCTCTAGCTTTTCTGGAAAATGGATTTTTAAGTATGTACAAGACCAAATCAATTTCTCTTCCTCTGTAGGCGTAAAAAAAGTCTAACTCAGACGTACGAACGTGTGGAGCTACACACGTGTTTTACCAGTCCACTGTTACTTGTCTGTAACAGTTTCCCTCTGAACAACCAATCAGAGGACAGAGAAATGCTGACACTATTCTGAGCCAGCTAGCAACCCTGTGAGGAGAATCTCAAATCTGATTGGTTAAAGAAACAGAGGTAAAAAGGCCAACAGTACTGACTTTAAAGGCTCTGAGCAGATTAGATTTACATTGCAGAACATAGAGTCTGAAATCTGATTGGACCAAAAAATCCAACATCCACGTACAGGTACTGGAAGCGGTGCAGCCGAGAGAAACGCTACGACATGAAGAGAAGAAACTGTTGGGAATAAATTAATACAATTTCATGGAACAAATATTAGAATTTAGGTTGTATATGTAGGTCAGTGCTTCTGATAGTGTTTAGGTCCCCAGAGAAGATTTTTGGATTCAGGTTTTCAGCAGTTCTTTTTTTCTCGCTCTGCATCCGATTTAGAGGATCTGGATGTGTTGTTCATTCTGGAGGGATTTTAGAGTTTCTGGACAAATTTTCCCCATTCACCTGACCTTGCAGCATTTAAAGAGTGTGAACCTGCAGAGTTCTTCTTGCAATGCTCAGCACTCACTGTGTGGTTCTATATGAACTCGATGACAGCCCTTCAATCATCTGATCAACTGTTCATCCATCATGAAGGAAAGACACAGTAAGCTTCTTTAGTCTAACCAGAGATTCCTCTTTACTGTCGAGGACATTTGTTTTAGAGAGAGAGAGAGAGAGCAGAATTCATCTCCAATTACATTTCTAAAATTGTGTTCCCTGAAATCGTCTCGTCTTTTTAGATCTAAAATTGGAACAAAAATGTCGTGAAATGTGGTGAAGACGATGTGTGTTTCCCGTCTCTCAGAACAAAACGTTTCTTTGACACATAAGATTATGAGAAAAGTTCTCTTAGGTGCACACTGTGCGATTTTTAATACTCCTTTGCGAAATTTGCTTGTCAGACTGTACGAAAACCATCCCCATGCCACATATCAATCAATCCAGACCTTCGTCTCTCGCTAACGGTAGCTAGCATCAAACAAAAAAGCGCTAATTTAGTTCATGAAATGCCTCAGTAATAAAGACATCAAACAAACACTCGTTTAGCCTCCAGCACTCAATAATTAATGTTGTACTGACCACCTGATTTGCTTCATGATGGTTTGAAGTTGTCACGCTAATTGCATCATCAGGTCCTTGGTTTAAAGGTCAGCGTCGTAAGAGAAGACACACTGTGTAAAAAAATGTTATGGGAGAAAAAAAAATTTCCGCAACGACTACTAATCGTCTGTCGGCGAACAAACCAGCGATCAAAGTCTAGACGACATGTCTAGACAAATCATTGCCATGTAGTTCATTTCAGGGTTTAGGAACAGGATCTGTTTTAGACAAGAAGCTGCTTTTTTATGTGAGAAATTAAATTAACTCAAGACCCATAAAATCTCCAGCTTCATCTGAGGATGTTGCATTATAAATTTGATTGAGAAGGTCTGCTTTGGCTGCAGCCTCCAGGTAATGGCTGCTAACAATACCGGTGAATCTCAGACACAAACCATCAAAAGTGTTTGGTGGATGTCAGGGGAACGTTTCCTTTTGTTTCATGGTTTTTATGTTGCTCCATTAGTTACACCCTGGGGAGTGTTGTTCAGGTCAAACTGCAGAGATGTTAAGGAGAAAAGTGAACTATAGGAGTACTTGGGCATAACTTTCTTTTATTGTTATTAAAAATTCTGTTCTGTTTACAAGAAAGTTCTTCATTTATCTATGCTTACACACCATCACCTTCAAAACTCTCCTTGAACTGCAATACGGCGCTCGCAGCGTTCCTGCCTCTCCGGGAATGTTTCCTTGTAGTCTCCTCTTCGAGAGCATGTCAAGAACCTCCTGTGATTCGCAAGCCGACCTCCGAAGTCCGAGAAGCATAAGTAGGATGGGTGTGGAAGTGAGATCATGTGTACTGTTCTCCGACGATCATTATGCACAAGTTGAGGAATGATTTTAACATTTTCAGCGATTGAGCTCCTTGAAGGTCTTCCTGATCTTTTGTCGTCTTCCAGCGATGTTTTTCCGCTTTGGAAGTTGTTGCTGCATCGCCGTATGTCAAACGTCTTTCCAGTTTCAAGCAGACTTCCACGTTTGCGCTTTGTCCCAACTTGCTGCCCGTGATGAAATCGTAGACCTGGTAGCGAACGTGGTCCGAACAGCACCAGTTACACCGTTAGCCTTGAGACCTTTTGATACCTCCTCGTTCATGAGAAATCTCCTCGAACTCCTCAAACATCATGACCCTTCACACACTGTGCCACACCACACATTCTACACACATTCAGATCCTTTATATCCGTCTCACCTTTTGCCTCTACATTTTAGTTCTGCTGCAGTAGCTAATCTTAATGTCCTGACTTACAATGTGCAGCTGGGGATGGTTTCACCTCAACAGCCTAAAGATCCACAAAGTTCCTGAGCAACTGGAGAACTTTGGAGATGGTTTTGGACTAGAGTTAATATCAGCTACAATGGGTCCACAGGTTGCGTGAACAGTTCTGCATTTAAGCACCGATCACTGAACACCTCGACAATGCTGGAACTGTAACCCGTGGACATTCGTCGATGAGGACGAGAATGAGTTCCCTTTTGAGTCTGGTTCCTTTCAAGGTTTCTGCCATAGTCCTCACTGAATCGCTTATTAGGGATCAACTTGTCTGGAATGGTTCTTCGAGACAACGTCCATCGTTAAAAACCCTCTACAGATAAAAATGAATCCTTCTTTCCAACACAGTGTTAAAGAGAGGGCTTTAGTTCCATAAAAACGTAGAGCAGCTTTCTGTTCGACCCAATAATATCGCTCGTCTACTCGCTAAAGATTTCTCCTACCTGGAAAATGCTAAATTGCGTGCCACAATCTCCTACTATAGATCTCCAACCCTACAGAACTCCTTTGGGATGAAAGAACGCTGATTGCACCCCAGGCCTCCTCACCTTCTCACCTACATCAGCACCTGATTTTTACTAAACACCCTCGCAGCTGATGAACACAAAAGTCCACACAAATACACTGGAACATCTTCCCAGAAGAGTGGAGGGAATTATAAAGGCTCAATGCGGAATGTGATGAACAGCATATGAGTGGAAACGTCAGGATTTTTTATTAAACGAAAACACTATGTTTTAAATCTGAAGTTTGTTCCGAACGATAACCAGGAAAAGAAACTCAGCACTTCACGTCATTGTTATTCGAGCGATGTTGTGCTTATGACATTTAAAGCTCCGAGTGGTTTAGCCTCAGCATGTCTCGCTGATCTCCTGAAACAGTAGACAATCTGGAGCTCTTCACTCAGCTGTGACAGGGCCATTATTGCTGAGGATTAACCTCGGCTCAGCCGGTGCAAGATGTTTTTCTTCTTCGAATATCGCCTCTGAACTGGATTTAACAACGTTTAAAAAAAAAAAAAAACGAATCTGTTTAACCTGCTCATTTCACATCATAACGAGAATTGATTATCAGATTTATAATCGATTCTTTTAGGATTCGCAGATTCACTTATCGTTCAGTAGGTACTGATTCTAACAGTTCGCATCTTCACTGCATCAGGACGAGAAATAATCAGGCAACAGCTGCTGGTCTTCTGCAGGGCTCATGATTAGACCTCTCAGCTTGTTTCTTCATCTCAAGGTGATCATTTTGAAACCAGCTTGGATTTCTTTACACTTAATGCATTTTGTGTTTCAGTAAACACGACCTGAGGAACAGTTCAGGCAACACGTTCACCCTGCGCAAGATTGTTACTGAAGAAGAACAAAGCATCTGATCTGCTCTTTATAGCAATGATTAGATTTTTAAAAAAGCAGATTCGTCTCAGGTTCCTAATGAAGATCTGCCACCATTTCTCTTATTTTACTAAACGGGGAAACAGAAGGATCCTCCCCCAAAACAGGAAGTTCTCGATGGCTTCTCAGTTTATTATTTTCTCTCTCTTGTCTTTTCTTTTCCCTGCTTTCCTCCTATCTTCCTTTCTCTGATTTCTCTTTCTAGCTCTTGTCTCATTTCTTCCACTTTTTCTTTCCTGCCTTCTTTCCTACACTTTCTTTTTGTTGACTTCTTTCTCTCATGCCTTCTACCTTTCTTTCTCTCTTTTTTTTACTCATTTCCTTTCTTTACAGATCATATAGACAGTTGCACCACATTTCCCCTCTCTCTCTCTCTCTCTCTCTCTCTCTTTCTCTCTCTCTCTCTCTCTCCTAATCATCTCCAATCACAGCACATACCTGAGATTAGCACCAGCCCCAATACCTTAGGTTCCTCCTTCAAAAACAAAAAGTCTACAAAAGGACAACATTAAATCACCAACATAATAATAATAAATATTTCTATTTCAATCCAGTAAAATGGCAGAAAGAACTTTTTTTTATATTCACACACAAACTTGTGCTTTTCCCCTTTTCCAGTATCAGATGATGTTTTTTTCCATGAGATCGTCTCCAGAACCACGGCCTTAACGATATTCGCTGTTATGATCTTTCTGATTTGAGTTTTATTCCATTTATATGTAAATGCTTGTAAAAAAGTGCAGCATCTTCAGTTGTAGCAGAGCCGAGATGACAAGTAGCGCCTTTAATGATGCAATATACCCCCTTACTCAGCACTTTATTAGGAACACTATCCTGGGCTCACCTTTTTTAGTGAGGCGAAAAGAAAAGTGGAGAAGCACAAGATCCGAGCAGATCCTGAAGAGAAGAAATGACAGGAACACTGGTCACTGGAACCTCAGGGGTATGAGATGCCTTGCTTTCTCCAGCGGTTGACAGAGTTCAGTTGTCTTGGTGTTAAAGTGTGTATTTTTGGGTTTTTGGTGTCTTAAAGCTTTTTTTTTTTAGCTCTTTGTCTGTGTGGGTTTTTTTTATCTGCTTCACCGGACCGAAACAGAGCACGTCTGGCCTCCTGCCTCGACTTACTGATACAAACATATATATATATACATACACACTCTATAGGTTACACGTTATGGAGGATTAAATAGTTTTGTTTTCCTGAATTATGTATTGCAATGTTTTAAATTATGAACCATGTTACCGTGATTTAAAGTTACGATGACGTCATCAGAAGCATCTTCATTGTAAGTGGTTAAAAGTCCTGTACAATCATTTACACTTATACAGGTGAAAAATAATATGAATTAATCCCAATAAGCATCACGAAGGTGTCCATCATTGCTAAATCCCTCTTTGCACTCCAACAGATATCAAATCTTTACTCTCAGGCTTCTCATATGGTGTAGAAACCAGGAACTGGGAGACCCCAAACCTGCTCCAGCATGACAATGCTCCTGTGCACAAAGCCAGTTCCATGAAGATCTTCGAGATGAACGTGAACGCTGACTGCACTCCCAGGCCTCCTCACCTCGATCAGAACCTGACTTTACTGTAGACATTGGATCTAAATGAGCACAAATCTCCACAAAATCTAGCGGAACATCTTCCCAGAAGAGTGAACGTTTATTACGCTCAGATGTCTACACACATTTTTTAACGCTCGGAGATGTCTTCCAGACATTTCCAGTACGTTTTTTTCTTCCTGTCAACTTCGCTTTATGGTTTGTATCGGATGCTTGTCAGATTTAATGTAAAATCGTCATCTCTTGGAATGCGCAGGGGTTCGGCTCGGAAATCTGAGACAGAAATCTTCTCACATTACATCCAGAACAAACGTGTCGACATGATTCCGTGCACCGAAGCTCGCAGTGAGAAGCCCTTTTGCTCGTGACTCGTGGTCATGTTGCTGCAGGTTAGGCAGAGCAGGAATTGGACCCATGCCAGAGTCTGTGTGTGACAAGCCAGCCATCCGGAGCTGAAGAAGTCTGGTGTGTGTGTTGGGGGGCAGAAGAAGGTGAACTTCTCCCTCTCTTTGTTGCCTCGAGCTGCGTTTAAAGTGAGCTATTTTTGGTAATGTTGCGAGTTCTTTATAAATTTCTCTACACGGAGTGATGTAGCAGCGAGTCAGAGGAATAAAAAAATACCAGTTATTCATTATCAGATGCATTTTTTAATAAAAAGAGGTTTTTGGAATCTGAAAATTGTTTCAATGATACTTTAGATTCGTTTGGCCCAGATTTTAAATCAAATCAAATTTTTCGTTTATGCGCTAATGGAAAATAAAATGTGAACAATGCCTTAAAAAAAAAAAAAATTATACTGAAAGCAGAAACGAGAGAATTGTTTAAATCACAATATCAAAAATATCATCAATACCCTGAAGTGCACAATATTTCCAATCTAGAATCCGATCCTTCTTTGGAAGCTGATATTACATTTGTACGGCATTTTGGCAGACGCCCCTCATCCAGAGCGACATACATTTCTCACATACAGACAACTGAGCAGCTATTAGCTTTAGGGCCTCACTTAGGGGCCCCATTTGGCACGATTGGGATTTGAACTCATGACCCTCGGATTTAAAGGCCGTAACCGCTAATCTGCCCAAAAACTAGAGCAACATATTCAGAAATCCAGTAGAACATCCAGCGTGTGTGTTGTTCTGTAATGAGTGTGCTGATAACATTGTAAAAAGAGGACGTGTGTCAGACCCCCGTTTCCTGTCATTCTTTTGTCGCTTTTGAAAAGCACATAATGATCCATACAAACCTTTTTTTTTTTAGAAGGAAGCCTGAATGGATTATGAGCTGATCAGATCTTTCCATCCAGATTGCTTAAGAGAACCATAAAAACACTTCATTCGAAGTAAATCAAAAATAATATACGATGCGTTTGCATGCATTCGACATTTTCAGACAGATAAAAGTCTGGAAGAAGAATGTTTTCCTTGGGAGATGGTGGGACCAAAGAAGCAGGGTTTGAGATTTGGAAAGAGCCCGGTGCAGTGAAGGTTGAGATAAGAGAGGTGTCCATTTATTTGGTAGGAAAAATCCCATCAATACTTTTGCATTTACTGTGGAAGTCCAGCGTGCAGGGAAAAAAGGACAGTTTGTGGTCATCTTACCTTCGCTGGTAAATATAATAAAGCATACACCATGGACTTTCCTCCAATGTGACATCAATCTGAGGGGCTGAAAATGGAGGTCTTGGTTTCACAGTCCTGCGATGTGACTTTCTTGGTCACTAGTGCAGAGCATTAACAGCTGATCCACCACTGTTCCTGCTTCAAGACAAATTGTGAATAATGGGCCAGGACGAGAAAAGAAGGGAAAAAAAAGGGCAGAGCAGTCACCTGGGGCTTTGTGAAACAAATGCATTTGTCACAGGGTGACAGCGAGGAGAAGAGAAGAGGTCGCACGGTGTACTGCTCTGAGACCCGATCGATTTTTCCTAAATAATTTCTCAAGCCTTCGTGAAATACAGCAAGTCTACGCTTTTATTCTGGGACGGCAGGCGATTGCAGGAAAACACGCCGGAGTTGTCAATAATAATAAAGACACGTGTACTGGGTTTATCCAGCTAAAGCTGAAACAAATCAACTCGGGTTCAACCTTTAGCAACTCCAGAGTAGTGATGTGAAGAGCGCATTTTGATTCGCTTTCATCCGAATCAACGAATCGATTCTTTGAGTCATTTTGTTCCTTTAATCACCTGCATATCATCACACGACAAAAGAACGAACGACTCGGCCTACAAGAGTAGAGAGGTGAACTACTGAAGTTTGATCACAACAAAATAGACCATATGCACACAAATACTGGTTTACCTGAATTTCACAGCCACATGTGGTTCTTCTCCAAACCTTCACCACAACGTTGAAGGCACACAATTGTATATGAATGTTATCGGGTGCGGCAACATTTTCCCTCCACTTGAACCACGTGTTCCAGCGTGACACGAGAGATAGCCACAAAGCCAGCTCCGAGAAGAAATGCTCTACATGGGATGGAGTGGAAGATCTTTTGCTATGGAGCTCTAACCCTCAACCCTATTGGATGAATAGGATTGAGGAGACTCACCTCAGGCCTCCTCACCTAACCTTCATCAGAAACACTGCACGATGTAGGACTGTTTAGCAGGATCCAGGGTGTTTTATGGTCCAGACAATAGATCTGAGATGCATCATTAGTTGCCTACAGTCTCAAAACAAGTCCTAATGGCTACGAATGGAACAGGGGATCAGTCCAGTGCCATCAGGGAGGTACTGCTTGGCACTGTTAGTTGCGCGAGTGTACCAGTTGGGGGCAGTATAACTCTGCCTCAGTGTAGGAGAACAGCAGGACATGACAATGAGCTTCTAAGTGAATTTAAATTACGACAATGATTCATGAGCTTTAGAGGAACGTCGAGACAGACCATCCTTTAGAGACGCCGTTTCTATATTTATATACAGATATATTTATCAGTTCAAAAAAAAATCCCAATTAACACAACACAGTGTTTAATTATTATATACTTGAGTCAATCTAATAACGAGGAAAATGACTATCAATGTGTTCATCAGACCATGTGCTGTAAACAGCTCATTCTGAGGAGGCTGTGCAAATCGCAATTACAACAGATACGTGTGAACGTGCGAACAAGACCAGAGCGTAGAGAGAAATAAAACATGAGATCGGTCTAATCTTACTTCCCTTCATTCACAGGGAAAAGAGCCTTATTAATCGGACTCATAAAAAGGGTCAGGGTGGTACCACGGGTCATCAGATATTATCGTCAAATAATAGTCACCCATTAGAGAGCGGAGTTATACGTCACCCGTAAGGTTTAATTGGAAATTCATGCAGACCCTGACAGGAGCCATATGACAGCTGAGGGTGAGGAGTTGACACCGGGGCCTAATTTAATTCCGACTGCGGGAGCGCCGCGTGTCGAGAAGTGTCCGTGGGAAAATAAGTGTGTGAGCAGGGGGATGGGGGTGTGTGGGATGACAACATTTGTCTTTTCCGAGCTTTCGCCAGACTCCGATGGTGCATGGTGTCACATTTGAGAAAGTAACAGGAGTGTGTGGAGAAAAAGGATCTAATTTGGGGTTGGGCAGAGATACGTTTCCTTTAGGAGAAATTAGAAATCCTGGAATGTTGGGAGAGATCAAAATGAGTTCTGCTGCTAATGAGCAATAAGTCACACACACACGTATACATACATAAATATATATAATGTGTGTGTGTGTGAATATGCACGTATGAAAGGAGTGACTCTGGGACAGGCGCACTCCGTCTGGCTGAAATGAGACGCAGCCAGGTGGGCAGGGATTGTTGGTGCGCTAAATTGCTTTGACGTTATTAAAGGAAAAGGTGGGGCGAAGAACAGCAGGGAGGAAAGAAAGAGGAGGAGGAGAAAAAAATGGAGATAAACTGTAGGGCAGTTCAGAGAGAGACGAGGTTGGAAGGAGGTTAATGTAGCAGACAAATGGGCCAATAAAGCGAATATTGAGATGAATAGCAGAGGGTGGAGGAGCAGATGATGGGGCAGGAGTGCTAACAAAACCACCGAGTGATAAATGTGAACTAATAGACACAGCAAACCTGCTCGGATTAGATCATTTTATACAAAGGGGGTGGTGGGGGGATAAAATAATTGGCATGTGAGATAAAGACGTCATTTGGTGTAAACATTTATTGTTGAAACTTAAAAAAAAGAAAGAAAAAAATGTACACCAGTAAACATTAAACAACCTTTGAGAATCCACACGTTTTCATTGAGAAATAAAAGAAAAATATATTTATTTATTTATATATATTTATATATTTAAAATAAAAGTTAAAATCGAATGGCCCAATAAAAAAAAAAAAATAAAAAAAATAAAAAAAAAATCATTAAAAAAAAACCCAGACTGTGCCTATTCTGAACATTCAGAGGAAATAAAAGAAAAAAAACAATTGAATTATTTAGCTACTATATAAATTATTTACAAAACAATGCGTGGGTCGTCTTTTTAACTCTAGACACTGAGGCGTCTTCGTTTTTCCTTAGTTTTAAAAAAAAAAAAGCGAAGTGGCCTCGGCTCGAAGGCACGACACGAGACCCGCTGAGTAGAGAGCACGCTTTCACAAGGTGACTCCGTGATTCGACCACACCGACAGGGGGGGGTGATGGCTAGAGGGGCAGATGTGCACCAGGAGGGGCTTTAGACAGCAGGGGTAAATAAGTGACAGATGGCGGTTTGAATGTTTGGTGAAAATTGTGTTAATCTGGTAACATACAATTTTTTTGTTAATTCTAATTAAAAAAAAACAAGAAAAAAATAAAATAATAAAACGTCGCATTTTGATGAGTTCCAAGTCAAATAAATATAAATGGCGTTATATACGTGACCTGACTTTTTCCTTTTCTCAAAATACCCTCTGTGAGAATCTATAACTCAAGAATCAAAACATCACCATAAAAACAGAAGGAAAAGTGGGTGATCGAAAGAAAGAAAGAAAGAGAATGTGCTGGTGCTGTAAGGGTCATGGTAGGGGTCAGTTACAGGTAACACTCTCACTGAGAGTTGGCTCGCTCCGCTTGTCTACTGCTGAGGGTGGGGGGGGCGAGAGGCCGGGCAGTGTGGCATGTTGCCCCCCTGTGACGCAGTGTCTGGAGGGCACCGTGGACAAGATGGTGTAGGATTGCTCAGAGGACAAGTATGAACAAAAAGAAGAGGAAAAGCAGGCCAGGCACGAACGCCCGCTCAGAGAGCCACAGAGTCCCCCTGCAGGTGCACGGCTGATGCTGTCGAGCAGATCCATCACCACCTGGACTTGCCCACTCACTGCGGGAAAAAGAAATATCACTTGTACACTATGTATTTATTGCAATACATAAATTCTCCATGTACACCTTATATATTTTTATAAAAAATATCTCATGCTAATATATATATGTAAATAAACACACACACACACGTAGATCATTATAGCTTTCATATGCCTCAAACAATAAAAAAACAGTAAAGAGATGAAGGAAAAAAAGGAATAATTTTTAAGATTTGCTATCGTTCCTGCAGGTTTAAATAAAAAAATCTAAGACTTTTTAAGACCCTGTGGAATCTACCAGAGCAGCATTCAGAAGAAAAAAATTATCTTTATTAAAAAAAATCAAATCTTCACAGGGGTGTTATGACACGAGGATCGTACCATTTTCGGTATACGGGGGTGATTTTACATGTAACTAGTGGTTTTCTCGCCGTATCGCAACGTGTCGCCGCGGAGCTTTAAATACACCCTTATCGTTTTTTTTTTTTTTTTTTTTCTTTCCCCGGAAAATACGCATTGCTCTTCTATTTTCAAATTAGGTCTAAAGCTTTGGGATGCAGAACAGGGACAGAGGACTGAATATTTAGGCCAATGTCACTGCTCCTGTCCTCTTTCCTGCTCACGTTATGGGCTTCACCTACACTAAGATCTGTCGAGAGAGCCTTCCTGGGCCCCTTCCTGCCTCGACCGCCGTGCCGAATTCCCACGGGGCCCTGTGTGAAGGAAGAGAAAAAAAAAATACGGGTGAGAAAAAATTGTAAATAAAAAAATCGTGGGAAAAAAATAAAAAAATTAAGCCTCACTTGGTGATTAGTGACCATGGATGGAGCGTGGAGCAAAGGAGGACGAATCTGAGGGTTGTACTGAAGAGGCTGACCGAGGAGAGGGTACCGCGCATCTCCTACGCCAAACAATAATCCGTCAGGTGATATCCATACAGAAATAAAACTAGCAAGTCTTCCAGAAAATCCGAACTCACCCTGCCCGTGGACAACGGGTCTGGAGAACTGAGGCATGATGGGAAGCGAAGTGAGGCCGGGGCGGACGTTCTTGACGTTGGTCAGGTGGGAAGGAGCGGGCGACTGTGCCGGGGATGTGGACGGGCTGCCAAGCTGCGTGTTGCTCTGGAACGCAAGTACAAAATAAGGCAATAGAATGGAATCACATTTTTCAATACTCCGAGTATTATCCGAAGTGCATCAGAAAAAAAATAAAACACCAAAATGTTTATCGTTTACTTGGGATGCATCCAGAGTGCAGACGCCGGTGGATTTCTGGCTGCGTTGATGGTCCAGACTGTGGTACTTGTTGTGTTTCCACTGCGGAGGCGAGTGCGGCCGCGGCTGCTGGCCTGGAGGTAACGTGAGCTGCATCATCACCATGCCACTTCCTGGAGGAGGAGGAGGAGGAACGCCTGTACACAACAAAATGAGATGAGCAGATCACAGCATTATTAACTAAACATCATCTACAACTGAGCTACTGAGCATCCCGTCGTTCTAACAGTTAATAAATCATCCATCCCTTTATTTCCTCTGACTCAAGGCGACGTTCAACTCGAAAACAAAAACGGCTGAATTTGGGAAAAGGGAATCTGATTATGTGTTGAAAGGGAATTGGAAAAAAGAAGAAAACGACTAGAAAACGGACACTGAGATATTTTGTATTTGTTCTGAAAAAGGCGTGATCGTGGCAATCCCTCCATTAAACTGAACCATTTCTGACAGTGGGCGTCAGCTGGGGAATCTCATTTTAGCGTTTTAGCTTTTCCTCGTGTTTTTCCGTCCCGAAGTAAGCCCTTGCTTCATTTTTATTTAAGTTTATTTTTTTAAAGATTGCCATAACTGGGAACAAAGCAGCACAGGAATGACTTTATAATTACCCCCCCGTATCTGTTGGATAATTGGATCGTTAGGGCAGGAGAACATCGTTTCAATTAGCACCTTAAAGCTCGATTCGGAAATTAACAGTGGGTGGGGGCGGGAGGATAAAGTCGGGAGCGCCGTCGCCCGCTACGCGACTTCCTTTTCTTGTGCCGAAGCCGAATTATACGCACGACGATGATGAAAACTCGCCCGTCCTTTTGAAAGCGTTCCCTATTGAATATCGCGCTGATTTAGAGTGCAAAGCCGTTTTTCTTCTTCTATCGAGGTGCACCATGTGATTTTGTGGAGTTAGAAGCTCCTCTAGTGTTGAGTAAAGAGGCACTGTAGAGGTGGTATTATGTGTGTGTGTGTGTGTGTGTGTGTACACTGTGGTGAGGATTAGGAAGATTTAAAAAGGGAGAGCAATAAAAGGGATAAAGAGGATATCGATTTGAAGGGGTAACCTGCGGGAGAGATTTTCGCTTGTGCGTGCGTCGAAGCAATAAAATGCGATGGGTCAGGTGATGATCGTGACATTTTTTTGTGCCACTTCAGCACAGGGTTTTTCAAAAAAGCGTCACAAATTCCTGACTCCGCATTATCGGAATTAAGCGTCGGGAAAAGCCTACAGATGGTGCCATCGAGTCCTGTTTAAAAATGTAGATTTCCCAGACATGAAATATTCATTAGGGAGCGTTTTTTTTTTCCGTTGCTCTAAACGAATATTGAATAATAAAAAAAAAAGAATGTTGGTGCCAGAGAAGAGGATGTTGACCGATCCGAGTTATAGGTCATACTGGCCTTAAGTACCTGAGCACTGCTGGGAGGGAATCTGTTGGGAACTGCAGGGGGAGGACGTGCGAGGGAACGGCATCTGCTCCGTGCCCGGAGGGGGTAGGAATCCCACTGTGGAGCTGCAAACACACACACACACACACACATAAGGAATCTGATAAGCAGGTCTTGCTATAATAGAATTCCACCAAATTGGGTCTACAGTTGACTTAATACAGCACAAATTCAGCTGATTGCCTGGAAATTGGACGGAAATGACTAATGTAGGACGCTGAGGCACACGCGGGAGCGGAACGGGCCTGAATATACCCCCGCGCAAAATCTACCGGGACGTGCCTTCAGCGTGCACAAGAAACTCTGCCAAACTCGTTTTCACAATAGAGAAACAGAAGTGGCAGCGCAGACATTCATCATGAACCGTTTTTTTTTCCTTTTCCGAGCCGCTGCTCCTCTTCTCCTCTTCTCCTCTTCTCCTCTGCTCTAATAAGGATGTAAAGTGCTGGTCTAATGAGCATATAAGCAGCGCAGAGAGCGATGTGCCAGTCGAAGTGCACAAGCAGAACCAGAGTAAACACACACACACACACACACACACACACACGCCCTGAGGAATAAGCCCTCTGCTCAGGCTGCCTCTTATGAAGGATGGTGGATGTGAGAAAGAGCGAGAGCGAGCGATCCTTTCGGGACCGGCTGCGTTCTATTAAGAGCACTCGAGTATCTGGTTGTATAAATCAGTGCCGAGCGTGACCTAGTAACATCCACGCTGCTTAAAAAGGTGACCTTTTCTTTTTCTGACCTCGTTAGCTGGAGCCGGAAGCGTGGAAGTGCGAAGATCTGGTTTTGTTTCATCATGCAGCCGAAACGAATAAAAAGGTCTAACACGAGGAGAAAACGAGACTGGCGTGGTTTAGGTGTGGAGAACTTCTCGTGGTGCGAAATTCCTGTGCTTTAAACTCAAACGTTCATGGGTGTTTAATTGATAAAATGGTGGAGGAGACGTACCTCATGGCGTTCTGTTGATTTGGTGGTATAACACTGTAGTAGACCTGAATGCTGGACGCATGGCTCGACTGGCTCGGAATAATGACTGGCTGCTGATATGTCTGCTGGGATCCTTGGGGCATGGATACCTGACCAAACAAAAACAAAATATATACAAGTCACAGTTCAGTTTAATTTACAGTTAGGGGGAAGAAAAGCAAAACATAAAACTGCTTGCTGTTTTTTTTTTTTATTAACGCAGTTTATTATTATTATATTAACATTTGTATTAACATTATTATAAATTATTATTTTTTAGATATTCATTGTATAGAAATTAAATCTATAAATATAGAATAAATTAATGCAATACACTTTTTATATCATAATTAAAATTGCGTAATCGATTAAATTAGCACAAATTATAATTAAAAAATTTAAAATTAAATTAAAAATGTATTGGATTTGTGAGCTCCAATTTGAGCAATAAAGGTGTGTGTATAAGTTTTTATTTTTTTTACATTTTAATTTTCTAAAGATATGATCATCTACTTCATTTATTTACTCTCTTTATACGCAGGATTTTCTCCTTTTTTTTTATGAAAAATTCTTAAAGTTGGACTAAACAAACTTGTGATCCGCCACTTAATAAGTTCCTAAAGGGAAACTCGGATATTTACTATGTTCCGTATGTAAAAACACATACATACACATGTGGACTGAACCCTATAGTGACTCTAATGGGGAACATCTAACGGTTACCATTAACAAGAAGGTGGACGTGACACACTCACCTGATAAGATGGCATTGAGGGATACTGGACCATCATGCCTTGCATTTGATTTCCCATATTGCTATGTTGGCCACTGACCAGGATTTGACTCGGCGGCTGCTGCTGCTGCTGCTGCTGCTGCACCACGCTCTGGTAGCTCGGCTGCTGATTTGGCATCACAGTTTGGTAACCTTAAAGAGATACCACAAGGAAAAAAAAAAATTAAGACCAGGACAAATTCAAATCGCATTCAAGTCACGTGATTCTCGAGTTAAAATAAAAAAAAACGGCATGCAATAAAATCGTAAAATAAAAATAAAAAATCTCTGCGATATTTTGCAGAATTGTAACCGAAATCCGTCCAAGAGCAGGCGTTGGTCCTCACCTTGCGTTCCTACGTCCCGAAGGTGCGAGAACGAGAATCCTTTCAGTCATCGCAAGTGCCGGAATGAATTATTTATCGGTGGAGAAAATGTCAATTAAACCAAATCCACCTAATTACTCCCTTGTTAGCTGAAATACTTTACGATCGCCCCGGTGGCGGCACCTGCGAGTCTTTTGCCATTAACCGGCTTTTCATTACCTCAGAGTAGGTCTACATTAAAACGCTTTTCATTATGGCTGCTCAGCACCTTCGCCTGTTACATCTTTCAAAGGGTGTTGGGAAGAAAAAAAAAGAAAAGGTTTGCAGAAACAGCCTGGTGAGGTGAGACCTGATAAAAGCAGCCAACACGGTTTTGTTCCGACGCCCATTATAGAGAAGGATAATTTGCATTGGTGTCAAGGTTATTGGGAGGAGGACGAGAAAGGAGGAGGAGGAGGGGGAGAAAAGGTGGTGTACGACCAGACGAGGCTTTTGAAAAGCTCTCGCCGGAGGAGGTACCCGGTGGGAAGGCGCGATGGGAGGCCTATGTGGGAGTGGAAGAAAGTGGGGGGTGTGAAGGATAGGCAATTTTCAATTTCTTTTGGCTTTTGGCCAAAGCGACAGCAATCAATTTAGCCCTGATGAGAAGGAAAAAAAAGTGGGACAAAAGGAATGGATGGCCCACGGCGAGGAGCCCGAAGAGGAGCAGGCTATTTTTAGGTCACCTCCGCTTAGAAAGCCGGCATGGGAGGAAATTTAATATTAAACATTCTCTGTGCAGATTGACTGAGCAATGTAGAAAAAAAAAAGATGAGAGAAGGAAAAACAAGTTATTGCGCTAAACTCCCTCGGAAACGTTCCCGAGACGTTCCCGCAACGCGTTGGATGCTGGAGGGCGAAAAAATGCACTGTCAGGTGCTTATGATTAAGATTTAAGACTCTGGGATAGGGTAAAGGAGTGGGGGCGTATGTGTTGTCTTTCTTCTTTCGAGGGCAGATGCTTTGTTTCCTCAGGCTCTCGTATTTTTCATTTCCCCTCCTCGAGCTGACTGCGAAGTTCATTCCCCTCATCCATCACTACTGATCTGATCCGGTGTTTTGTGCATCAAGGGAAAGGAAAAAGAAGAAAAAAAAAGAGAAGGAAAAGAAACCGATGTTCCCTGACGTCTTCACTAAACCGAGTTAGAAAAGGCATTCGTTTCTCTTTTTTAGATGTGTGTTCATGTGAGTTTCTTAATGGCGCTGGGTGAGGATTCATCTCCCGGTTTTCCCTTTTTTCCCAAACCAAATTTAGTCCAAACTTCAATTCACTCCCACAATTAATTAACAGCAAACGTGAAAAAAAAAAACAGGTTGTCATGCTGAAAAGGGTTCTAACCGATTAAGTCACGTGATGCTGCACGTCCACATCATCAGATGTGAAACAAACAGAGATGTGCTTCCGTTTGAGGAGGAGTGAGGGGCTGGAAAAGAGACCGGTTCACTGTGAGAATCTTAGGGCCTCTCAGACAGTGTCCCGGCCCCGCATTCAGCCGCTCTGAGTCAGAACCTTTTTACGTCAATCGAGAACCGAGAAGAACGTGGCGTGCATCAGATGCTCAGGGATGCCCTTTAAACCCGTGACGAGGATGATGATCCGTATCTCTGCACACCTCCAAAGATTCATATATGGACGGCTCTAAAACGGACAGCTCATGGTGCTGAAATCGAAACGCCTCCAAGAATCGAAATGAGGTTCTTAAAAGGAATCGGGTTCAAAGCGGTTAACTTTCCCCCCCTTTTTTTGAACATCAGTTTTACACTACAGTTAAACAAAACAACCATCAAAGCATTCGGGGGACACAAAGAAACAAATTTACATCAAAGAGAGACACAAAAAGATGGAGGAAAAAACAACACTAATTTTGTATTTGATTGGAAATGCTTAATGTATCTGTTTAAAAAGGGTTTAAAAAAAAAAAAAAGGGTAATAAAATCGGAGCACAAAAGCGCTCGGCTCGGCTGTGTAATTAGCTTTCGGCGCCGCTCCTCTGCCCCTGGGGTGCTTCCTCATTTCCAAACGCTCGTGTAAAAAAAAAAAAAATACGACACGCTAGGAAACAAAGACAACAAAGTACGGGGCGGAAAAAAAAACAACCAGAAAGATTTCAGGGTGTAACGGAATCTGAAATTTTATCTCCCGGATAAAAAAAAAAAAAAAGGGTTACAGGTTTATTCGATTGTGAACCAACCTGAGGAAAAGGATGCAATCGTTATGTTGTATAAACTGGGTTATATGGGTGTGTTACCTGGCTGTTGGGTAGGAGCGGGGGGAGGAGGAGGAGGAGGAGGAGGAGGCATCGGCTGGCTCTGAGGGGTATTGTACTGCACCGTGCCAACTGGCCGATACTGCTGGCCGGAGAGAGGGTACTGGCCTGGTGCGCAGTAACACTGCATCTGCAGATGGTACAAAAAAAAAAAATATATTGTAATCAGGAAAATCCAGAAGTGCTTAAAGGGTCAAAACTAATAAAAAGTCGATATTGAATGCACAGATGATGCTCTCATATTAAAGTAATATATCAGTAATTCCCGTTTTTTCAGACACTAAAATACTAAAAATTCTTTCATACAAAATAATGAGTTTTTACTCTATTGATGAAATCTAACATCCACAGTGTTCACGCTGGGCTTGAGTGTACCTGCTGCATAGGCTGCTGCATGTAGCCCTGCTGCTGCATCACCGGCTGGCTGACGGGCACCGAGCCTGGCGCAGGAGTGGAGTAGGATGGGGTTGGCATGTTCTGCCCGGGTGTGGGCACCATGTAGCCGGCCTGCTGAGGGGGAGGAGGAGGAGCCTGGAGCACCACGGAGGACGGAAACATGGCAGTGTGGGCATCGCGGGCATCACCTGACGCCTGCCGCGCCAGGCTCATGTGGCTGAACTGGGCGCTCAGGTTGTCTTGCTAAACAGGTCACACACACACACACACACTTATTTTGAGATTTATCCAAATCAAAAATACGCAGATGACACGTGTTTAGTCCAGTCCTATTTTGTGCACTTTCAGCTCTTTATGCATTTAGTAAATCAAACCACGGCGATTTTATTCACAGACCCACATCAATTTATTTTCGCAATTAGACGTGCATGACGGCTGCGCTGCATTTCTTTTCGTACATTTAAAAAAAAGAAATCACATCCGACATCTGTTCCTCGATTAATTATTCACAACGGTCCTTCCTCCCTTATTTAATCTTTTTCTTTTTTTATTAGTAAATCTGCTACGCTCACTGTTCAAGACGGGTCAAAGTAAAGAAACTAAACGTTACCGGAGCATGCGACAGAAAAAAAACAAAAAAACAAGCGACCTTACGGACTTCTGCGGCTCCGTGGGCACAAGAACAATGAGTGTCATTAGGGGCGGCGGTGGCTTTCTGCCATCCATTCTACAGGAGAGCTTTTCTATATTTTATTAGGCAGACTCATCGATCACGGAGAGCCCGCTTTAAATTATCATATTATATTCAAATTTCGGGCAAACGAATTCATCACGGAGCAGTAAAAAAAAAGAATAAAATCCTACGTGGAATAAAAATGCGTAGATGACGAATGAAAGAGAGGGGGAGACAAAAGTGGTAGGTAGCGATAACTTACAATATTACAGTACAAAAACCAGGTCTAAATTTAAACAGCATGCACAGACAAGTAGAAATCACAGAAAGAAAAGAGGGAAAAAGAGGAGAAAAAAAGGGAAAAAAAAGGAGAAAAAAGAGAAGAGAAAGAGAAGAGAAGAGACAAGAAGAGGAAGAGATGAGACGAGACGAGAAGAAGAAGAGAAATGTACCACAGTGTACTGTTGGTTAGGGGAGATGGAGAGGAGCTGTGGTGGATAAGACACCGCCGAGTACTGCACAGGCTGAGCGGAGGGCTGGATGGACCAGAGAGGCTGAGGAGACGACCAGAAGATGAAAAGATTTTAGTCAGCAGACAGAGGGAAAAGAAAAAAAAAAAAAAGAAGGAAGAGGAGGGGGGTGGTGGTTGGCCATTTAAAAGAGTGGCGTTCACCCCTCGGGGCATATTAGTTTCAGTGGAGGAAAGGAAGGGAGGAAAAAAACGAGTGAGTCAGTTAATTGAGCCAATTAGGAGGCTCGAAATGACGGGACGATAAAGGTACAGTGATGGGGTTAATTAGGGACGGTGACACCGTGTGTGTGTGTAAAATCTCTAAATCCTTGGAATTCTGGAGCTTTGGAGATCGATGGGGGAAAAATGAAAGGTTTTGGTGAAACTTGTCCTGTAGGTCAGCGGTTCTGAATTTCCTAAAACGACTTGAGGCTCCTGATGATCTTTAATGTAGGTGTGTATTTGCTACAAAAGACGTTAAGGGATTGTAGGGGGTTGGGGTTCTGGCAATGGAAATATCTTCACCAAGCGATTAAATGCCCCTCGGGGGTGAAGCACAGGCCGCGTTACAGCGCCATCAGCACATTTCCAGCACCATCTATCATATCTAATTGACATCCCAAAGAAATGTGCACACGCGGGCAGTTCGTTAGGGTGAAATCATAACCACGCGTTAACTTGTTTAGCAAGAAGTGTGTGTGTGTGTGTGTGTGTGTCCTGATCAAGGTAACCATGTTTAGTATAGATACGTCACGATCGTACCTGGGACATGACGTGGTTGGTGGATTGATGCTGGTGGGGGCCGGGAGGTAGAGGTGGTGGAGGTGGAGGAGGAGGCGGCAAAGGTTGCTGGAGCCTGGAAGCCTGAGGAGCCACGTTAGGGCTGTAGACTACGGTACTGCCTTCCTGGTTCACAAAGGGTTGACCTGCAGGCAGAGAAGATCGGATCAATCACAAACCGCCGTGTATGTGTATATATATATATATTCCTTTAGTCCATTTAACAACACATGGAACACAGTGTTTCCCTACAGACCATTATTAGAGACGCACCACCTGCTAAACCCTGGAGCGCGTTGGACAGGTAACAAAAAAGATACTTCAAATTGAAAGATGGAGGAACAGGAAAGAAACAGTGAGGGGTAAGAAGATTCATATGGAAGCCCGTTTCAGTCATTTTTTTTTTTTTGCCCGATTCCGACTTCTTGCAATTCTGTTTTCTTTTTTCTCGCAACCGCGACTTTCCGGGCGGCGCCGCCCCTCTGTAGTGCCACAAAGCTTTACACATCAATCAAAACACAATCAATAGAATCGCATGGTATCAAACTGAGCCTCTGATCCCTGGAGAGAACTTTGTCCAACAATCAGCTCTGGAGGAGACGGAACAAGACGGATGAAGGAGAGGAGCCTCGTTCGTACACACACACAGCTTCAAACTTCAGGTGCACAACATGGTCACCGGTGGACGCAGCAGGAGCGTCAGATGTTTACGAGGAATAAAGTCGCAATTGAAAGAAAAGTCAGAATTGCAAAGTCGGAAATCGTCTTCCAGAGATTCAGGCCAACGGAAACAACAGGATACCAAAGTTTGGTATCATTTCAAACTTAGAGTTTTTTATTTTTTCATAATTTTTTTTTGCATTTTGATGTAATATGAATAAATGGTTAATAAGGGATCACACATCTGGGCCGCTGGGGGAAAATAGATTAGCGGCAGGGATGTAGAATCGTATCGGTCCACATGCAGATTTAAAAGATGAGAGCGGAGTTAATGGGATGGTCTCGTTTTTCCGACAGGACGGATTAGTTTAGGATTCAGTGCAAAAAATGAAGTAAATAAACAACAGCCTTCGATGCCTACGTGGGTACAAACCTGTGTGTGGGTTGAGCAGGATGCTCCCGGGCGGAATTCCAGCCGCTTCCAGGGGAAGCAAATAGTAGCTAGTGTTAGCCGCGGTTGTCGGCGCCGCGCTCCTGCCCGCGTCGCAGGACACACCGCTACTAGCGCTGACGGTCGGATAGGCCAAGGGCGCAGCGTGGCCCGGCTGGATTAGGGACGGGGCCATAGGAGGGGGAGGCAGAGAGCGAGAGAGCGAGCCTGTAGATGAACCTACGCTACTAGAAGAGTCAGAACCTAGGGAGGGAGGAAAAGGGAGGAAAAGGAAGGAAAGGACAGGAAGGCCTTAAACGACAGGTACAAGCCGAAACACACCACGCTAGGAGCTGGAGTCAGGAATAAATTAAACACAGCCTTTAAGCTTGTGGAATTCATTGGGGAGATTTGAGATATTGGAGATCTATTTAAAAAAAAAAGTAGATTCCCTGCAGGAAATTTGTGCGATATTCCAAACAAAAACGTTTTCTATACTAATTACCTCAGAGACCGAATTGATGAAAAAATGAAAAAAAAAATCGTTTTTATCAGCAATGAATGACAAGTTCATTAATTTCCTTGATTAATTTAGCATTCTCGTAATTGGAGTGACTCAGGTAACAGGTTTTTCGAATCGTTCCCCGCGAGCGCCCTTCAGGTGGAAATGAGCTCCTCAATGAATTCCTCGGATTACGCCAGACCCTTATTCTAGACGTTAAACGGAGTGTTAGTTTGGCGTGCGCGCGTTTTAAACGTGTTTTGCTAGAGGCATGCTGTGAAAAACAGAAGAGGGAAAGAAAAGGTTGCGTAGTGAGTAACTTCTCCTCGTCTAACGTGGCCTTGTGTAGGCACTTCGAAGTGCTTTGCATGGGCGGATGGGGGTCGAGTGGGACGTGAGCCACTCACCGGTTTTGGAGAGGCGCGAGGCGCTCTTGCCGCTGCTGGAGCTGTCTCCTCGGATGAGCAGCGAGATGCCGCTGAAGCTGCTCGCCTTGGTCATGGCTGGCTTCAGGTTGCGGTTAGAGCTGTCCGAGTCGGTGCTGCTCCACGGCCGCGGCTCAGAGGAACGCGCCTCGGTCTCCGAGCTGCTCTGGCGGCTGGTCCCGTTCCCCGAGCGGCCATGTTTCAACCTGGAGCGTGGAAGAAGTCAAATGTGTGTGAAGGGTTAAATATGGGTTGCAAAATTCCAGGAACTTTCAAGACTGGAAACTTTCCATGGGAATTAACAAAATTGTAGGTGAGCCTCTAACAGGGAACTCAAATGAATTTGAAACATCCACGTTTAATGCATTTACATTTGAATTTCTATCTAATTTCACCAAATCAGCACAATTACTGCAGGGCTATTTAGGCCACGCCCCCTCCATGCACCATCCATTCCTCAGTCACATGACACATTTAATAATAAATAAATAAATAAATCTGTATTAGTTTGCATGCAAGTCAGCGTATGACCAAACAAAAGGTTTAGATACATGTTTGTTTTTTTATACAGTTTATATACATTTCTAATGAATTCCCATAAATTCCTGGTAAGTTTTCAACTTGTAATTTTCCAAAACGTTTTGGTAAATTTACTGGCAATTTTCCGCCCCTTTGCAACCGTGTGTGTGACATTATTTCAGCTCGGTAGGAAATAAAACGGCACCTGAAGATCTGCCGCCTCTGCTGAGTGGTGTTGCAAGAGTCGTCCTCGTGGATCCTGTTAAAATTAAAAAAAGCCTGTTTTTAATTTCCCCCGAGTGCGACTCCGAGAGACATTACTTCACCGTTCTCATGCTGCGAATCTCTCGAACGATTCTCGAGAAATCCATCGCCCGCGCTCACCTTTTATCAAGCGGGAACCCGTCCAGACCCTGCAACAGAAAAACGCAGGGGTTTGAACCTTTTTCCGCGCATCAACTCGTGTAAGAAAAAAGCAAAACAATTGACAGGAGGAGAAAGAAATGATGAATCTCACGTCAGCGAATATTCTCTCTCTCGCCCGCTGATACTCCTCCTCACGTTCTTCTATCGATTTACTCCTCCTGTCGTCCTTTAACCTCATTCGCATCTGAAACACAAACACCTGCTTTTTAGTGTGTGTGTGTGTGTGTGTGTGTGTGTGTGGTTTATTTTTTATCATTACGGATACGTAAAACTTTTAATTATTCAATAAACATCCATCATCCATAGACAATATTGCAGCTTTGGAAAAATGTACGTGTGTGTGTGTGTGTGTGTGTGTGTGTGTGTGTTCTCGAGCTCATTACCACTTACCAAGTTATCGTCTTTGTCCATGCTGGAGTTGTCTCTTTTTAAAATGTACCGCTTCTGGAAATCGTCTGTCTTGTCGTCTTTGATGTGTTCGGAGAACCTCTGATCTGGTCTGAATGCAGAAGTGCAAAAACGTGTTTCATTAATATTCCCTCGAGTTATGATCATTTTATTTGCAGTTTCTGTTTATCTCAAATAAACATTTTAGAGACGCTGGGTTCATTTTAAAGACAGCGAGTTGATTTTAGCGACGCTAGAGAGATTTTTGAGACAACGGGTTGAGACACAGATGATTTTAGAGACATATGGTTGATTTTAGAGACACTGGGTTGATTTTAGAGACTAAATTGATTTTAGAGACACTGGGTTGATTTTAGAGACTAAATTGATTTTAGAGACACTGGGTTGATTTTAGAGACTAAATTGATTTTAGAGACACTGGGTTGATTTGTTAGACACTGGGATGATTTTAGAGACACTGGGTTGAATTTAGAGACACTGGGTTGAATTTAGAGACTATATTGATTTTGGAGACACTGGGTTGAGACATTGGTTTGATTTGTAAGACACTGGGATGATTTTAGAGACACTGGGTTGAATTTAGAGACTATATTGATTTTAGAGATTTTTAGAGAGATTGAGTTGAAACATTGGGTTGATTTTAGAGAGACTGAGTTGATTTTAGAGAGACTGAGTTGAGACACTGTGTTGATTTTAGAGACACTGTGTTGATTTTAGAGACACTGTGTTGATTTTAGAGACATTGGGTTGAGACACTTGGTTGATTTCAGAGATTCTATATTAATTTTAGAGACACTGTGTTGATTTTAGAGACATTGGGTTGAGACACTTGGTTGATTTTAGAGATTCTATATTAATTTTAGAGACACTGGGTGAATTTTAGAAATGCTATTTTGATTTTAGAGACACCGAGTTGTTTTTAAAGAGACTGAGTTGAAACAAAGGATTGATTTTAGAGACACTGGGTTGATTTTAGTGACACTGGCCAGAGAGATGACTCACATTCTCGTATTGCTGGTTTTATTGATGATCACGCACTTTCCAGTTTGGTCAACGTTGTGGTCTAAGCCAAAGTAAGCAGCTACTCGGTGCAAAAGCATTCTGTGGTAGGAGGTCATGGGAGGAAACTTTCTTCTCTGGCTCCTAGAAGAAGTAGTAGTAGAAAAAAAAAAGACAATAGAAAAATGGAAGAAAGAAGAAGTGGGGGAAAAAAAAAAAGTAGGATAATGAATGGAGTTCCTGCAGCCATCATTAGCTGTTAAAATGTCTCTTTTCTGTGAGCACAAATAAACAAATATAAATAACTTTATTAACTCACTCGTTGTTACTGATGAAATCGAGGAGGTCCTGTTCCAGCTTCAGCAGCATCATCCTGTCCCTGGATAAAACACAAAAGACATTGTTTTACCGCGCGTCTCTCGTTACGCTCAGGACGAGAAGTAAAACGTGTCTTTAAACAAACCTGGGGTTGTTTTTCAGTGTGTTAACCAAGAACTCGTGCAGATCGATGCCGGTGGAGTCGGTGTATTCCTGACTGGAATCTTTAAAGAGAGAAAGAAAGAAAGAAGATGTCTGAAACAGTTTCCTTTGAACTTTCGATAAAAATGTTTTCATTTATTCAATACAAAAATTACATCCACATCCACACACCTCTTGACAGCATCTTCCGTTGCATGCTCTCCAATTTCTCCAGCCTGTCTGCACTTTTCTCTCGGTCATCCTCGATTTTCCCGGCTGGAGTGTCCTCTTTGTCGAAGGATTGAGAGAGCTTGATTTGGATCTCATCCTTTGGAGGAAAAGATAAAGGGGGAAAAAAAGATAAAGCCTCATTGAGGTGGGGAAGAACTCAAATACATATTCTTTATTTGAATGGATGGAGAAGATTTGTCCAGATCTTGGGTGAAGATACAAAGACGGAACCTTTTCGGTACGATTGTATGAACCCGGTCAGCTTCGGATGCTGCCTGAACAACTATTTGTGCCTCTTTGCAGAAAACGTTGCCTTAAATGGAATAACGAAGATCTTCTAACGAAGATCTACTGGAGACCAGACCTTTGAGCGATTTCACTGAGGAACTCATTTCGCTGTGCTTTAAAGCTGCAACTTTTTGACTCCAAGCTTGTTTTTTAATAAATACATGATCTAGACAAACGTATTGTATGGGATGTATTGTGAAAGTGGTTGCCCAGTGATTAAGTCTCTTGGGTTACTGATGAGAAGGTCAGGAGACTAAGCCACTCTAGGGCCCTTGAGCAAGGCCCTTAGCCCTCGGTGCTTCAGGGGCTGAACCATCGTTCTGACCCTAACCTCCTAACATCGCTGGGCTACACCAAGAAAATGATTTCACTGTGCGGTAAAGTACATCCGACAAAAAAAAAGACTCTTCTTTGGATGTTCTAGCATGACATTATGGATCTCCTAGACAACGATGATGATGTCCCTGTACACAATGTCAGCTCCATGAAGATATGCTTTACATGGTTTGGAGGGGAAGATCTCCTGCTATTAACCCCTCCAGAAAGCACAAGTCTCCATGAAACTGTAGTGGAACATCTTCCAAGAAGAGTGGAGCTTAAATGCGGGGGAAAATTTTTTTTTTTTCAAAACTGTGCAAACGTTTGCTATCGTTTGTCCGTTTAGAAGACCACCATCTACACACACAGCGAGTGCTGCTGAAATCCACGGTGCCAATATCTAAACTGCTTATATTTTACCCCCTCAGCTTGTTTTTTTGTGTATTATGGAACCCTGCCATTTGCAAAGTGGCAAAGCCCGAGCACCCTGACGAGAGGCTTTGGGTTCAAGTCTTTTCTTTCTCCTTCAGCTCAATGGCCTCCTGTTTTTTGCCTTCACCTTCTTTTGGAGAGGCTCAGACCGAGCTGCTTCTTTTCCGCCCCCCCCAACACCTCCCCACCCCACCACCTCCTTTTTCCCCTCTTTCCTTTCTAATTTTCTTTGAATAACAGCACGGCGAAAGAAAGGAGTCCGTTTCGCTTTTCTAAAAAAAAAAAAATACATAAAAAAACGGGACCATAGAGAAACAAAAGAGGGCCGACGCGCGACGTGACGCCTAAGGAGCCGTTTATAAGCAGCTTTCGTCGATGGTGGAGTGGATGGTGTTTACACTGGAGTATAAGGAGAGCTTCGTCCTGGTGGGGTAAAAAAAAAAAAGCAGCCTGGAGGAACTATAGCGAAAACTAACAACGGCTTCAAGGAGCCGGTGCTTTTAAGTAAGGTTCTGCCATTAATTATTGAAGGGGTGCAGCACTTGTGTGACGGGGGGGAGCTTGCGTTTTTTTTCTGCCTTTTAAACATTTATGGAAATTTCCGTTGTAGAGATATGCTGCGGAAAACGTTTTCGGACAGAATGATTACCGTGACGTTCCGAAAAGCCGTAAAAAGTAAAAAAAAAATAATAAAATAACTGCCCTAATTATTATTTCCTCACAGGCCAAATCCCTCACGTGAACATTTTGTAAAATAATTCACACAAAAAAGCTCGAGCGTGCAACAGACTCGTTTTTTTTCTTTTCTTTTTTCCCCCCCGCAGCCCTGCGAGAGGTTTACCTGATGTTCTGGCGGTGGTTCAGAGGTAATTGGGGGAGGAGAGGGTTCTTCACAAATGGCCAGGCTCCGAACTAACTTTAACTTTGCGTTAGACTGGGGGAGAGTAGTGAGGGTTAGAAGAGAAAGAGACACAGGTCAGGATGTACACAAAAAGCACTGCAGGTTTCATTTCCACAAAGAGATGCACAGGAAATAAACCATGCTCATGAACCATGTGTGTTTTTTTTCCGTGTTTTTTTTTTGGGTGGAATTTTCAAAGCTCAAGGACGGCATGTATACAGGTCCAATTAGTGGTGCTTGAGCGTTTGAAAATCATGCAATAAAAAAAAAGGAAGCCTTTATAACACATACGGTGATAACTGTTGCGAACAGATCATGATGCATGAAAAGAAATGAAAAGCAGCTTGTAGGACAACTGAGCAAAAACATTCAGAACTCATGCCTCATGCCACTGTACCTTGGGCCGCTTCGCGCTCTGTCCAGGCATTTGGCGCTGTACGTTATGCAACCAGACAAAAAAAAACAGGAAAGAAAAGAACGGTGCACGTGGATTACACTGCGGAATCATCCATCAGTCACAACAGCACAACTGTGAGTGAAGGACGTGTTACACGGAGACGTCACATCCTGCTCGAAACCATTCTTCACTAAAAACAGATGTTTTTAGAAGCAATGGTTTGCAAGGACTTTTTTCTTAAAATTACTAACACAAATGTACACTATATGGTCAAAAGTTTGTGTCCCCGCCACCTCCGCATCATGTTCTAGATTAGTCTGGGAAGAGCATTCCGTGGCCGTGTGGATTCATCGGAAAGGTTGTGTAGGTTGTGTCCTTCTCAGAATTTAACAACCACCATGTATTCATGAAGCTCAATTTGTGCACAAGAATACTATCATTTTGCCATAATAGTTATAAAACTATAGATTTCAAATGCTTGCTTCAGGGAAAGAACCACCAGATGGGCGTGATGGTCAAGTCTCGACAAACCTTTGGCCATATACTGACATTATTTTCATCATGAAATTCAAGTGCTATTAAGAACAGTTGTAAAACGGTTAGTCAGGGTGTATTAGCTTAGTGACATCATGACTGATCTGAAAGATGAAATGCATTGCTGGATATTTCTCCATCTGTTTATCCGTGTTCAACTACGAAACTTCATAAATTATACTAGAAGTCGACCGATTCGTTTTTTTGTTGAAAATCAATACCGATAGTTTTTCCGGGTTGCGCCATACTGTACGAGAGCGGCCTCTAGAGGCGCATCGTTGACGCCACCTGATGTTAATTTGAAGCCTCTTTTGTTTTCGTTTCGGTTTAAATCAATGACTTATTTTCCTTAATATTTATTAAAATAATATATACATTAATATATACAGATTTATTAAATTTAGCACATTAATCATGATTCAGTACTGTATTTTATTTTTGTAATAAAGTTTCATACTATTTTATATGGAGAGATTTTATTTAAAAAAAAAATTATCCAGTGTCTATTTTTAAGAAGAGTTTATTAATCAGTCATCAGCAAGTACAATCCAACTTAGCTATTGGTAAAATCAGTACAATTGACTATCGGTCGACCTCTAAATTATACCCTATAGTGAGTGAAGCAGTGGTGAGAGTGGCAAGGAAAAACTTCCAGAGACTTCATGAGGAAGAAACCTTGAGAGGAACCAATCCTCATCTGGGTGACACCAATGTCCAATATTGTTAAGTTTAGCTGTTCACTTGAGTGCAAAATGTTTAGTTATAATCGTAGCCCTAAGTCATTGTAGCAAACTGTACTGATTATTTACAGCCCAAATCTATTTTCTCGACTGGAACCGTTCACGGATCTTTAGTCGGGTCATGTGGAACCGTCCTCAGCTCCAGTCTCCAATTACCTTGTGTATATCTGATATACACCTCTGCTGCCACTCCCGGCATATTTCTTCATATTCAATACACAGTTATTAAACGCACAGATGAACGTGGAACTATTTTCAGCTGCCACCCAACATGTTTTCTAGTTTTTGCTCAGCAGCCACCATGACAACCAGATAACCGAGAACAAGAGCTCGGGAATTTATTCTTTTTTACGCGGACGTGTGTGAGGAGCACAAAAATAGATAGTAATTCTTCAAGCGAACGAAAAAGGGACGTGTAACGGTTATTGTGCAAAGTAGGCGTGAAAAGACCAATTTCCCAACCGTTTTGCACGCCCAGGAATTCGTAGAAAAGGCGTGTGAATTGTCTTTCAACTCCCAGGTGAAGCCTGTAGACGGCGTCGAGGGGCGGAGCACGTGTCCGTCTGCCGCGTTGCTGCGTCGCGGCGTTAATAAGCGACAAAGTAGCCTTACAAAACGATGATGGATGCTTATGCGGGTTTAATTTGGTTTCGAGCATCTCCGAGTCCCCGAGAGCTGGGCGCTGGCGTCGGGCCACGCGCATGCGATCCGGCAAACACGCAACTCTGTGAAAATTGCCATGGGAACGCAGATGCTGCGCGAATCTGCCGAGAGCGAGGAAGAAGGCGAAATGGGGAAAATGTGTGCATGCCGCAGGGGGAGGAAAAAAAAGTGTAAAAGACAAAAAAAAAAAAAAAAACAGGAAGAGAACCAGGTAGTGCAGCATGGCGAGGCAGCAAAGAGTTGTTAAAAAAAATTAAAAGGGAGGAGGGAGACAGATGGCCATAAAGCCGCTTGCTGTGCGCCCCCTCCCCAGCTCCGAGGGTAACACTGAGGAAGCGCAGTGAATAAGCCCGGATTGGCTGGTCAGACGCTTGTCTGCTTCTGCTGCCTGAATTCTGGGCGAGTATCTCTTAGAGAGAGCAGGAGGCGAAGACAAATTGTGCAATGAAATGAAAAGACAAGATGCGAGCGAAATGTCAGCACGTCAAAAAAGCAGCAAGGTGTCTCTCAGCTAATAAAAAAAAAATCTCTATATTAAAGGCAGCGGTGTAACCTTGAAATGCCTAACCTTCACAAACTACGCTGGGTCGAGGCGATGTGTATCCATTACAGCCGGTTCTCATAACACAATTACGTTACAATTGATTGCTCGTGTTTGGCGCGATATTCCCCTGGGCCCCCCTCTGCCCCCCCTGTGAGCGAAGGGCTGTATCAGAGCGATCGTTCGAACCGATTTGTTTTTCCGACCTCAGAAGATTCATTCCGTAACAAAGCTCGCGGCGCAATCCTTTGTTTTGAGGTATGGCGATAATCGCGGCGGTCGATGCGTGATCGATCGCGGGCCAAACGAACCGAAGAATATTGCACTTTTTTGGGCGGAATCGAATTGTGCGAGTGTGTGCGCAATCGCTCAACGGGAATTCAATACGATGTCTCATCAGGGAGGAACACGTTTCTCAGGTGAAATTACAGCCGCGATTCCGACAAGTCTAGAGACACAAGGTGATGTGATGATGGGTGGCTTGATATGTCGTTACTCACACTTGGACTGAGGTGGTCTAACTGCGATGATTAGCATGTCAGGAATGTTCGAGAGATTTATTGATTTTCGTCTGACCAACTCTTGTATCTAAAACATTCCAGGATGTGGAAGTCAAATAGTCCTCGTTCTTTTGCTAGCAGTACAGAAGGACTGAGGAACAGAAGGTATAAAAAAAACCCGCCGTTCTCGCCGACTTTTACCTTTGTTTCGCTCTTATCGTCGCAGCAGTTCTCGTCCCCGTCGGGCTCGGCATGCTCCCGCCTCTCGGACTTGCTGAGGCCGTCGCCCCCTGGCACGGAGTTGCCGTCCTCAGCCTCCAGACCTCTCATGGTTTCGCTCGTCTCCTTTACAGTGACAGTATCAGACATCCTCATTAGAGAAGGCTACGTGGAGCGTTTACCAGGAGCTTGGGACCTGCGGGACATTAAATATTAGATTTCTATCGGTGAGACTCGGCTCTATGCTACAGCTCCGAATACGATTTTTTGGGGGCGTAAAATTGACACACGACGTGCGATATTGTTTGCGGTATTACTCCGTTTCTAGAACTTTAATACTTTATTATTAAATACTTTAATTCCGCCACAATAAACATTGTATTACATATATTTCATGAGTAATCGCTAACTACAGTAGCTGACGAGATATTTAATATTCTACCCTATCGCTACCCCCTGATCCCCCTGCCACCCTCGCTCCGAACGGTTTCGTAACATCTTGCTGAAGCAAAAGCCTTCATATCCGTGACCTCTACGCCAAGGGCAACTGCAGTGTTTACATGACCCATTGGGTCACCTTCATTTATTACCCCATAAATCACCTCCTTCAACTTCAGGCGAGAAAAAAAAAAGAAAAAAAAAAAAAAACTAATTTGTATTCTGTCAATCCAAGAGTTCCATTAGCACGTTGAAGCCGTGTAAGGTATAAATCACGTGGCGTGCTTCATCCCGCTGAGACTCTTGGAGTTCTCACAGATGGTTCCTGAAGCTATGAGCGCTTTGTACCTTTTCAAACATATACATAAATGAATCTATTCACCCCTGTACTCCGGCTTAACCTGAGATTCGAGTATACTTTTATTTTTGCTAATTAACCAATTTCTTTACCCAATGTTCCGCTGCGTGCTGGGCCTGTGTTGGCGCCGCCCTGGCGTCCCTTTCAGTGGCGCTGTGGACCAGGTCGTCGCTTGTGCTGAGCGTGCTGGAAGCCCTGAGGAAGAGGCCCATGTCCCTGTCACCAGCACTGGCTCCAGATCAGAACAGCGCTGGCCGCAGACGAGGCGTTCATGCCCTTCAGGAACCTGCGGAAGAGAATAAAGCACAACATGAGTCCGTTTTCAGAAACAACGGGTTCGCTGTTCTCTCAATCATCTTTTCAAGCATTCAAATAAAGTCCATACGATGTGAATGCGTGGTAGCTGAATACTGACAAGATATCTCTGGCCAAACGCTGAAAATCCAGCAGGTGTACGTGCGCATAATACATTCGCTTTATAACCTGTTTCAAACAGAGGCGCTGCATGGGGAATTTAACACCCGCAAAGTCCGTATGTAGCGCCGCAGTTGTTGAGCGAGTCAATAGTGTGACAAAATGCCACGCCAAAGGTATCGGTTTAGCCGTTAAACAGTCGCAGATTTTCGAAACAAGGTGGGCGCTTTATTGCTGATGAGGCCAGAGATCAAAGGCACGTGTTAGGAATTGGAGGGCACGGCTAAGCGAGGCCCGACAGCACCGCGCATTTATCACGCTAATGTGGCTTAGGAGGCTGCTGCTGCATTATTTAAGAGGCTGATGGACCCGGCTGATTGGGATTCATGAGATCTGGAGCCTGAGGGTAGGAGAGCGAGGGAGGGGGGGGGGGGGGGGGGGGGGGGGGGGGGGGCGTCATTGGAAGGGACAGGTGCAAAAGAGCACGGCCACCCACCCACATCTCCATGTTAACCCTATGAAAGTCACGGGGTACAAGGTAGCCGTCAAACCAGCCGCTCTGCAGTGTATTCGCCTCCCCTTCTGCTGCCTTTATCCTCTTTCTAGTTTTTGAGATCGTCACCGTCTGGACGCAGGGAACGTCCGAGTGCCAGCTTGCTCGGCTCTCAGAACTCATTTTTGAAAGATCCAGGAGACGCATCGTGTAACAAATAAATAAGTGCTGCAAAGCCCTGTGGTGTGGGTCAAATCTGGAGAGACTTTTTTGTCTTTAAAAAAAAAATAAATAAATAAATAATGTTCTGGGTGCCAGTGCAAGCTGAGCAAGGAAAACTCGGGCAGAGTTCCGCAGATTTACCCTTACAGCTTGCCATGGAATCACTGGCTTTTAGGGGACACTCAAAGAGAAACAGTTGATTTCCAAGCCGTACCAGAACTACTATAGGGCTCGAGTTAATACACAGACATAAGTCAATCCTTCCCTTTTATTCCAATTTGACATTAATAAATTCAACCAATATACTTATATAACCCCAACCCAATTTCCGGTGCGTGTCCAAGACTTCCTCGGGAATAAAATTTTTGACGTGCTTGCACAAACAGCTTAATGACTTCCATTCATATTTAATGATCACAAAACAAAGCTCTTCTCTTCCTTTCCTTAATAAAGTCCAGCAGGAAAAAAAACGTTTTTTTAAGTGGACGCTGGAGAGAAAAAAAAAAAAAAAAAAAACCCAGCTGCAGAGCCGTGTCTACATTTAGAGCTAATTGGGCGGCGCGTGTCATCTGGATCGACACGGCGGCTGCATTCGAGAACAGGCTCGCAGCCCATTTAGGCGCTCGTGAAAGCTTTGGCGCACTGGGAACTGCTGACAAGAGGGGTTGAAAGGAAAAAAAAGAGAGAAAGAAGCGTGTTGTTTCGGGTGGAAAGGGTCGTGCGCAATCGAGCTGAACTTGCGTCTGGGTCCGACTGAGAGAATGCGTTTGTTCGACTGCGTGCGTGTGTGCGTACGCTTGAGAATTCATGTCTGCTAATGTGCCTCTTCCCCGGCCGGGAATCAATCTCCAGAGAGTCGAACGGAGCGGAGACGGCACGTGTATCGATTTTGTCGGCCATCTGTACAGCGAGACGAGCGTCGCGTCGTTATCGCGCCGCTAACTATGCTCGTTATGAGACGGAGATGGAGCGGGGAACGGTAGGCCAAAAATAAAAGTATGGAACAGAAAAGCCTGAATATAAAACGTATACGTGGATGCATTCACATGGAAATGCACGAACTTGCGCGATCCCTACCGTGTGCCTTTTAGCGCCTGCACTGTCGCAGACTTTTATGAATATGAACCCCGTCCGTGCTGTCAAACGATTATTATTTCACAGCCAATTATGTTGCGGATGATTGGCAGGAGCCGCTATTGGAACGGATTACCCACTGCGCTGGATACTCGCTCTGTGGGCCAGAATACAAAGAAAGAATGAAAGAAAGAGCTCGGGAATATTTCAACGGCCGCGGACGAGCGTTTTTTTTAAGTGCGAGAGGAAAAAAAAGATCTGGACCAATCTGCGCGAATTACGAACAGCAGGTCGTTCCCGAGCACCGATTCGAGAGGAGCGATTGATTACAAGTGCCGATCTGGTGAGATTCCGGAAAGGAAAAGGAAGGCGTTCGCTTGGAAGTGTTTCTGAAGATGCCACTCGCTGCCACCTTCTGTGAACAGACGCCGCCATCTGTCTGCTGACTCCCCAAGAGTCAAGCGTACAAACAGCCCAGAATGTGACGCTCGAAAAAACAAAGAACAGAATGCCCAGGGTGGCTCGGGTTGGGTTTTTTTTTAAACAAGGTTAGCAAATCATTTTACTAGAGTACATCAGCCTGGGCTTCCTACTTTTATTATTTCCTCTCTCACACATGCACACTTAAAAAAATCAAGGACGATCCAACTTACAAGAACTTACTGCTCAGTCACCTTGACTCGTCAACAAAGCACCAATTAAAAGCCACAAGCTCCCGTGTCCCAATCACACCGTTGTGTATGCACACCCCTGCTGCGAAAGCGACCACGTGCTCTTTAAATATCTTGGACGACTCCTGGCGAAACGTACATCTATTGCGCAATACGTTAACGGGAAAAAGAAATCTCGGCATGGGTGCGCATGAAGCGCTCCGAAACTCCGAACAGACAACAGACAAATAACAGACAAAGAAGAGTGCAGGCGGCAACATTTATTCGAGGCTTAAAACATTTTCTTGATGGACATTGACGTCTCCATTGAATCGAACATCGCGGATGGGCGCATATTTAGGAACAAAATTGAAACAAGTTTTCGTCTGGCATACCTGTAATCTCCAGCGTCTACACACACACACTCACACTTGCATACATATGCACCCACCTGCCACATTGTAGCCTTCATTATTTCCATTGGTCAGAGGTTTAGTTTCCATAGTACCATAGGCTGCATTGGCTGTGCCGGCTGCTGCGTCGAGCGAGCTCCCAAAAGCAGCCCCCCTTCGCCCACTCTGTCTACTCGCTCTCGTTCTTTCTCTTGCTCTCTCTCTCTCTCTGCGGCGCTAGCTCCGTCTGTGGCTAAGTGCAGGAGCCCATGGTCGAGCCTCTCGCCCCGGAGCCTCAGAGACAGCGGCAAATCAACGGCCGGACGACGTGATGTCAGCGGCGCGCTCAGCCAGTCAGAGCGCACGGTTCGGCTCGAAGGCACGTCACTGGCTAAATTGAGCTCTTCATTAGCGATACAGCCGCAGCCTCAGGACGTCGGGAGGAGCGGTGGGTGGTTTACCTTCCCCCCTGCCCCTCCCCTCGAGAAAAAAAAAAAAAAAAAAAAAAAAACAAAAAAAAAAAAAAACCATCCTGACTTGGTGTGTGTCAAGGAAAAAAAAAAAAGTGCACCTCAGCAGAGGTTGGGTCATACTCGATCACATGGGTGGGGGAGAAATTCACGTGTTCGTTCAGGAACTGGAGAAACGCACACTGAGGTCCACTCTGAGCTCGGAGGTTCATTACAACAAGAAAAGGGAGATCATCCTAGAGCCTAAATTTCCATCTCAACACAAATAAATACAATCGGAATGAGGCACGCACATGGTCTTCCAAAGCACAAACCCATTCAGAAATAAATTCAAGGTTGTTTTTGTGTAACGTATGTAGGGATAAAAGCGGCACAACCCTGATGCAATTGGAACCTTAGCGAGAAATACCCCCCGCGCCTTTCCCTTTACAGACCGAAGCCATTTCGACTGTAGACAAGCTCAAGGCACCCCGCGGGAGGTCGCGAGGGCATCAAGGCGATCCCCGAGACAATTACGAGAGGTGCGGTGACAAACCCGTGCGCTCCCTGCGCCTCTGCTGATGACATCCGTCCGCAATAAAAAATAAAAAAAACCCTGACACGGAGGCATGAGGAAGGAGACGGAGAGAGAGAACGAGAGAAAACAGCGAGAGCGCGTTCGGAGTGTTCATTAAATTTGTTTACGTTATCCTGAGACGGCAGCAGAAACTCGAGGATGCACAGAGATTACGTCTAGCAATAAGACGTACGCTGGTAATAAGGAGATGATGAGAAAGTTCTGGGACTTGATTGAATGACGGGGAGAGAAATGGAACAGGGTGGGAGAGAAGTGGGGGTAGATGGGTATTTGTTCTGCCCCCCCTCCGATGTCATTTTATTGTTGAATTAGTCCTGGCAGTCCTGAGCTCTTGATTAAATCCCACCTGAAGACGCTCGAGCACGAGAACGCTTGCAATTACCAGACGCTCAACTAACCTGCCCCCGAAAAAAAAAACTAATTGTTGAGGCAAACTGACGCAGGACAGGCCTGTCAGGATTATTACTCGAGTTCAGCTGGCACACTCGGAGGCATGAAAGATACACGAGTGGGCAAAGAGGCGTCGATGCATCCGGGTGCTGACAACGACTGTGGCATAACCTCCGCGGGGAAGAAAAGTGCGAGTCGGACGCGTTCTTCTTCGGCATGGTTTCACACTTACATTAGGTTACTCATGAGTGGCTGATTAAATGCGAAACTCTTGTGGGCACTTAAAATACTTGCTGACCAATTAAAGACACTCGGGCGACGTTCGCAGACAGGCAACGGGTTTTTAATGCGACCTGCTCGGTGATGCAAGACTGCGATTCCCTTACGCTTACCTGGAAAAAGACAGCAGACTCAGGCTGTCCTTAATTACCGTAAGAAGATTCTCCTCTTCGGCTGTTCGGGTTTGCAAGTCTGCTGCTACATTACGTTACTTTTCCGTTCATGTCAAGGGGTCACGTGTGCCCGTTATCATCATCCTCAAAAAACCTGACCATTGGATTGCTATGTGCATCTTTTTGGACAACTCATTTGCACTTATGATAACCTCCACTCCTCTGGAAAGATGTTCCACTAGATTTTGCACAGATATGTTTGGAGGATTTGTAAGGAGAAGGCCTAGCGCTGGCTTTGTGCACAGGGCACTGTCATGCTGGAACAGGTTCAGGTCTCCTAGTTCAAGTGAAGAGAAAATATCCTCCTACCGCATCCTATCCAGTTGTGTGACTCCAGTTGTGTGTGGGGGGGCAGACAACAAAAAGCACACTTTGTCCAGGAGACAAGTCATAACACAAATCGCTCATTCTTTGTCTGAAAGCTCTGACATTTTGCCCAGACCCAATACTGTCAATCTGCTTGGCCTGGCTACAAAGTACAAATTGATGTACATTGTGTGGTTGAGTGAACATGTTGCGGTTTTCTTTCCCCCATGACACATGGAAGCAGGAGAGTGATTAGTGCTGCAGACTAGATCTTGTTTCTAGAATTTGATTTATTAGTACATGGTGGATTACTCCTCAGGGGTTTAATGATCTGACAATTTGGTTTAAACAGGCAATCAGTGAAAATGTATTCAACAATCTTAAACTGAAATGTTGATGTGCTTGAAACTTCTAGTACTTAAAAAGGTACTACCGCTAGACCTGCCCCAAGTCCTAAGCAAATCTCCAAAATCTAGTAGAACATCATCTCAGAAGACTGAAGGTTATTATAACTAGAAATGGGGACTGCATGTGGAATGGGATGTTCAAAAGAAGGACATATTAATCCTATGATCAGGGGTCCATCTCCACTTTGCGAACATCACCAGCTAGTGGACCTGCAGCTCCAAGAGTTTCACTGATCACAGAAAGGATAAAAATATCCTAGATATTGCTAACGATGCCAGTCGTCACTAGGTTTCCTCATGTTTGACAGAATGTGTTCAGTTTTGCGTGAAATGTGCAATAAAAAGAAACATCGTCCGGGTCACAACTATATTTTGTAGCACAGGATTTGTGTTAGCTCTATGTGCTCTATGTCGAGCAAAACATTGGGGGGGTGAAACAAGCAAAAGAGGAAGGTCTACATCAGCAGGTGGGTTCAGCAGGTTGATTAAGGACCCTGGCTTCACTAATAAAACCGACATGACCTGTTCACCCACCGCCAATCAAACAGAACGCACACCCCCCCCAGCTGCCACCCCCCAGGGGACCCAATCCAGTCCCATCAACATAGCTCTAGCAAAGCAGTCATGTTCTTTGTCTTTTGCCCCCTGAAGACGGTTCCCTAAGAGAAAGGATAAGCGGTGCGGGTCCTCGCGCTTGACAAGGAACTCGGTTCTGAAAACCGTCAGCCGTTTTTTCCTCGTGCTAAGCCGCAACAAAGGAAATCAATGAGGTCCCGTCACTCACGTCAGTCCGACATGAACGCTGCGGATCGGAGGGGAGGAGGGGTGAGAAAAACAAAAATCATCTGTCAAATAATTATAGCTTGTCCTGCAATTTCACAGTACAGTTGTCTTTTTCTTTAGTGTCGACAGAGAAACGGGGTGGGGGTGTTGGGGAGGGGAGGGGGGGGGTTTGGGGGGGGTGTTAAAAAAAAAAAAAAAAAAACCCTCACCCAGCATTCAGTCAGGAAACACCTGGCACAAAGCTTGTGAGACGACACTTCCAAGTAGTCGACCGATTCATTTACATAATAAAGAAAGCATAATGGCAGTGCCTACTAATTAAGCCTCGCAATGCAATTTTTCGCACAGAAAGCCTGTAAAAAAAAAAAAAAAAAAAAAAAAAAAAAGGAAAGGGGGAAAAAAAAAAAAAAAGAAAAAAATAAGGAAACGGGGTGGGGTGAGGATGGCGGAGGATGTAAGTGACAAATGCGTTTATTTACATTTTTCCCTAAGGATGTGCTGATTCCTACACTGCCTGGGAAAGAAGAATCCTAATGAGGTCCCTTGGGGGGTTTGGTGGTGGCTTTGTTGGGGGGGGGCCCTTCTTCAGCGTGCGGTGAGGAACGTGACAGAGCTCCTGTGGACACTGTTCCATCCTCATTAGAGCTGGGAAAGGATGCTGTTCTGCAGAGCCGGATCTGGTTCAAGATGTCAGTGCGCAGCAAAACCGTTACTCTTCATCGTGTGACACTCCTGCGGTGGTGAAGGACAGGCGGGAATGTGTGAGAGGAGGAAAAATGAAATCGCTGGCAACGTGGCTGGTTAATGATTTAAAGCATTCCGCTGGACAGGATGATTTTGTTATTTGCATTATAAGCTGGTTCAACAGAAGTGTTTATCTGATTAGACCATAAAATCAAACCTTAACCAAAAATCACCACATCTTCCCTTTGCTTCATCGTTATTGCAGTTTCTTTTCACCAGACCGTGGGTTTGTAAAGGGCCAGGCCTTGCCGCTAGCATTACGTCATACGCGGCTTGTCGAGAAAAAAAAAAAGCTGTGAAACGGTGCGCTTTAACAAAACGCTTTGGTTCTGGGCTGCAAACAAGTAGCGGCTAATTGTCTGAATCGACCGTGAGCCTTTTGATCAAAAGAAAGGACGTGACATTTTCGGTACCGAGCCCCGTCGTTCTTCCGCTCGTCATAAAGGGCTGCGTAAATCCCTCGGACTTAACACGGGCGAGCTGGTCTAATAGGTCGCTTTTAGCGTCTCGTGGACAGCATTGCGGATGCCAGGGACCTCAGGGTACCTACGTCCTGAGCTTATTATGTGCTTCTGAGCAGCGAGTGCTTTCGTGGGGGGCCTATTTCCCTCCCCCACCTGAATGGAAAATAAATATGCCTCTCGGCCTCCCCTGACGCCGAGAACAAACACGGAACATACGAGGACTCGGCTCAGGGCTCATCTTGAGGAATTCAAGGCAACCGCGAGATTGATACTTTGGGCCATAGTCCTAATATCTGCTCCTGACTGTGTGTAAAATAACCCCCAAATCAATGACCTTTCCTTGGTGGGATATGAAAAGCTGAGTGTTTCCACTCGCAGAGAGAAAGGGCAACGGTGTTTGAAGTGTGTTATTGAACCGCGTTCGCTTTTACCTCGATACGTAAATCTGCGCACACACACACACAAGTTCAATAGAGGATCGCTGCAATCACTTTAGAGAGAGCGATCTCTGGTAATAAAAGAAGGGCTCGAAATTCATCAGCTGCAAACCAATATCGGAAACGTTGCAATACCGTGGGGCGCTCTCTCCGCCACACACTGCGTAATGTATGCTAATGAAGCACCAGGGCTCTTAACGCGCAGGAGTGTGGGAAACGGATCGGAGATTCTTGCTGCCGCTCATTCTAATTAGGTCAAATCGTGTCCTAGCTGTCGACCTCTACCTTGATTTGACAGAAGCTCGGCAGACCCCCCTACCCTCTCCGGCATCGCACCGGGTGAGCAATTCCTGAACGCAAGCAAGCAAGGATTCGGATTAGCTCGCCAGGGGTCTCGGCATGTGCTGCTAAACGCTCTTTCTCTCTCTCACACACACACACACACACACACACACACAAGCAATTTCAAAGAAGTGAATTTCACTTGTGGTTCGAAGTTGTAAAGCCTCGGAGGCAAACCGCTGTGCTGGGAGGAAATCAGATCGACACCGTGACCTGCTCGAGTAACGGATGGCGTGAGCGTTCCGAAAGACATCGAAGATGGATGGGGCCGAGGCGCTAATGCTTTTAAACCTGCAGTATGAGCTGGAAGCTGCGGACGGTCAAAGCATCGAAGGAAGCGCTGGACAAATCTCGGGTGTCAGATATTTCATCGAGATGGCAGAGAAGCTGCTCTAATAGATGAAGAAAGTGTTCGGAGAAAAAAAGGAGGAAGATGAATCCTTCAGTTCATGGACAGCGAGGGAAGTTTGGGGTAGAGCTTGGGAGTAAGGAAACACCAAGTAAAGCTAATCTAGTAATCGAGGGTCTACATGTACCAGCCTTGAAAGGCCTGACTTTCACAATGTATATTGCAACAGTCGATATGCACCACTGATGCTGATCCTAGTGATACCACGATGGACTAGGAGTTGATGTGGCATGATCACATATGACATAACACCGATAGTCGATTGTCAACTATTCGCAAAAATACAAACCGATAGTTTTTCCGGGTCTCTAGAGGCGAATCACATATGCCACGTGCGATTATTTTCCTGCGTGAAACTGCACAGAAAGAGCTGTATAATATTTTATTTATAATTTCATTACATAATTATATTTATCATTTAATATTCAATTTAATTTCATTTTCATGACTTTTTTTCCGTAAAAAAGTGAAGGAATACAGGGTTATTCAAAAAGAATGAACCGATATCATGAAGCATTTCTTCAGTTCTCAAGCATCGTCATTGAATGAGTCAGTGATCAAATGAAACGTGTAAGTAATCTCAAGCACTCTGCTCATTAGAATAATGACATGGAGTTTTGTATTCATTTTCCTTAATGAAATATTCGCTTCATTTTTTCTGAATAACCCTGTGTTTTACGGATGTGTCTGTTTTTTATTATCAAGTATCCATTCTAAAAAATATCAGTTGATTAATTGGTTATCGGCGAGTACGATCCACCCGAGGGATGTGGCAGCTCAGTGGCAAATGCCATAAATGTAAATGTAACTCAATGTAGTTCTAACAACATTCGCTCTTATTGAGAGATGCTAAACTAGATTGTGAAGATCTGTACTCATTCAGCCGGAAGGTCCCAGCCGTGGCAACTTGCTGAAATATTATCTCTCAACCTTCCGATTAGATGTTTTAATTACTAAGCCACCGTTTTCAATAAGCTCCAATGAGACAAATCAAGTTCAGGGTTATGAATAAACATTAAGCTGAACTGTCACCATTACGTCGCTACGATTAAGCAACGTGCTCATGTACCAACCCCCTACGTGGAAAACAGCACCATGCGTGACGTGACTCGACCAGAAACCGCCTCTGCGTCGTAGCGCCGAACAGGCGCGGGACTAAAATTGGCCGAAAAATGAAAACAGGTGGCATGGCGTTTTAAACACGAGGCCTCCTGGGGCTTGTTACTCTCAGGTGAGAACATCCTAGGGGGTGACGTACACCTACTCTTCAGCAGAGCTCGTACATCACCTCGGGGCTATTAATATTCGCCGTGACAGATACAGGGCAGAAAAAAGCAAAGCCTGCAGAATGATATTGTGCACTAGATCAGTTAGAATGCCATCACAATGCAACAAACCTGACAGGAGATGGGGCTTTTCAGCGGGTCGGCACAACAGGGTGGTTTAAATGAGTTTACTTTCTCTTCCAGTCGGGTTCCTGTTCGGAGGTAAAAACTAAGCGCTTGAGGTTTGTTTTGGTTTATTTTGTTGTAAAACTACGGGTTTAACACTTTTTTTTGTTGTTGGTGGAACGAGTCACAAATTAGCTTTAAGTCCTCGAGTAGACGGATGTCGTGAAGAATTAGCGTTTACTTCCTTGGTGCGAGAGGCAAAATGCGGTAACGCAAGCGGCTCTCATCATTAGAGGGACCTGACAGTAATAGCGTCTCATCCTTCGAGTAAGCCTTATCCTGAACAAGTGCACATTCACACATCAATCAGACGTGTACGTCTCCAAGAGAGACAAAAAAAAATGTATGCTCTAGTTACATCCAGCTGTCACTGGACACGGTGACGGGGTGGTAGATTAGTGGTCAAGGCGCAGGACTTTGGATCTGAAGGTCATGAGTTTAAATCCAATCCACACCAAACTACCACTTCTGGGTCCCTGAGAAAGGCCCTTACCCCTATATCTGCTCAGCTGTATAAATTAAGTCGCTCTTGATAAGTGCATCTGCCAAATGGCATAAATGTGGGACATTTCTAAGACCTAAGACAACTGGAGACCACTCTAAATGAGGATGGTTCTAGCTTCAAGATCCATGAAATTAGTGAGCAACTCAAGAACTTTGTTGGATTTGGACTGGAATTAATATCAACAGTCCACTACAATAGTCAGGATCCCAGGTTGCATCAACAGTGTCTACACCTCAACTATGATGGAACTGGGCATTGAGGACGAGTCTGGTATCTCTCAAGGTTTCATCCTCATGCCATCTTGGGTTTTTTTTTTTACTACAAACTACGAGACCCAAACCTGCTTCTGACACTGAAGATCCTATTTTCTCACAATTCTGACGTTTGATGTGAACGTGAAACTTCTTGGCCCGTGTACACATGATTCCTGCCACTTCGCTGGATGGGACTGAAAGAGAACTGCGCAGGTGTTTCTATTAAATTGGCCGATGAGTCACATGAAAACTATTGTACCCATCACTAATAACAATAATTATTATTATTAAGTCTGCCACAGCAACACACACCTACACCAGCGTAATTACCAGTGCAGTGACATCTCCAATAGCATTCACGCTGCTGTGTAGCACAAAAACATCCAATCATTCGGATTAGAATCCGTTTAATCATTTAGCATCGGATTATTATAGATTATAGATTCAATTATTTAGATAACTTCAGATCACTAATAATTCAGATTATTTCATAAAGTGGATTTTAAATAATGATAGTCACTTTAATAATTATAAACACTTTCAGATTAGAGCAGATTTTGATTAATCCGGATTAGAATGTGTTTCAAATTATAATAAACTTTTAATGTTTTGGATTATTTCAGGTTCTAATGGATTTTATTCATTCTGATTATTTTAGATTACAACGGAAGTTTATAAATTTAGTTTATTCCAGATGGTAATTTCAAATTATTTTGTAGATATAGATTATTATTATTTAACAGATTATTTAAAATTATAGTTGACTATTAATTTAGACTATTTTATAGAGTGGATTTCAATATAATTTAAAATATTTCAGACCCTCTAGGGGGCGCCACAGCGGATCATCCGTCTCCATACCCCTCTGTCCTCTAAATCTGCCTCTTTCACACCAACTACCTGCATGTCTTCCCTCACCACATCCATAAACCTCCTCCTTGTTCTTTCTCTTTTCCTCCTACCTGGAGGTTCCATCCTCAGCATTCTCCTACTGATATACCCCATGTCCCTCCTCTGCACATGTCCAAACCATCTCAATCTCACCTCCCTCACCTTGTCTCCAAAACGTCCGACACGTGCTGTCCCTCTAATAAACTCATTTCTAATCCTGTTCATCGTCGTCACTCCCAACGAACATCTCAACATCTTCAGCTCTGCTACCTCCAGCTCCACCTCCTGTCTTTTACTCAATACCACTGTCTCTAATCCATACAACATCTCAGGTCTCACCACAGTCCTATAAACTTTTCCTTTCAATTTTGCAGATACCCTACTATCACAAATCACTCCTGTCACTCTTCTCCACCCACTCCACCCTGCCTGCACTCTTTCCTTCACTTCTCTAACACACTCTCCATTACTTTGCACTGTTGACCCCAGGTACCTAAGCTCCTCCACCTTCTCCACCTCTTCTCCCTGCAACTGCACCCCTCCACTGCCCTCCCTCTCACTCTCACACATGTACTCTGTCTTACTCCTACTGACTTTCATTCCTCTTCTCTCCAGCGTGTACCTCCACCTCTCCAGGCTCTTCTCCACCTGCTCCCTACTCAAACCACAAATCACAATATCATCCACAAACCTCATAGTCCATGGAGACTCCTGTCTGACCTCGTCCTTCAACCTGTCCATCACCACTGCAAACAGGAAAGGGCTCAGAGCCGATCCTTGATGCAGTCTAACCTTCACCTTGAACCATTCTGTCGTTCCTACTGCACACTTCACTGCTGTCACACTGTCCTCATACATGTCCTGCACCACCCTCACATACTTCTCTTCCACACCAGACTTTCTCATACAATACCACAACTCCTCTCTCCACCCTGTCGTACGCTTTCTCTAAATCCATAAACACACAATGCAACTCCTTCTGACCTTCTCTATACTTTTCCATCAACATCCTCAAAGCAAAATAATAGATATTATGATGACTTGAAAGCATTTAGATGATAATGAACTTCAGATTATTTTTTATTTACTTTAATAATTCAGATTATTTCAGATGATATTAGACTTTGAATAATTCGGATTTTTTAAGTTATAGTGGTGGATTTTAATAATTAAAGGGTCTGTCAGTAATCAGATTTGGGTGAGGGAGTGAATGAAAGACACACACACACACACACACACACACACACACACACACACACACACCTGTATTATTATGTAAATATAATTAATTGCTAAAAACTTTTAAAATAAAAGATCAAATCAAAACACTTCTGGGGCAACTGCTCATTAGCCGCAGCGCTAACAGAGCCGGTGATGCTAACCGGGTTGAGTTCAAGTGGAAACTGTTCCGGTGTGTGATGCGGATTAATTAGGAAATAAAACCCAGGTGTGAACACCGGCTCCGGATCAATATCAGTTTATTTTTTAGGGACATGAAGCGTTTACAGACACGGGCCTGCTACATGAAGCTAGGCAGCGGTCTCTATGCTAGCTGCCGGTCAGTGTGAATGATACCGAGTGCTAAGCTAACAGAGCTAACATGCTAACGCTAACGTCCAGCTGTCTGCCTTTGCACACACCGGAGCAAAGCGAACCATCCCGGACTCGGCACCTTACCTGCTCCGTCAAGCTGAATCTCTCAATCTCCTTCTCTTCCTTTTCTCTCTAGCGTTCCAGATTTATTTCTCATTTATTTCTCTCCAATCTGAAACATGAGAAGGATCAATAACATGCATAAAACAGACCCACAATTCCTCCGGGGCCGCACCCGCATTCGACATGTCCCGCCTCCTATCCTTTGATTGGCTCGTTTGCCAATATTATTGAATTAAAATACATTTGGTTGGTTAATACGAGAAGTAACGACGAGAAATAAACCAATTACAACCCAAGAGGCGGGATTTGTCTCAATACGGGTGGGGAAAGGATGAAGCAATAGCAGGTGTGAGAAGACTTGATTGACCGTGAATGTGCCCAATCACAGAGGTCATTTCGGTGACGTATTGGTGATCAAAGGTTTTATTAAAACAATACTAAAACGTGTTTTTGCTCCCCCATGAATGCAGGACAAAACATTTTGAGATAATGTACACAATTTGTAATGACGTAATAATACTTAATTAGCGTCAAATATTAATAATTTGTTTGGTCATAATATTATAGGGTTAACAAGAAATTAAAAGTATTTTGGGATCATCTGCACAAATTCTGATCAATTAACAATTTAATATGAAGAAATTTAGGAAGAAAAAACTGATATAAATATGATATAAATATTGATATCAAATATGTAAATGTAAATATAAATATATTAAATATCAAATATTTATTAATTATTTGTAATTCTATTTATTATAATATTTAAAAAAATGCAGCCAACATTTTTTATATAAATTACTTTATAAAAAATTTAAAAAAATTATATATATATTTATGACATCGCTTACAGCTTTAAAATTAATTCCATGTCTTTTTATTTCTATCTTGATTTTAGATATTCATTCATTTCTTTCATTAATGTTTATTCATTGACCTTTTTTTTTTTAATTCATTTTTTTTATAAATGTTTTTTCTTTAGCTTTTTTTTTTTTTTTTTAAATAATTATTACTATTATCATTATATTTTTTTTTTCGTTCTTCTGATTAACCAGAAAAAAAGAATACAAATAAAAGTAAGAATAAAAATGTGAGTGTATATACCCTAGATACCTGCCATATTTTGATTAAATAAAGATGATGATTAAATAAAGTTTTTTCTGTATTGAGAGTGAAAGTCTGGAAGTCAAATATTCGTGGTTCAAGAGTTTATTGTCGCATGTAAAGGACACAGTCTGTTACACCAGACAATGAAATTCTGTCTATAACGAATTAAAAGGACATAATCGACACGTATAAAGTTTTAATCGTGCAATAAATATGCGGCATATAACGTAAACGAGTTATATAACAGATATTCATCGGTTCAAATTTTCTCACAAGAATGAATGCAAATTGTGTGCACCTGTGCCGCATCTCTGCTAACGATCCAGCTGTTGGAGTTAACTCCTGGTGCTGTTTTTTCATCTTCTCCAGTTCGTCTTGTGCTTCGAGGCGTTTCTCAAAATAGCCGTCTTCATGCAATAAGTTCCACCACATGCAGAAATCCTCCATGGAGCACAGTAAGGTCATTAGGAAAGTTTACAATAGCTTTGTATGTAACTGTGTATGTGTTACTATGGTTACAGGTGTTTATAAGCAGTGTCTTTATTTAGAATGTTAATTAAAATGTGAAATTGTGAGAAAATACACCTTCCGGTTCACATCCCACAGGTACACAAATAGCACAAATCCGGTGCACGCCGAAGCCACTTTCCCATGGTGCACTGCACATGTTTATGAAGTGATCTGCTCTTTACAGGGTAACGATTATAACAGATTTTTTTCAATATTTTTTAGAAGCCTCTGATCCTCAGATGTTGTAGCTGTGCTTGTGTTGTTGGTGAGCTTCAGAACATCTACCAGTCTTTGAGGCCGAATTTTGACATGCAGTTCGCAGTCATATCTGGCTTCCTTCAAACATCTGAGACGTGAGGATCTAACGAAGGAAACAAGAAGGGGGGTTGCCGTGTGTAGGAAATGAAACCTTTCCATTTCTGTCTAAATCTTCTTGAGAGACAATGTGTGCCAGCCTGGGAAAACCCTTCACCTGGTGAAATTCTGTTTTGTAAAATCTTGGAGATATATATATAAATGAGCATTAAATGAGAAGCTGTGGCGAGAGCACAAGCAGAACCCCACAGAGTGAGAGTGTGTGTAACTATAGAAACTCTCTCTATATAAAGGTCTTCTCTACAGAAGAATGGAACTGCATTCATTATTCACATAACATTCTCATACATCACTACTTCAACTCTTCATACTCATTCACATTCAGAAGTATTTTGGTACTTTCTTCTCATCCTACACACTGACAATCTGTTCATCCTGCAGTCATTCCAAATCTATATATCATCATCAGCTTCCTATACAAAAAACCCGACCATAAGATTGCTGTGTGTTTGTTTTTGAACATCTAATTCCACACTTATAGTCCAGAATGTGCTGGTATAATAAGCTTCACTCATCTAGCAGGAGATCTTCCACTCCAACCCATGCAAAAAATATCTTCATGCTGGGACAGGATTGGGTCTCTTAGTTCAAGTGAAGGGGAAATTTCACTCTACCGCATCCAAAAACAGTTTTGTGCCTCCAACTTTGTGGTAACAGTTTCAAATAATCTGTATGTATATATGAGATGGAGGTCAACAATGTCAATGCTGCTGAATCAATCGCATCCTCACATAGAAATCGTTCAACAGATGTCAGATATTTCAGCTCTCAAACGATGATTAATAATTCCGAATACTCCTACGCAAATCTTTATTTTTATTTTTACATGGATACAAATAAACCGCAGTGTGTTGTAAAGTCGGAAATAGTTTTCACGGAAAACAACTCCAATATTTGAGGATGAAAAATGCTTTGCTGTGTTTTGCCAAGTTGTGGCTGCGTTAAAGTTTTGATGATTCTTTCCCCATAATAGCCTCCTGATTCCAGGAGAGGAACCTAATATAGATATCTGCTGTTGTAAAGAGTAATTATTTAATTAAAAATAGACTCAGTCTCACATCATAAGGCCCTACAGATACTCGACACTTATGAGATGTTTTTTGTTTTCCACAAACCTTTTCCAGCCTGACAATGTTCACAAAGCCATCACCATATATATATATACTTTCCATGGAATGGAGTGAAAGATCTCCTGCTATAGAGGCTCTAAACACCTTTGGGATGAATATAAACACAGACTGGACTCCAGACCTCAAAAACAGACGCATGAGTGCTGCAGCATTGCTTTAGATGTTTTAGAACAGAACAGGAAGGTCATACGCCAAACGCTGCAACAAGTCGGTTTGCTGAAGACGACCTGTCTAGGAGCATGAATTACTGGAATCATGTCCTGTGGTCTGATGTGAGTAAGATACCTCCAGACATCACCTACATCAGACCCTGACTTTACTGGCTGAGCGAGCACAACTCTCCATAAAATCTAGAGGAACATCTTAGAAGTAGAGTGGAAGTTATTATAACAGCAAACAGGCACTAAATGTGGAATATGATGTTAAAAAAAAAAACACATACCAATCGTATGGTCAGGTGTACACAGACTTTTGTCCCTCTAGTAAAATCGTATGCTAGCATAGCAATTGAGTTTTTTTTTTTAAAGTAACCGCGCTGAGTTTTAGTAAGTAGAAAGTTAGCATGACATTGATCTCTGATAAATACCCAGAGTAATACCAACAGTAACACCCCAATGCATGTCTGTAGACTGTTTATTTTTAAGCTCTGCTTCTAGGTTTGCTAATCAGCAACTCCCAAAGCTGAAGAAAGTGAGTCACACTGTGGAAATACAAGTCCTTTATATTTCAACCACGGACTGACTCAGAGATGTTTGTGCACTGAAATCAAAGAGTTGGTGATGAATCAAAACACTGACTGTAGTGATTGACCTTAAATCAGTCGTAGCGCTTGTACGGCTCTGTTGTACCGTCTGCATCATTAGCATAGTAAAATAGCCTGCATTTTTGCTGGAAAGCCTGTCTGAGACATCATACCAGTGTTTGTTACTAACACTAGCAAGCTAGTCAGCTTAGCACATGGTTCTTGTAAATACAACCAGTTCCTTTAAGTCTTTCACTGCTACGATATTTGTTTCTTTAATCGCTAGTGACTAATATATTTCCTGGTTTCCTTGTTTTTAATCAGTAACAGTTAATATATTTCCTGTTTTCTTGCGTCTTTAATAGCTAGTCATTACTGTATTTCCTGATCTTTAATCATTAGTAATTAATATATTTCCGTATTTTATTGTTTTTAATTGCAATTTTTGTCTCTTTTATCGCTAGTGGTTACCATTATTGTCTGGTTTCCATGCCTTTAAACTGGTGGAACAAATTTCTGTTACAAAACACTGACACTGGAGATTCCTTCCTTTCGTGTAAATATTCTCCTTCATAATCAGAAAAATGTATGATGTGCTTAAAATGTGAATAATTTTACTCCTAAAATAAACCAGTCTCTCAAAGTTTCTGTAAAAGAGAGCTGCTTTATAGAAACCACAATGACTAAGAGTGCTTTAATATTTTACCCGTGATTCGAATTATTATTAGTCGCTCGAGGTTTACAAGAAATTCCCAGATAACACTGCTTTAGTAATTCCCAGATGCTTTAGTAATTCTCTCTCTGTCTTGTGAATATTTCAGAAGGCTCTGCTCTCAAACATTATTATATTGATTATCAGTATAAACACTCACTGGACCAATAACATTACGCCAGAGACGGTTTCTCGGGTATGGGGCCGACTCTTGAATCGATGCCGAGGGACACAACAATTGCTGCCCTGCTGAGATGGGGTCAGCCGGTCAATTGAGAGTAGAGGTAAAAGAGCATCCGCAACAAGGAACCGAGCGACCAAGGACATAAAGCTCCTCCAATCAGACGTCAGCACACATTAAGCAAGCTGGAATCTCAACAAAAGCTATTGATCAGAGAAGTAACACTGGTAGCAAGCCAAGCCGCGCTTTTCAGTCAACTGTCTCGCCGTATTCAGGTTCGGTTTTTTATTTTTTATTATTATTTCCTTGAAAGCTGTATTTCATCCATTTATTTGTTGATCTGCAGGTTTATGAAAAGTGCAAATTGCCCTCGATTTCTGGACAGGCCACTAAAAGCAACACAATCATCAGCGACCTGGATCACCTAGCGTTACCACAATTCCATTAGCCTTTCACAGCTCAAAATGCCCATCATTTAAGAGCGTGAACCCGTGGCACATTGGTTTCCCTGGGAAAAAAAAAAAAAGAGCTCACACTGTGGCTCACGTTGCCCTCTCCGATGCCCTCACTTATCTACGTGCCACAGAATCTAGGGCAAAGTTTTGGTTTAGGCTGGGCTCTTTTCTTTTTCTCACCTCTCCCTAAATTGATTGATACCTTCGAGAAGCCGCTTGCTGAAGCGCGCTCTGTGTGAAGAGATGGCTGATCTGCCGCCCTGGTGGTTTTATATAATGTCTGTGTGGGAGGCCGGTGACGATCGAGAAGGGGGCTACAGCCCATCCACTGGATACGGCTCTGAGATGCGTGGGCAGCCGCTTTTAACAAATGGATACTGGCTCGCACTCAGGATTATGGGGGTGTGCAGAAATGAAATTATGTAAATACCGATCAGAGGAGCCACGTACACTGGATACGGCTGCACGTTCCAAAAGAAGTAGCTATTGATTGAAAAATATAGCAGATATTCATGTGCTGATCTTGCTCTAAATTTGGAAAAAAGAAACAGACCATAGCCTAAACATCCGTTGAGATAAAAGCTAATCTTTGTAAGAACACATCAAGAATCAAGAAGAATTGCTACATCAATCTGTACTGGAAAATCCTAACATACCTTTAACAATAGAGATGAAATTAGACCATATTAAGGAAGGTGTTTGGGTCGGGACTGCAACTACGAATTATACAAAGCCACACATGCTATTCGTCATGTTCATGTTTTTGTCTGCTCAAACAGAAATTTGTTTTTGTTTAAATTTGGTGTTTTAAGTACAATTCTCTCATACTCAACACTGAATGTTTTTTTTTTTTTTGAGTTACTGGAATCATGTCCTGTGGTCTGATGTGACGAAGATAAACTTGTTTGGCTCAGATGATGTCCAGCATGTGCGGTGACGCCCTGGCGAGAAAATTGTGTCTTTCCTACAGTCAAACATGGTGGTGGCAGCATCATGGTCTGGGGCTGCATGAGTGCTGCTGGTACTGGGGGGTACGGTTTATTGAGGGAAACATGGATTCCAACATGTACTGTGGCATTCTGAAGCAGAACATGATGCCCTCCCTTCAGAAACTGGGCCGAACGGCAGTTTTTCAAAATAATAATGACCCCAAATACACCACGAAGATGACAACTGCCTTGCTGAAGATGGAAATGATGTCGTGGCCAAGTATTTCTTCAGACCTGAACTCTATGGAGCACCTCTGGGGATCCTTAAGCGAAAGGTGGAGAAGCTCCACGTGTCTAACATCCAGCAGCTCTGTGATGTCATTATGGAGGACTGGAAGAGGATCCCAGCAACAACCTGTGCAGCTCTGGTGAATTTCATGCCCAGGAGAATTAAGGCAGTGCTGGATAACGATGGTGCTCACACAAAATATTCACACTTTGGAAACTAAATTTGTACTGATATACAAGCTGCAGATTGACTTCTCTAAAATATATCCAAGTTTCATTTCTATACTATTGTCCCTTAAGAAGACATACATTAGTTGCTGAAATGTGGGAGGTGTACTCATTTTTTCTGAAATACTGTATGTAGTATGAGATAAACCAAGCAAACACTAGACAAAATCCTAGATCTCTTTCTGCACAACACGGTCGCGTTTCTTTATTTCCACACTGAGCCCGAGGATATTGCACGCAGGAAATGTTCAGGTGACCGTTCCCTTGTGACTACTCGTGTGTAGCCTAGCCTTCGAGGTGCTACTCGGATACTGCATTTCTACTCCCTCCACTTATTTTGGAAAGCTAAAAATAACCAGAGGGTTCAGAATTGTAAAAAAGGGCACAGGAAATAGAAGGCAAAAGAAGTACAGCTTCAGAGCTTATCTTGAGTAAAGACTGTAGAGCTGGACTAAAGTAGAAACAGAACAAGCACTGATGTACATTAGCTCTAACGATCTAATCTACCATTATTAATAAAGCATTTATTAGCGAGAGAATAGAGACTAACTGCTTACATAATAGCAAATTAGTCTGTGGGATCATAAGGTCGTGAGTTCGCATCCCAGCATGACCAAGATACCACTGCTGGGTCCTTGAGCAAAGCCTTTAAACATCAACAGCTCTGTTGAAAGTCGCTTTAAATAATGGCGTCTTCCAAATGCCCTAAACGTAAATGATGTATTGGACTTTTAAACAGACAAACGAAGATCACAAGACTGAGGGGTTGAGAAATTTAGGGTATAGAACTTAGAGAAATTTGTTCAAAAATTGTTACATGAAGGAAGAAACTTAATGAACATCTGCACGGTTGCAGATATTGGGACAATCAGAAACAATGCTAATCTTGAGTTATGTAGCTGCCTGGATTTACAGGCTATGCTAACAGTCAGGGTCCAACTGCAAATTTGATTATGGTTGGCCCCATCCTGGAGAGGTAAATACAAGCATAAATACACTGCTTTAATTTACCTGTGGAGCCACAATTATGCCTTCTTGGAGATAAGCCAGTGGTACCCAACACAGCAAAAAAAAAAAAAAAAAACCCTTCTTAAGATTAGTTCCATCACAGCTGCTCGGATGATCTTACAGAAATGAAATGCCCAAAAACCCCTGATCTGAAAGATTGGATTGATGGGAATGATTGAAACTGCATCCTATGAGAGCTTGTTGGGGAGACTGCAAAGTGATAGAGAAATAATAATAAAAAATACCAGGAGTAATTTTTTTGCAGCATTCAAAAATTAAGTGATGAGCAGGACTGCTTAATTATGGTTTAATGTCCATGTGCTCTTTTGGGAATTGATTGGGAAGGTGAATATTGGGGTTGATGTTTTTAAAAAAAATTTTTTTTTTTTTTATAAAGCATATCCTCATGTAGCTGGCTTTGTGAACAGGAGCATTGCTTTGCCGGAACAGGTTTGTGTCTGCTAATGTGTCTGTATGAAAAATGTCATACCACCACATCCAAAGACGTCGTTTACAACTGTGTACCTCCAACTTTGAGCTGGGGAAGAACCGCTTATGGCTGGAAAAACCAGGTGTCCCAATACTTTTTGTCCATATAATGTATAATAAAATGCTTGAAATGGTTGATTAGGGTGCTAAATTATTCACAGCGGCACTTGTCACATTCGATATCGCAGCACTTCTCGGACAAAAATGGGTCTCATATTGATCCAGTGCATATCTGGTGCTCCTTTAATGTATTCTTTACCAAGCCAAGCCAATATCATAATTATAATTTAGGTATTGTTCTAGTGGGTGCTGTAAGGTTGCCAGGGTATGAACCCCATCCATTCAAAGAAACATCCCTTTTGCACAGAACAATACAACAATCAATGGGACTTGACAGCTCTTGGCTTATCTCTCTGGGCCATGCTGGTCAGCCAGCCAGCTTTACCGCTTCAGTCCAATAGACTGCAACCGCACGCACCATTATTTCCCCTGATCCTCAAATGACAGGGCAAATCCTTGCTGTGTCCAGAACCAGGGTTTTTTTCTCAGGTCCCTGCGATATACCCAGATCCAGCATTTTTCAGACCTCCCTTCCTGACATATCATCACCTTATGGGTTTGTGCAAGCAAGTGAATTGCATATCTCTATAAGAAAGTACACGCATATGTACGAGCTGGTACTTTATTTATCTATGTTTAAAAACTCATCCTAAAAAAATAGTCCCCTCTCCCAGCGTTCCTGCACTTCTGGAATACGTCCTGTCAAACACCTTCTGCAAATCGGCGCCGCTTCTCTGCAACGGTGTCAAAAAGACGACGTTTGAGCTGGATTTCATCTTCGGGGAAAGGGCAAAGTCCACAGGAGCCAAATCTGGAGAGTAGGGTGGGTGCGGAAGTGACATCACGTGGCTTGTTCTCCAAAGATCGTCATGCACAAGTTGCCGGAAGTCTCCCTGATTTCTCGTCGTCTCCCAGCGATGTTGTTCTCAAAACGCCGTCAAACGTCTCTGCGGCAGATGCGCTCGGTTTAATGCAGAATTTTCTCTTTGTTCTGACTTTCTGTTAATGATATAATCACACTCGTGGTGATGCACATGCACCAGTTTGCACAATTAGTCTCCAAACTTTTCTGATTCCACCTTGTGTATATCTGTAAATTGTTGTGGTAGTGGCCACCAATTTTCCCCTGGTAACACTAAAGACCAACTTATAGCTCGCTCATTTTGCCTGTTGATTTACTGGAACAATCTGCTTCGCTCACGATCCGCTCCCCAATCTCCAAACCACAGATGGCTTTTGTGGTGTTTTTCATCTTCTTAAAAAAAAAAAAAGAAATCTCTTTATTGCTCCCCTGAAGCCAAATTTCACTGGGCAGTTGACCTTCATCATTCGCATTCATCTCAGCGTCTGGAGCACCTACGGTTTTAAATATTGCCTTTAGGGGGGTTTATGTGATTTCTGTACTGACCCCTGCACTCGTGTCAGGGCTCCATACACGTAACATGCCGCAGAGGCGAATCATTTCATTTAGAGCCGAGAGGAGCCGCTTATAAACGAGCTTGGACACGTCAAGAGAACGCAGGGATTTAGTTCTGCCTTCTGGCAGGGCTATATTTAACTATGATCATCAGGCCATATGAAATAATAATGGAATCGTATGTAAAAGCACATTATCATTAACGAAGCCCAGGAAGTGAGGAACGCTGAACGATACTGGTCACGTCACGCACAATTATAAGCATCAGAAGAAAGAGACAGAAAACTGAAAACATACACGTATGTATTTTTATCTTTCTGTTAGCCTTTTGAATGCATGCGGGGTGTGTTGGTGGGTGGTGGGGGGCTGCTGGATGCTGGAGTTAGGTGGCTGAGCTTCATGTTGTGTGGGCGAGAAAAGGAGCAGGGAGCTTTATACACCGAGCCCTGCACTGACTCACCCCGGTGGGCGCACATTCACAGAACAGCAGGACACCCACATCCTGGGCCCGACTACAGCTCTTTCTGGCCCCAGAGAGAAACCATACAGAGAGAAATCAAGACAGAAAGAAAGAACGAGAAGATGAAACATAATCACTCCCATAGCTGGGTATAAACAGCTCTCTGCTGGTAACTGCTTCGGATTCAGCAAGATCTCAGATGCTCCTTTTGAAATGTCGTGTATACGTGATATCGATCCCTTCTACAATGCAGGCCTTTGCTGGAACGCAATTTTTGCTTTTCGAATGTCACCTTCTACCAGATATTGACGGTGAGGTAGTGGGATATTTGAATTGATTTTTGTTGCAGTATTGTAATCTTGGGATAACGCAATGCCAGGTTAGGCCACGTCCCAGGAAAAAGGAATCTGCTTCCATTTTCCGTTTAAACACGTTCAGAGAGGAAAACAACTGGAAGAATTTAACCACAGAAATGCAGTACAGGTAGTCCCCGAAGTTTTTTCTTTAAATCTAAAAATGTTCGCACTGCGTTTAAATTTTCAGACGATACGGTACGTGTCTCCCCCCCCGTAAGATGCCTTACTCTCACCAGAGGTCAACAGAGTTCAGTTGTTTCAGTGTTAGGGCGTATATTGTTTGTGTGTTTGGTGTTTCGAAGCCCAATTTTCGCTCGTGTCCTTCTCCTTTTTATCAGCATTGTCGGACACGGAAACAGAATGCGTCCAGCTCCCATCCACACCCCCCCATGGCAATAATTCTGTAAAGTTTATACATTACGGTGGTGTAAATTGCTACGTTTGCTAAAAAATCTTTTGTCATTTGTTACATTATTGACAAATTAAAGTAAACTACCCCATACTGATCAGCATTCTTTAAAACTCCTGGGTAGCCTAGGTCTCGAATGACCATATTTTCAAGTTACGATGGTGTCATTGTAACGCATCTTGATCGTAACTCAGGGATTAGGTGTATCGGCAAGGAAGAAGCCTTAATAGACGGCTAAATGCTTTGCTCTTGTTTTTCTCCCATCCTGTGCTACATTCTCCCCCTCTAGTCCTGGCACTGACAACAGCAAACTGATAATAAACTGGTCCAGTGACAGAAGAGGAGGAGGAGGTGCTGGAGGGGGAGATGCAGCTGCATTCAGAGGCAGACAGCAGAGCGAATACTAAATTGACAGCACATTTGTGGAGGCCAAGCAAGGCAGAAACCAAGCTGCACAGTGGCAATCATCAAGAAGCATATCAGCTCTCACAAAATGGTCCACAAGGTGGGAGAAACAGCAGCAAATGGACTCGTGCTTCGTGCTGACAAAACCCGTCTTCCTTGGCAGCAAAGCGTACAAGTCGCATCCCAAAGGGTCAGTAACAATTAAGGAAGATAATTACCCCGCCCCCCTCCTCACAAGCGAGATGTTAGCATGGCATTGCTGCCCATATTTTGTCATGAGGTTAATGGATTGTAACACATCGCGTTAAGATGTCAAAACGAGTTCATAATGGTATCTGGCGGAAATTGGAGTGTGTCAAATTGTTTGTTTATCTGGTGTCACTGTTTAGATTCTGTCAGATGTGTCAACACGGTGGCACCTGATCCTTTGTGAAATGTTATGGCAAAGGATTGAGTTCAACACCAGGAGTATGCTGGACCGGATGCCACTTTTAATTTAGCATCATTAAACCCTTTGGCGCTATTGTCAGACACGCATATGAAACGAGAGCATTTTTCTATCCATTAATTACACGGTTACATCCTTTCGACGCCAAGCAGAATACTCAGCAAGCAAAACAGCCGCCTGCGACTGAGTCACCCAGCAATTGATCTGATCGCTCCATTCTCCTCCACTCGCATAGAGCCAAAAAGGAAACAAGACAATGAATGCCCCAGGTGAATAAACAACGAAATTATTGCTCTTGGTTATGAATTTATCCCCCCCTCGGAGGAGAGGCTAGATTATCAGGTTTAGCTGGCTAGGCTAGCTTCACCAGAAGGGACCTCTCCTCCTGTCAGGTGGCTCGTGTGTTGGGGAGATAACATTTGGAAGTCCTGCATGCTGTTGTCAAGCAACCTCGACCCCAGATCCTGACTGTCTCAGTGGCTCCTGCAGACAGAGATGATTAATGCTTGGGGAGTGAGCCCTGCACCAGCCTCCGTCTCATCCATTGTATGCACACGGCCCGACGGGGAAAAAGGGAATCTGAGCAATTAAAAAGGGACACCGCTGGCAAGGATCACATTACTCAAAGCCTTCAGCATGTGTAGGGGGGAGGTAGTGTGCTGTCGTAACGGTATCAAAAGGTTGTTGTGGGTTTGTTTTTTTCCACTTTTCCATCATCCATCCATCGCCGGTGTTACATCCTGTTGTCTCAGTGCCGTCGGAAGTCGCAAATGGAGCAGTGTCTTGGTAGGATTAGAATGAAAATGGTCAAGGTTATAAGGCAGGCAATGAAAGCCAATAAAAACTTCAGCTTTGATTTGCGCTGCCCTGCCAGACACGTAATTGCAGAGTGGTAGGATGAGAAACGGGCTCAGGAAAGCGTTGTTGACAGCGTTCACGGCATGTCAAGTGTCAAGAAAACCTGTTCATACTTCACTGGTGTTGACTGTAGCAAACTTGCCAGGTTTCCATCTGCAAAAAAAAAAAAAAAAACATGAGATGGGCTGCTTTCGAAATGGATTCCAATTATCTGACTACTGTGATAATGGGTAACAAATCCCAATGATTATTCAACCTCGGCAACAAAGTGTAATTACATTCCATTACTTTTGAATTGCTTTCCATTTAAAAGCAATATGCAGATGTATAATGAAGAAGCGTGCCACTTTTTCCATCCAGTGAAAACTTTTCACTTAAGTCTACGGTAACAATCGGCTCCTGTTTAAAAAAAAAAACCTCTTAAAGCGTAACAGGTTCCTGATTCATTAATATCATAAAACATAAAAGACTGTCAGGGATCCTCTTTGTCTGCACTGGTACTTACCTCCTCTGCTCTGGTGCCTCGGCTGCTTGTGTTTTGGTGTAATTTATAGCGCTGTATTCAGAGCCGGCAAAAAGCTGCTTTAATATTTACCTGAAGATTCTTAAATTCTGGCTAAATAAATCCATTCATATCGTGTAAATGATATGCATGTAGTTCACGCTAGAAACATTGGAGACAGGGTTTCTATTAGGCGACGCATCGTTTGTGCTAAACTTTTTAATCATTCCGAAAGTAACCAATAATTTGCGACCAATATTTGATATGTAGATGGATTTCTCGCCACTAAACTGTTTCTCGAGCGTGTTCTCACAGCGCCATGACGTATGACGTGTACTACGGAGACCTAGGCGTGTCCTGGGAGTCACATAGAATACAGATTAACATGGCAGAGGTAGAGCTGTGTTCTGCACCTGGAGACAGAACACGAGTCCACACTAACACGTTTTCATTTAAAAACGCATATTTTTCTATACGTTTTGGCCTTTCCTCTATATTGAGACACATTTTTAGTTAAGGTGCCTTCCTTCGGAATTGCCACAAAGTTTTAAAGAGCCCGACATAAACACCAGGAGGAAATGACTCCAAATGAAACATCTTATATTTTGCTTACGTGCAGCACAGGGACGTAAGAGTTTTCAGATGTTTCAGTGCGGATGAGCAATTTCTGAGAAAAAATTTTAAACGCCAGAGGTCCAGGTTTGAAGATACTGAGGTAAAATTAAGCTTGGGAACCTTGGGTCTTTCCCCATCCTAGTGTGGTCTTCATTATAGCTTGGTTTGCTTGCTTATTTAGAATATTTTTACACAATGGTATACTGTCATATAGCAATTAGGGAGAGCAATAAGAGTCTTCAAAGGCAGTGGAAAACCTGCAGCCACCATGGCATCCCTTGTGTATCTGTAGCATTATATGCCATTCAAGCATCCCTGGCTGTTGCCTCTGTTGCTCTGGTCCCTGATTTCTCTCGGTCTCATCACTTTGTCTTCAGGTTTGGCTTGTTTGCCTCCACTTGTCCGGTTTCTTATTGTCTCAAGAGCCAGCTGCAACACATGCCACACATCATAAATTCTTCACATTTGCATGTCCATAGTACGCCATGGCACCGCAACAAACCTGCGATCACACATTTTGTTGTTGCCTTCGCTGCCAAATTTGGTTGCCTTTCTTGCCAACATAGCAAGTACACTAAAATGCTATTGTTCGAATGCATTCAGAATGATCATTCCACTCAGACAGTTTTTATTCAGCATTCATACCGACTACAATGGGAGAACCTTCAACTTTTTTCTCCTCTGTCTGTGTTTGAACATGAAAGCAAATCAAACTTTGAAGGTTCTTTATTTTTGTGAATATTAGCAAAAACAATGGGACCACACCACAACCTCCAGAGAAAACCCCTAATTTTGCAAACATTGGGCAAGCCTAAACAGTCATCCAAGGAGTACAATTGTGGGTCTGTCTGCTGGTTCCTTTTCAATGAAACCTCTCCTTGAATTTATATCCATCTCGACTCACCAGCTGTGACAGATGCAAGTGCAGGGAGAAGTTTTATTGAGAACCTACAGGCAGACAGGTCCAAGACTAAATCCCAAAATGTAGTCAAGAAGCATGCAAGGTTCAAACAAGGTAGTCTAGGCAAATCCAAAGAATGAAAAAGAAGGGTTAAAAACAGGCCATAAAACAGGGGATTTGGTTTAGAACTCTGAACATTACTTCAAAAAGGACAGGTACAACTAAAGCCCCGTCCACACGAATATGTTTTCATTTGAAAATGCATATTTTCTCTACGTTTTGCCTTCCAGACTGAGACGGCGGATAGCCAACACTAAATAGCTTCTTGAAAACGCTCTCATGATGATTGTCGAAAAAACAATCCACATGATCTCACCCATCCTACTCTCCAGATTTAGCTCCTGCGGACTTTGCCCTCTTCCTAAAGATCAAGATCCAGCTCAAAGGACGCTGTTTTGCCACCACTGCGGAGATCCAGTGCGAAACGCAGAAGGTGTTGGACACGCTTTGAAAAGAAGACTTCCAGGACACATTTTGTGGCAGAAGCAATGAGAGCGCTGTATTGCTATGCAAAGGGGATTATTTTAAAGGCGAAAGTGTGTAAATGTCATTAAATTAAAGTACTAGAATACCCTAGAGTATTCCATAAACATTCTAAAACTACTGTTGAAAATAGGAAATTTGACAAAAAATTTTGCACAAATGGTAAGAAAAAAGTACAGAAATAAATACAGAAATACGTTGCCATTTTGCACATTTTAAATTGAATTTTGCTACCTCTACGCTTTCGTACCATACAACTATCAGTTCTAGAAATCTGTGACCCAGGTATCATTGTAAAAAAATATTAAATTAAAACACCATAGAAATACCAAGAAAAACCTCTACTTCTGCACAAGAAAGTACAAAAAAAAAAAAAAAAACCATAGCAACATTCTTAATCTGCAATTCCATTTCTGCCTTCTGCTGCGATAAGTAAAAGAGAGACCAGAAGTAGGCAGTTAGCTGTCAGAAGCTAATCAGGGCTCATCCACACGCACCCTCCCCGTTCCTTTGTCCTGCTGTTGTTTATGTTTGATTAATTGCGGAGGCGTTCGAAAGATGTGGGAGGGGGAAACAGAGGCCTAGCGTCCCTAAAATAGCTTTCGCTAATGCAGCTCGGTGAAAGCTGTTCACTATCCAAACTGATTAATCACGCGGCCCATGGAGGAGTAGTCCCCCCCCCCTTTTATTAAGTTAAATCATTCATTAATGTTCAGCCAAAGTCGCGATGTGATTTTCATGAAAGTGGACATGTTCGGCTGTCGTAGACTTCGACTTTGATTAGCGCTCCGTGATCACGGACGACTCCGGTTAATAACGCTCGTGCGCCGAAGCCGAAGCTCGAGATAGAAACGTCTCAAGTGTATCTACGTGTTCTTAGGGGTGTTTATTATTGAATTAAAGGTCGGGATTAAAATAATGTCATGTAGTGATGTTTGAAACTAAAATAGTTTTCTTTGAAATGAGATAAAATGCATATTGATGAGCCATAATGCTTCTGGGAGAACATCCTTTAAATAGATAAGACAAAAACTAGAGCTTTCTGGCACATCAAGCGTATATAGTGATGCGGTTCCTCAACGGTAAAGATGTTGGACTTCAAATCCCAGCACCACAAAGATGCCACTGTTGGGCCCCAACTTAGTCCTGCAAGGAATATTTGGAAAGAACTGCACCACGGTGTGCCAGATTAAAAGACACACCTTTATATTTCTAGAACCGATCAGTTTCTTCCCATGATGGATGTTAAAAAGTAAGCAACAGTTTGTTAAATCCACATGCTGGAGAGACGGCACAGAAAAAAAAAGACAAAGTTCAATGTCTGATGTTTGGGTTCAAACCCAGATAAAGAACATTAACGAGACGCTGGAATGTTGAGGACTCGATGTGAGCAAGGTGACATTTTATTCTCCATGGTTCAAGAGCTCGTTCTTGACACAGACTCTCCCTGTCATTTGATTAACCTCGATTAAAATGTTATCTGCCTTTATTTGAAAGACGTGCAAAGTGACAGGAACGAGTGAAGCGGGATTTCGCCGTCGCTAGAATGATTTCTCTGATACATTATATGGAGTTTGAGTGAAGAGCTCATTCCATATTTATTCTCCATTTACTGTTATATTAAGCTCCGCTTTTCTGGTAAGATGTTCCAAGACTCTTATAGCCACAATATATACAGTATATATACACTCAAAGCTGCATACGACACATGGACGAGAAATTCTCCAATCTGATTGGTCAGACCGCTTTGAATAATCGCTTTAAAAATGAAAGAGTTAAATGTACATGTAAAAAAGAAGCAGAAGTCCTCCTATCTATGAGCTTTGTCTGACAATATTCTTTAAAAGGAATTTCCAGTGTGCAGAGTTTGTGGTTTGACCAGAACATTGGCAAGTCTGTAATCTTGTGTAAAATCAGTCTACAGATTTCTGTGCTAGTTCTTCAAATATTACCATACCCCCCCCTCTCGTCTGCTCATTTTCTTTCAGAAATTGTCCTTAATTTCCCAAGTCGTATAAAGCAAACGTGAATCTCGCCCTTGTGGTTCTCCGAGAACAGAGAGTAGAAGGTCTGACTTTGCACTACCTCTGCGGTCAGATACCCCCCCCATCCACCCCTACACCTTTCCAAAACCACACGCCTTCGCTTTGAGCCCCAGATAAAATAGATGTTGTGTTCCCGCTTACGCAGCACCTCGGTGGCTGTGTGTGGAGAGCACAGTGAATGCCTCCAGGTGCGTCCTCCTACACTGCAGTCAGCACTTGCGGTATTCTCACACGCCACACAATGCTCTCAGGACCTGGGCTTAATAATAGGGACTGCCGCAGACACATGAGGGTTGGGATGGGGGGTTAAAACCCTGGGAAGTTATTTAGCATTAGGTATACACTGTTTAATCTATATCAAAGAGAGATTTCACACATACGAGGTTATATAAGTTTATTTACGTTTTTTAGACTAGCTCGGTTTACAAGAAAGTACTTTATTTATTTACATTTACACACTATCGCCTTCAAAAAATAAAAAAATCCCCTTGCACAGCAATACAGAGCTCCTGCCACTTGTGAAATGTGTCCTGGAAGTCTTCTTTTGGAAGTGTGTCAAGCACCTTCTGTGATTCACGCTGAATCTTCATGTTCGGTAAGAGGGCGGAGTCCGCAGGAGAAGCAGAAGTAAGATCTGTTTCCGGAGAGAAACTCACGTGTGAGAAAGGCTCAATGACAGGGTGCTCACATCTTCAGAATATCAGACGTGGTAACACGTGGGCAGAATAGCCCCAATTTCACAGCTCCCATTGTACACAGGATGATCTTTCGGTACACTGACTTATGAACGTCGGTGCTTCCGGTGACTGTGCGTGCAGCCTTGTGCTGCCATCTGTTGGTGTGTTACAAAACTAGTTTCAAAACTGTTTGATACCATCTCGTTTACACGACTCTGAGATTCAGCCAGATCTTCATTTAGAAATATAATAATGGGGGACATCGTAGCTTAGATGTTAAGATGTTGGACTTTGGCGCTGAAGGCGATTAGTTTAAACCCCAGCCACACAAAGCTGATACACCTGGGCTTCTGAGCAAGACCCTTTAACTTTACAGCTGTCAGCTGTATAAATAAAATAAATATAAGTTGCTCTGGATAAGCACTATAAATGAAAATGTTGAAATTTGGGAACCCAAAATAGAGCAGATCCTTCTTCTGACAGGACCCCCTGACAGTTTTTGGCAACTTCAACCTCCCATCTGACAAACTTCCGTCATCTTGCTGTCTGACTCTTTTGAATTTATTTACAATCACTCTTCCTATCCTACCTAAAAACAATTTCCATCTCTCTTATCCGTTCTAACCTTCACTCCATCTTTCTCTCCTCTTTAGCTCCCCTTGGACTCTGCCATTGATGCTTTTCTCTCCAACCTCATCCATGGACCTCCTCTGCCCCCCAACCACTAAACCCAAAAGGTCTTTCAGATGTGACTTCTGCTAAGACTGCTTTCTACAAGGAAAAGCTCAAGGCCTTTGCACAAGATCTTCGTAAGCTCCACAACATCATCTCTTCACTATTCAACCCCCCCTGCTCCACTTGCTCCATCCTCCCTGGCTGCTGAAGACTTTTCCTCCTTTTATGATAAGAAGATTCAAGAAATCTGCCAGACCTTCACTTTCTCCCCAGCAATGACAACACTACACAGCCAGGACACCCCTTCTCCTTTGTTGTCAAGCTTCTCAACCATAGCAGAAAAAGAGATTTTCCCATCTTGCAATCCCACCACCTGCGCTCTGAATCCAATTCCTTCAACTACGCTTCAGGCCATCTTACAAGACCTCATGAACAAGACCTCATCTACAAAGCCAACTTCATTAAAGATATGCTATTTATTGGTTGGAAGTGTGTGGATGACCTCCCATGTGCTATAGAGTTCCAGTCTTAATGGGATGAATGTGAACACTGATTGCACCACTAACACTCTTGTAGCCAAAAAGAGCACCAATCTCCACAAAATCTAGTGGAACATCCTCCCAGAAGATACACTAAATGTGTAAAGAAGCACCGACCAATCCTACGGTATTGGGTGTCCACAGACTTTTGCGCATAAAACGTATCGACGGTTCAATACACCGCGGATCCAGGAGAGGAATATTTAGCGCGATTAATAATTTAGACCCTGGGACAGCGACTGCTCTTGTTACACCGCACTGTCAAACCAAACCCCCTGGGCGATTTTTTGATGGCTACCGTGTATGTGTGTGTGAAGAAATTGTGGTCACTCTAAACACCGCGATCGTACACAGCGTATGTACCGGATATTAAAGCAGACATCTCGGGTTTTTATGTAGCTCGTTGCCTCCCACCCACAGCCCCAGCGCAAATAATTTTCTAGCGTCGAGAGACAAACAGAGGCAGCGCAACCCCGAAAAACTGCTGACACGCCGGCGTATGAAAGATTGATGCGGTGCGTCCCGAAGCCCGGCCACTTCTGCGAGCTGTTTCGCCACTCCTGAACGGTACAGGTACAATCCCCCCGTGCGCTCGCCGACACTCGCTGAATGTTTTATGACTCCGGAGCGCCGGGGGATCGAAAGTACGGCGACGTTCGGTTTCTCTGCCCTCCTGGGGGTGGGGGGGTTTGGGGGTTGGGAGTGTAGAGGTGGATTATTAAGAGGAACATGTCTGTCAATTGTGGACTCGTCTCTTCTAGTGTCAGTGACAGGAGAGTGTTCGACGGTCTCTGCGATTCTGGCTTAGCCCAAGCTCCCTTTAAATAATTCAGCACCTTTTACGACCTGACTCGTAACAAAAAAAAAAAAAAAAAAAACGCAGCCTGATCCAGCTCCTGACAGAACCCTGAGTTACACAAACTTATCGAGAGTCAAATGAGTTCGAGTCGCTCGTGTTTGTAGAAAGAAATCTGAGAAACTAATGAGTTCTTGTTGTTATTACAGGAAGGAAAAAAAAAAAAAAGCTCCATCTCGCCGTGGATTTTTAGCAGCAGGCTACGTTGACCTGTCTGTCGCTGCCATGGTAACATCGGAGCAGATCTCTGATGTTGCCTGCCAAGCACTGATATTTATAACAATCTCGAGTTTTTATACTCGATCATAAACGCCGTCTTGCTCCTATAGAAGGTCAGCTTCCAGCGCATGAAGTTCATGGAGGTTATGAAGAATGAGAATACACTTTGTTTTTTTTTTTTTTTTTAAAACAAAAGGGGGGGGGGGGGGGGGGGGAGTTTATAAAAAGGAATTACACATCAGACGCTTACTTTGTGTTTTTATCAACATAATTAAATGCTCATGGGTCATTACGTATATGTCCTCATTCTGGCAGGTTGCTTTATGAGCTAACTCCCCCCCAACATCCTTAATAATAAATTGGTACAATATAAAATTAAATATTAATACTGGACCCTGGAGAAAGCTGTTTAATCACCTGTTTCCAAAAGTATTTGGACACCTGTCTTTTCCAGTCATACGCGATTCCTCAAACTTTTACCACAAAGTTTTCCTTCACTTGAACCAGAAGACCCAAACCTGTTCCAATGCCCTTGTGCACAAAGCCAGCTCCATGAAGATATGGTGTACATGAGTTGGAGTGGAAGATCTCCTGCTATCGAGCTCCAACTCTATTGGGGTGAATGTCAACGTTGACTGCACCCCAGGCCTCCTCATCTTCTCACCTACATTACTGAAGCGATCCATCCCTTATTTTTACCAGAGAGATATAATATCAAAACCAGTCTTAGTGATAGATCAATAGTGAAAAGACCCAGCATAAATGTGTGTGTGTGTGTGTGTGTGTGTGTGTGAGTACGTCGTGAGGCTGGATTTAGATGCCGTGCTATGTTGCAGGCTTTGATGAAAGCAATCAGGCGTCTCCGAAAAATACACGTGGGCAGCACAAAAGCAGCCTCGCAGTAATTGCTAGTTATTAAAGCTGGTAATCACCCCCAGTGTGCAACGAGCTGTAATGAACTTCACTGATGGACCTATCTCAGAGGAACCGAACGTATTGTACATGCAAACGCTGAAGAAGAAGCACGGGAAGACGGATAGACAGAGAGACAGAGCGAGGAAAGTAGGGAGGGAGGGGGGGGGTGCGTCTTAATTTGAGAGTGCAGTAACACAGAACTCAAAGTGATCTCTCTGTCAGTCTCACTCTTTCTTCTCAGTTTCTCTCTCAATGTCTCTGTCTCTCACTGGGTCTGTCTCATTCAGTCTCTCACTTTCTCACTCTCATTGTGTCTGTCTCACATTCAGTTTTTTACTGTCTCACAGTCTCTCACTCTTTGCCTTCTCACTCTCTTATGTTGTCTCTTTTTCTGCTCTCTCTCAATCCGTCTCACTCTCGCACACTCTTTTTCTCACTCTCTCTCCCACTTTCACTGTCTCTCTCACTCTAACTGTCTAAACTTCAAGCTTTAGCTCAGTCTTTTTTTCGCTTTCTCTCTCTTTCGCTCAGTCTCTCTCACTGTCTCTCTCTCGAAGTCTCTTTCTTTCCCAGTTAATCTCAGTCTCACATTTTGCTCCTTCACTCTGTGACACTCTTTTTCATTCTCTCACACATTTTTTCTTGCTTTCTTTGTCTCTCTTATTCGATTGTGTCTCTGCCTCCGTTTATCCTTTCTCCCTCGCTCTCCTAGTCTTTCTCTGTCTCACTCTTTCATTCTCATTCTCTGTCTCTCCCACTCTCCCTCCCTTCATGTGTTTGCCTGTTAAGGTCCTTCAGGGAAGTAATCAGGCTTGTAACCCCAGAAGTGTGTTTCCCCTGATTGGCACTTGAAGGGAATCAAGACGTCATTTGGTGTGAAACGCGGCCGCCCATGCGCGTAACGCCCGCGCACACGTCCACCCACGAGTGTCCTCCAAGCCCTGAAACAGCCCCTGGGTACCGATTTGCTCCAAATGATTCGAGAGAGGTTTCACTGCAGTTACAGCCTTATGGGAGAGCATTCGAGGTGAAGAAGAAGCCGTGCTGCATTCGATACTACAAACAAAGGATGTGTTCATGTTGGAGAGGAAGCAGACGTACAAAAAAATAAAAATCATGAAATGTGCTCCACTACACCCCTGCAGAAGAAGAAGAGGAAGATGAGGAAGATGAGGAGGAAGTCTTACATTAAAGTGACCTGAGTGTCAGCGGTCATATTAACTCACTTGATTCGTCATTCCAGATTTAATTAAAGCCGTCGCAATTCATCAACGTGTTTTTTCTCTCTCTCTCTCCCCTCCCTCTTTACAATTCCGTCCAGGGAATTCGATGACTGGAAAACGGTGAAGCCATCTTAATTGCGAATGCGCGAAAGCAACACGCCGCCGATTTCACACGTGCGTCAGCGCTTTTACCCTCTCCCACCGCCACGATTCATAAATGCTGATGCATTCGATATCACCTCTACATTCATACTCTCAAATTAAGCCGTTCTCCGTACACACAATAACCTAACAACATCCCATTAATCGATCACGTGTCGAACATTAATCGCACGTACCCAATAACGTCTCCTTCGATCTCACGTGTAAATCAACTCTCCATGTTGCCCAGACCGGTATATAAAATTCTCGTGCGCTAATCTGCACGATTTGCGTTGACGCGCTCTATTTAACGAGGCCTTCCATCCTCTTACAGAACACAAGATGGCCGTCGACGTCAAACGCCAGCGATATCAAAACATCGCACCTCCCGCGTGGAGGTTTAGACCAGTTTGTAGTGAATAGAAATCGCCTTTGAAATGGTAATACATGGCAGAACAAATGAAACACGGCCCCCGTATGGCTGGCGGATCTGAAGCTAGCTTTGTCACGACGTGACGCTTTTTTTTTTTTCACGCTTAGCGTTTCTGCAGGGAAGAAAGACACCTGTATTTGCAGACAATTTGCACATGCTAGGATCTACCAACCCTAACACCACCACCAAGCCACCCCAAACCCCGAACCCCCCTCCTGCTCCGGGGCCTGGATACACCACGTCAACGTGCGATTTCATGGGACCGTGCCGATTTCAGAGCAGTTCACACCATCCACCCTTGAACAAGATGGACTAAGGTATATCTTGTTCTTCCTCCTTCCCTCCCTCCCTCCTTCTGTCTCATCCAGAGGAGGAAAAGGCGAAGGAGAGAGGAGGCGGAAAGAAAGCGAAGACAAAAATAGAATCCATTACTCCTTTATTACAGCCTATGGTCTGTTGCTAGGCAATGGTATCAGATTAACACTAATTATCATTTTATCACACTCACCCCACCCACACCACCTCCCTCCCTCCCTCCCTCCCTCCCTCTCCCCCTCTTTCCTTCCTTCTTTTGCAGACATTCTCTTCTTTCTTTCTCCTTCGTTCTTTCGAATTATCAATTTGACCAATTGCACCGAAGAGACTGTTGAGTACAATAATTAAAATATTTCTTTTATGCGAAGAGTCCCGCGGAACGGAACGCCGGGTTAAAACGCTAAAAATAGAAAAAATGAAAAACTAATTCCTAAACATTGTGTCATTTATTTCCGGAAAAATCTGCGCTTATAACGAGAGCCGAGCGACGCTTCCCTTTACTTATCGTGGAAAACGAGGCTCATCGCTAATTAAAGGGGATGTTGGAAGGTGGCATCGAAGAGACGTCCTGTATTCAATGTGTGATGGGAAGAGAGGATGCTGTAGTGCACCTCCTCATCCTCGTCCTCTTCCTCCTCCTGCGCTTGGTGTGATTTATTCCTGTGGAACTCTGCGGCGCCGGAGTAGGCCACAGCTCGAGGGCACTCGCGCACATTGTTCCGATCCTGCCCATTGTTTCTCAGTGCAGCCCAGTAATGAGAGTGTGCCGAGGAGCCGAGCGCAGCGCTGCTGTCAGCGTAAAGAATGCCGGCGCAGCAAGACACACACACACACACACACACACACACACACACGCGCAAGCTTTTGTGCTCACACGGACATACAGACACATACACACCCCGAAATGTGCACAATTACACTAGAACAATTAGTGCATTGCTAGTTTGGTGCGAGCACACACACACACACACACACACACACACACACACACACACACACACAGCAAATGCATATAAGTGTACACAAATATACTGACTATATTTATTTACTCAGACACAAATAAGCACATGCAAACACACACACACACAGGTGTGTATATAGACAAGGATGCACACACACACACACACACACAAATACACTAACAATATAAACCTGGAGTGAGACACAAAATAGGACATTCTCTCTCTCTTACACACACACACACACACACACACACACACACACACACACACACACACACACACACACACACACACACTCCAGAAGAGAGGTAGAGCATCAGGGCACCCACACTGAACATTTCTATTCCACTTCCAGCTCCGTTTTTTTTAAAAACTGAAGCCATTCTCTCACACACTAATGGCCGTGTGATCAACATCCGAGTTTAGATCCGTGCTAAACACCACAGCAGAAGGAAATTTGAAGGGGAAATTCAATGCTACTGCATCCAGAGACTTTATATACAATTGTGTGCCTTCAAGTTTGGAGTAACAGTTTGGAGAAGAAGCACATATGGCCGGAAAAGTCAGATGTCCAAATACTTTTGGCATTATAGTGTATAACTGTATGGTTTAGGCAGCACCTTGAAGGAAAGTTGTTTAATTTCTTCCATGACTTATGACTTGATTTGGGGGTGAACTGGACAACCGACAAAAGAAGGAAACCTGAATGGATATGAAGTAAACATTGACATTTACATTTATAGCATTTGGCAGACGCCCTTATCCATGTATCGTTATCTTGGTTTTACAGATGTGCAATCGAGGGTTAATTGCTTAAAGACTCATTAGTGACAACTTGGTAATGCAGGGATTTGAACCAATGACCTTCCAATCAGAAATCCAACTTCTTATTCACTATGTAAACTCTTCATAGGTTCTGACCTGAGCTCCAGGTTGGAACTGGGAACCCTGGAAGCTCTAAGTTTGTAACTCTCCTATAGTGTATAAGGTACAGAGATTGTCACACACACAAGCGAAATAATCACAAAAGCAGCGGTGAGGTTCGCACGCTGAGCGCCATTAAATCATCCAGCCATTCTGCTGTGAGCTTCCTTTAACTCTTGGTCCAATTAGGTGCTAGGGAATGCATCACGGACCCACTAATATGCATGAGTGTTATTAAAACGGCAGCAAGCCGAGATGATTCAACGCTCCGTCACAATTCCGTTGGTTTCCGTTTAGATGATGGATTAAAGAAAACCTGCAGAGTGCAATGCAACCAGACAAATGAGGGCTTTTTAAAGAAAAAACAAAACCAAACAAAAAAATGGCACCTTAATATCTGGACCTGGACCTGCATTCAAATACAGCAATGTAGAAATGCTTCAATTAGATTTCCCTTATATTAGCAAGTCGGGCTAAATGTGATTACTGTATAAACCGTCCTCTGAAGGTCCTCGATGCCCCAATTCCTGCTTCCTTGCAGCCAATCCCAGACTCTCCAACTTCCCCTCCTCCCTCCTTCTCGGCCGCCCAAAAACTGGGCTGGTGCTCACCTTGAAAATGAGCCGTTCATCTTTGATTTATTGCATCGGAGCAGAGAATTTCCATCTTCGCCCCCTGCAGGTTGTCACAGTTCTATAATTGGCCGAGCCGTGTGACCGACCTAGCCGGTATTTTTGGGCGGCAATGTTTGGGAATCTTTTCTTCATATCGCCGTAGCGCAATATCTGGGGGGGAAAAAAGAGAAGAAAAAAAAAACTAGGACACTGTACGTCGTCATTAATTGTCTTACCCTTTCTGGCACCCAAATGGTGGATGAGGCAGGAAAGAAGGGTGGTGATGGTAAGGGAGAGGATATGATAGAGAGAATCGAATAAGAACCCAGTGGGAAAGAGGAGCGGCTCAATTCCCTCGTCGCCGAAGGATAGCGAGGGTGAAAGCCTTCACTTTAAGAAAGGTGAGAGAATGGGAATGGTGTGGAACGTGGCGAACACAAGGCTTCGGAGATTTACCGTGAGGTTCCCGCCACGGCTGGCCTCAAAGTGTCACTTGACCGGGCGGCGATTCTTTTATCCTCCCCGCCTCATTGTGTCGCCTCCCCTGTTGCTGTGAAAGAATGTTTCAGAAGCAAATGTCATCTAGGTCTCTAAAGGAACAGGAACGTCGGGCCAAACAGTCCATCTTCATAAAGGAATAGAAAAATGAATCGGAGAAAATGTTTTTAGATCGAGCCACGGCGGTTTAAATCGCTCTCGGTAGACGGGGAACATGTCCACGATATGTTGCTTCACAAATCCTCTACGTTTTTTAATCTTACATTTGGTTTATTGACTCTGCCTGGCCGCATCAATATTTCTGCTTCTCTCCAGCACTGTTACTCATTAGTACAGTTGTAGCCTTGTTCAAATGCTCGTTCAGTCACCGCAGGGTGCCCTGGGATCTCTGGGGGGAAAGGAACCAATTAGTTGTGGAGAAATCCTGAGTATTTCGCGTTAATTAGACTCGCTCTCTGCGATTCACGCTTCTGTTAGGACTTATATACACTCAAACGTAGACATCCTGAAGATCCGTATACGATGCTATCGGGAATGCTATGCTTTCCTGAACAATCATCTGACGCGGTCACGTGATTTAGGAGATGGGCGATGGATGAAAAGGCTGATTCAATAACAAATAATAACAATAAACCAACTCAGAGACACGGGGAAAATAAACACTGATTAGAACTCGAAACCAGGCATGTGTGGAAGCTTAAAGATACATACAGAGAACCAGAACTAGTGTGGAAACCCCTAGTCTAGATGTTTTTGGGAAGCACATGCATGTTCCTTTGTTTTCTTTGCACCAAACTCGGTCATTTAACGCTTTGAAGATTCACTCTGACCAAACAAATCTATCAACATTCAGAGGTTCCCGTTTGATGAAAAAATCCTCCCTTAGCATGAATACCAGCTTTACACAGTCTCAGCATCCTGTTTTTCCAAACATTGAGCTGAAAAACTTTGTTGTAAGACTTACCAAAGATGTTCTTCACTAGTTGGAGAATTTTTTATCATCCCAGAGCAGTTCAATGGGAGTTCGGTGCGGTGACTGGGCAGGCCGTTCCATTAGAGATAAGACTCCAGACGACTGTTTGCTTTGTTGTGCTTCAAAAAAATAAGACACAGTTGGAGTTGAATAGTGATTAGCGAGGCCACCATGTGACATCCGAGGGCTGACGGGTAATGTAGTTTACTGCTGAGTTAACCCATTTTTAAAGACAATTTCAACACTATCATTTCAATGATGCAGACGAGAAGATTTTTAAATATAAGCCTCATTATTGAAATGTGAAGAAAGATTATTTGGGAATTTGCAGGTAAGGGATCTTTTATGTTTGTCACATGTACTTTTTACAGCAGAGTAAAATTCTTTCTTTGCATATTTGAGCAATGTTATAAAGCTGGGGTCAGAGCACAGGGTCAACCATGAAACAGCACCCCTGGAGCACAGAGGGTTAAAAGCTTTGCTCAAGGGCCCACACAATGGCAGCTTGGCAATAATGTGGCTTGACCCATCTGACCTTCCTATCAGTAACCCAGAGCCTTAACCACCGAGCTCCCACTGGAGGTGTGGAGTCGATTCTATTTTCATTTGGAGCTGTTTATCTTTACTTCTTGCTTTAGAATATATAAACAAGTCATATATTTAGAGTCTATAATAGTACTCCATATTGTGAAGAAGGAAAATGCATGGGTTCACAGTTGCCTTTCCTGCTGGAAAAAATAAATGTTCTCACCTTCACACACAGCCACACAGCTCACTCCCATGTCTGTTGTATAAAGAAGAAACGCTGGTGTGGTGAAGTGGTATAGTGCGAGTGTAGCTGTCGACAACATGCAAACTCGTCGCAAACTTTCTCATCCTTCTGCAGAACTTTTTTTTTCCCCTCAAGAGCCATTCGTTATTCTCTGAAGTGGTTTCCATAGCAACCCAGGGAGGCTAAAACATTTCCGTTCGCTGCCTGCTCGCTTCGGGGGGAATAAAAACCCAGAGTTAAACGAAACAAATTTTCTCCCGGGTTTCGATGGGAAGTAGAGAGGGGATTAAGCTACAGGTAATCGCGATATCTCACCTAAACAAGCACCCTTAAACAAACAGCCGAATAAACCTACTGAGCACGAATTAACAGAGGCGAGAGGGAGGTCTGGCGTGACGTACATCGCGGCCGGGCGTGATAAGCCGAGTTAAGGCGAAAACCAAGAAAAATAAAAACTGTTTGACCGAACCCTGTCTATTTCTCAGTCCACAGGAGGTTAATGGAAATTTCACCCTCAAACATACTTATCGGCGTTCGCTCCTTCCGTCTGTTTCCTGCTCACCGCCCAGTGGGGGTTCGCGTCCCCTTGCGCCATTCCTGTGCCTCGGTAAGAATCAAACTGCACAAAAAACAGTGTGTGGAGCCAACAGTCAATATTTCCTGCACAAGCAGATGCACACAATGTAGAATTCCCTCGGTTGTCAGTCACAGTGCGAGCGCTGAGCCGCTGTGTCGAGACACGTCACTTCACCTCAGCGCCAGCTGCCTGCAATCATCGCGGACCCGACTCTCCGACACCGCTTAGCTGTTCGAGTGATGTCATGTGAAGCTTGAATGGTGGAGGAGCAAGAAGCAACTTTGAAAACTACTTTATGGATTATACCACAGCAAGGCCAGAATCCTGTATCATCAGCTCAGGAAGTAGTTACATTTCCATTTACAACGTTTCTCAGTTGCCCTTATCCAGAGCGACTTACATTAATCTCATTTATACATGGGTTTAATTGCCTTCTTCAGTGGCCCAGTAGTGGCTTGGTGTGGCTTAAATTCAAACTCAGGACCTTCAGGTCCAAAGGCCAATGGTATAACCCCAAACCCCAAACAGATTTATGACGTTACACAGACACAATTAACCAGAGCAATTTATATTAATCAAATTTTTACATGGGGTTAAAGGCCTTGCTTAGGAGCCCAGGAGTGGCAGCTTAGTGTGTCTGAGATTTGAACTTACAAAGTCCGATGCCTTAACCAGTAAGATCCCACTTCCTTGTTCTAGGTGTAAAGAAATCCAGGAACTCTTCTGGTTATAACATTCCAGTATAGACAATGGAGGAGGTGGTAGCTTAGAGGAACAATGTGTGTCTCTGGTCATATTCTTTTGACAAGCACTTATGACTAACTGGCACATGGCAGAATCAATGTGGAGAAAAATCTCTTTCATCAGAAAAGTTGTAAATCCTTTCTTCCCATATCCCAGTGATGTTAGGAAGCTGGGGTTGGAGCACAGGGCCAGGCAGGATACAGCACCCCTGAAGCACAACGGGTTAAATCCCTTGCTCAATCCCTTTCCAAAGTGGAGGTTGACGATACCAAGGTTTGAATCTCCAACCTTCTGATGAGTAATTGCGAGCCTTAATCACTGAGCTACCACTAGATGTGTAAAGTCTATGTATTTTGGAGCTGTATATCTTCATGCTGTGGAGTATACACCTCATGTTCCACATGATAGTATAAGCCAGGAACTCCTTAGTTATAATATACTAGTATGGAAAGTGGGGGAGGTGGTGGTTTAGTGGTTAAAGCATTGATCTGAAGGTCCTAAGTTCAAATCCAGTAAGCAACTGCAGAGAACTCAGTTGGATGAATGAGGTAATAAGGCATTCTGTATAAGGGGCATCACAAACGCTATAAATGCCAAAGAAATTGGGACACCTGACATTTCCAGGCATATTTGGTTCAAAAAGTGCTATACAAATCAAATTGGACTGATATGAATAAAAGTGTATAGCTGATATAGCAATACCCAGGACTCCAAACATAACAATAAACTTGTGGAAACTAAAAAAACCTTTAGACATCTAAGATGTACACATGGACTATATTCGGCTCCATTCCCTCCCCGAGAACTCGAGGGTTGAGTAATGATTTCGTTTCGGATGTGCTGCATAGAGCCTATAGCCGCCACCTGCACCTGCAAGTGTTAAAGCTTGCCTCAGTGAGCATGTCAGTCTCACAGCTGCCTGTCAGCATCAGATCGCTTGACGGGAGCAGCAGGCAACGCTTTCGGCGTGCGCCTCACAAGCACACGTGTGTATGAGTGTGTATGAATGTGTGTCAAAAATGGAAAAAAACAAAAAAACTGCAATGCATCGCTGCTTTCTTGTCGCTCTTCTCAAACTCCTGAGCGAGTGCCTCGTGAAAGGCGAGCCGCATATGGCATTATCACTTTTGATTAATTTACACCCTCCCACGCTAGGTAGACATGAGGTTATTTAAAAAAAATAAAATAAAAAAAGTGCTAGCACAGGCGTTATGTTTTTTTTTTTCTCCCGCATGCCAGCAAAATGAGTTCATTATCAAACAAGATGGCGTGTGATATTTCATGGGAGCACTTGGGGCACACAATGGTTTGAATCTGAGAGACATGCCAAATGCATTGTGTGGTATTTTTTATTCCTTTGCCGATTCAATTAAAATTCACGAAAAACGACGTGAGAACTGCAGTACAACACGTACCGTGTGGTGTCAGATCGAGGGAAGTCTTATAACAACCCACACGAGTGTCACTAGAGTTAAAAGCACTAGAAGTGATATATGGGTCTATTCACGTTATCGGAGCACACGCCTTTAATAAAACGATCACGTCTGACGTGGAAATAAAGGAAACTTTGAAGGAAGGGAGTCACAAAAAAAAACAACCGAGGTGCACTTAATTGATAGCAAAGATCTTTAAAAGATATGGGAAAACAATAGGAAGTTCGGTCGAGCCTGCTAATGAGACAGACGTGGATGAGAATCTGGAGAAATGGATCTTCAGTTCACTTTATGTTAGCAGGGAAAGTTCTACACTTGTTGCCCAGCCCTGATTCCGACTTGCTGCTGAGCTGTCGTGAGGACCCGAGGCAATCATTGCCGTCTACAATTACCACCACCTGCAATTACAGCCACCTTGCCTGCTTGTCTTAGCCTCACTGGCGATGCACTGATTAACAGAGCCGACTTGGGGGATGTTCACGCAAGCCTCAACCGCGGCTGGTTATGAAGCATGTCAAGCGTGTCAGGATATCGTTCTGTGCAAGAACTCGGCAATTACGGCTCATTCGAGTGGCCGCGCATTGAAGCTCATTCGCACGGACAACGACAAACAGCAGACGTTTAAATTAATTCGTTTTTAAAGACAGGGTGCGAGTCTACGGAAAAACATCACGTGGACAGAATGCAAATGAACGCAAGGAACTTCCAGGAGATGTAAATCAACTCTCGGCTTGTTCATTCGAAATCTTTGGGCTTCCTGCTCGCGTTACTTCCTGTTCCGTTCAAACTGCAGATTCGGAAAACGCTGACAACTTTCCCAGGTCTCATTCTTGACGTATAATTTTCACTGAAAAATTTACCACTGCTTCGGTTGTCACCGTTTTATTCGTGTCGCATCACCCACCATCACACACACCTCTTGTTTTGTCTCGGGAGTGAAAAGTGATGGAGGAAAGTCAAGCCTTGAAACGAGAGACGGATGAGATTTGTGTTATTAGCACCATGTGCGTGAGCCTCCTCTCCACAAGGCCTGCTTTGCTCCTCAACTCAGGAAACTAATCTTCTCAACACGCCGTTAATGGCATGCCAGGAAGGTGTGAAAAAAAAGAAAAGAAGGAAGAAGGGTGGTGGGAAAAAAAAAAAAGAAAAAAAAAAGGTGTCTGCGGCTACGTGCGCAATCACACCTCCCCATGCGAACGTTGTCACACTCTTGCATTCCTCACCTCCAATTAGCGGGAAGAGAAGACTAAATATAGCGTCCCCGGCGCTCTTCCAATCAGGTCGGACTGCGTGGCGAGAAACTTGAGTGCAAAGCAGCTTGATTAGTGGAGAACAAGTGTACAGACCGACCCTGGAAAGGTTAGGAAGTTACTTGGACAAGATTGATTCCATTCTGGAGGTAACGGTGTTTATCAATCGATGGGGGAGCTTTGAACGCAGCGCGCAGCAAATCGTTGACCTGATTATCAATTGTAGGATTGACCGAGGCTGAGGTGGTGACAGCGGGTCCCAAGCCAGAACCTCTGTATGATACGACCGAGGCTGTGTATGAAACATCTCATAAACAAGGTGACTTGCGCTTGCAAGTATCCATGGTGATGGAAGAGTCCGTCCTAGCAACGATGTTCATCTGACCTTAAGGATGACCAATGCTCACTCGAGCTTTGAATGTCTGATGGCATTGTCCCATCGATTCTGAAGCAAGAATGCATCAAGCCATTCATCCGAGTCGAAAATCCCTTCAGCGAGAACGTTGCTATGGGAAACCTCATTCATCAGAGCTTACATCCACCTCGAGAAGGAAAGGATGAAAAAAAAAATGTGTTAAACAACTCTCACCTAATCTTACAAGCAAAGGTTCTGCTTTAATCACGGACCTTCCACCTGCACGCCTGGCTATTTAAAAGGAGGGCTATAGAGACGAGTTCCTCGGCTGCTCATCAGAGCTTCATTAGCGCCCTTGGAGGTGTGAACGTCCTTAGCCGTGACTCTGCACCCAGAGAAAGACTTTTTTTTGTGCAGATTCAAATCGATCCTCAATGGACTGAATGGTCACAATGTATAACACTGGACTGAAGATTTATTCCTGCAGTCTGCATTCAACCCAAGAGAAATGTGTTACACAATGCAATCATTTAGATGCATTTAATTAATGCATTTTAGACCACAGCACTGCTGCGTTCTATTTTTCCAATCACCAATAATCTCCAAAATTATTTGGACACGACCATCACACATCCAAACTGTTCCTACAGAAATACAAGGAAATAAAAGATTCAAAACCTGCTCTAGCATCATGATGGCTTTCTACACAAACTGAGAAGCTCAATGAAACCATGAGGCAGGAATGAAAGAACTCCAGTGCACAAAGCCCAGACCTCCGTGACCTCCTCAAGATCCTCAACCTCAATTGGGAAGAACCAAGCGAACAAACGAACCCCAACATCAGTACCAGGACTCACTGATGTTCTTATACTCCATGAATGATCACAGATCCTTACAGCTGCACCCCGGAATCTAGTGGAAAGTCTTTCCAGGAGAGTGGAGCTTATTAGTAGAGCAAACAGAGGGTAAATCTGGAAGGAGATGTACAACTGGAACATATGGGCAGGATGGTCAGGTGGGCATCAACCTGGCAGATGCTCGAGGGTGAGGCTAGTCATTAGAAAAAACTATCGATATAGAACTGTATAAATATTAATAAAAAAATGATTGCATGCAAGATTACATTTTATTCTCAATATCTTAATATGTAAATAATTAATTATTTAGTTTATATTTTACCAAGCTTTCTGGAATTTTTAAAACAGTAAATAACAAAAAAAATAATAAAAAATAACAATAACGATAATATAAATAGTGATAATTTAAAAAGTAAATTATAATAAAAATAATAATAATAATTATTATTATATTAAAATTGTACCAGTGTAAAGCGGACTAGTGATGGTGTAATCGACCTCTACATCCAACGCCTCAGAAATCTCAGTCTTCTGAATGTGAAAGTGTGAGGGACGAGTAAATGTCTCGCCCTCGGCCTCCATCCTTCACCTGGACGAGTGTGCCAGCACCACACAGTTCTGTCCTGCCATGGTGAGAGGACATCTGCTTGTCCTGCTAGACTCTGGGCTATCTGCCAATCAGTCAAAAGGCAGCTATGGCAACCAGGCTGCAGCTCAGGCAATGTGCACACACACACACACACACACACACACACACACACACACACACACTCTTTCTGAAATAGACTCATGGCTAAGCTTGCAATGCCCTAAATTTAATGACTCCTTATGGGCCAGTCTTCAAATTTGCCTTCAGCTAATAAGTGTAATTACACACGATATCCACCTGGAAAAAAGTATTGAGACACCTGACTTTTTTTCCAGCCTTCTGTGGTTCTTCTCCATAAAGTTGAAGCCACACAATTGTATAGATGAAGGAGCATCAAATTTTGCCTTTATTTGAACTATGAAACCCAAACCTGTTCCATCATGACAATGCCTCTTTGCACAAAGCCAGCTCAATGAAGGTCTGCTTTATAAGCTTTGGAAGAGGTGAAAGATCTCCTTCAATAGAGCTCTGAACTCAATTCCATTAAACATTGACTGAATGTGAACGCTGGCTGCACCTCAGGGCTCCTCACCTCCATCAGTACCTTCTCAAAAAACAATCCAGTGAAACATCCTCCAGTCTGGAGCTCATCTTAACAGCAAATGGTGACTAAATGTGGAATAGGATGTTAAAGATCTTATGTTAAGGTGTCCACAAACATTTCTCCACAAATGATGTAAATTCCTACGTAAATGTTTATTTGCGTGTCATTTCTCCATATAAGTAATCTTAATTACAAATTCAGCCCCCCCAACAACCCCCCCCCGCTCCCCCCATCCCACACACTGGATTCAGCCAAGCGGAAATACGAAAGAGGAAGAACATCACCTACTGCAAGCTGCTGTCGCCACATGGTCCACGCTCTTCCTCTTGTACACGACAATCACACCTTTTTCATAATCACAGAGGCTCTGATTTATTCGATGTCAGCCAAGCAGCTAATTCATTATCGTCAGGTAAAGCTTTCGCCTTTCCTTCCTGTCAAAAAAAAAAAAAAAAAAACATCTGTGGACTTTACTTAGTTACAAAAAATAATTAAAACACAGATAGCTGGTTTGGAGAGGTGCCTGGATTATTTATTTATTTATTTATTTCATTTTTTTTCTGGATTACGGGAAGCAGATTCCATAAAGAGTCTTACTGAATAAGCTGGAAATGCAAACACAAACCCACTGATGCTCGAGTTTATTAAGATTATGCTGATGTAATCTTAATAAATTTCATCAAAAATGAAATTCTGAAATCTGATTGGTGGGAAGGCGTTTATTAAAATATTTCTTAATTGAGAAAACGGACCATACACACACACACACACACACACACACACACACACACACACACACACACACACACACACACACACTAAGAGCCCTAAGCTATTTTATATATATTTATATATTAGCAGACACTCGAACACATTCAATTAAATTTCATCAAAGCAACAAGTAATGTTTTTATGATGTGCACATGTGACTAAATGATCTGGAAGCTGAACAAGTATTTTTGTGAATTTGATTTCTGATCTGAGAAACGCTCCAAAGCAATTGAAAATGAAAAGGAAGGAGTCTCCAGTGTCGGTGCTTTGTACTAATGAAAGTGTTCCATCACAGAACGGAGAACTTCGCACCAATGAGACACGGCAAGGAAACAACTGTTGAGGTTGTAATACATTTACAATATATATTTTTCCATTTAATTTTATTTTGACGAATCACACCATCCAGTTATCATCTGCCTTTGACTCCCTCTGCCGCGTTTCATACAGTATACCCCTAACCGTAGAAACCTAGCAACCGCGTGTCGGAGATCTACGACCCGTATTTGCCGAGTGAATTCAATTCCTTTGAGAGATCTCTCACTTTTTCCCCTTTTATCTGGTATAATGAAGAAACCAGGACCTGTAGACAGTGTAGCCCTCAGTAAGAGGAACCAGCCAGTCCTTTTTTTTGGTGATATTACAAGCCTCTTGATTTCCCACTGGACATGCCAGGACAGTTATAGTATCATAAAAATGCAGATTCTGACATTCTCTCTGTCTGCAAGAGAGGAAGGAGAGGAAGTAAGTACACAGTCTCACCTCGCGAGCTCTCGCTGTGATTAACGATGTGGAATTTATGATTCGGAACCAATAACCAATAAAGGGTACTAATTAGTTTCGGATCAGAACCGGACATCATGGCTGATTCGATTTACACCAACTGTGGAGATATGAAGTATTGGGACACCTGATTTTTTTTCAGCCACGTGCGTTCGTTTGGTGAAACTGTTCCAACAAAATTGGAGAAAAGCATGAAATTTTTTCTTCATTTCACCAAACCTGTTCCATGACAATGCCCCTGTGCACAAACCCACCTCCATGAAGAAACATGGGTTGGAGTGGAAAAATATTTAATAATTCAATCCCATTAATCTCCATTAGGATTAATTGGGACGCAACGTTGAGCGAGTTTATATCACAGAGACACAAAATGTGTGGGGTCACGTCTCGTTATAGCGTTTGATTGATTAATTTTTTGATTATATACGATGCCTCATGATCATTTTAATAGATATCAATCAGAATTTGACGAAAGTTCGCTACTGATAGTTTTCTTCTCAGCAGGTGTCTCGAATCACTCACTTTGTCTCCTCCTTGTCGTCTTCACACCTCATAGTAAAGACCTCTTCACCTTCTCACAGGATGAAATCTCACTCCAGACCACTCGAACACGCTACAGTCGGAGTGCTGTTAATTCGCCGAGGCCACAATCACGCATCTGAGAAGATGATCTAAACCTCAGCTGAGCCTGATGCATGCTGGGAAAACAGGCCGTCTTGCTTTTCACTATATAGTGTTTTTCCATCCCCAATAACTCGACTGCAGTAAAACCAATTCAGAACTTCAGGATGAAGAAAAGAAAAGCAAAAGGAGAAAAGAAGAATGTGCAAGAATGTATTATTTGTTGCTCTGTTTTCCTCATGGAAATGTTTCATCTTTTAGCGTCATCCCGTTTTATCACCCTGTTAATCCAGAACATCCTCATGCTCGCTAATCATTTTTGATTCTTTAGCAAAAATGTCACAAAAGTTTCCAAACGAGTCCAAGAATGAAAAAAAAGTAAGAAAGGTGATAATAATAATAAAAAAAAAAAGCTTACCTTTTCACAAACCAGACTAGGTGACATGCCCAGAGCAGCAGAAAGGCACTAAGAACTCGAAGTCTCTCACATGTTCCTTAACAACCTGGCAGCTGGAAGACATCTGATTGGAAACCCATATCGCCGTGGCGACATCAGCGCGGTGTTATATTTTTAACCCTGCGAAAAGACAACGGAGCAGGGGTTCGGTGTCAATCACAAAGTTTTCGCTGGAGGAGTGCTGATGAGGCCTGCGAGTTTCACAGCAGTGACACATCAGCGCCTCGGAGCAGAGGCAAAAGCAAAGTTTTCCATCGCAGATTAAGTCACGTAGCTTCGTAATAGCTTGAGGCTTCCAAGCACGTTCCAGGAGAACGAATCGCACGGCTTCGTTTAAACCCATTTGCTGATATAATAACCTCCATTCTTCTGGGAAGATGTTCCACTAGATTTTGTTTTAAAAGATTGTGATGTTGGAGCAGGTTTGAGTCTCTAAGTTTAAGTGAAGCATCCAAAAAACGTCCTACATTTACGGCATTTTAGCAGCAAGCCTTCTTCCAGAGCGACGTACGAAAGTGCTTTCAAGTTCTATTAATTAATAAATCAACACCGGTTCTCTAGATTACTTACATAGTTAACCATCAGCTTACAACTCTGTTAAGAGGATTTAAAAACCAGACAGATGGACAGACAGACAGACAGACAGACAAGGTTGACAGACAGACAAGGTTGACAGACAAGGTTGACAGACAGACAGACAGACAGACAAGGTTGACAGACAGACAAGGTTGACAGACAGACAGACAAGGTTGACAGACAAGGTTGACAGACAGACAGACAGACAGACAGACAGACAGACAGACAGACAGACAGACAGACAGACAGATAGATAGATAGATAGATAGATAGATAGATAGGGTTACCAGACAGACAGACAAATTGGATCTAGAGTCTCCAGTACACTTACACACTCAGTTCAGGGTGAAATTGAACTAATCTGCAAATTCACAACAGGTGTGTTGTCAAATAATTAGTATTTGTATATATATGTGTGTGTGTGTGTGTGTGTGTGTGTGTGTGTATAATTTGAAGTTTTTGTTTGTTGTCGATTTCAGCTCATTACTCTCGAGTGGACAGATGAAGAGCAGGAGACGGCGTAATACAGAAGATTGTTTGTGTGTTTTTTATGTTCGAGGGGAAAAAAAGGGTCATGTGTAGATTTATGTCTGTGTGCTGAAGGTTCATCATGAATATTCAACATAACATTTCTATTGATCGATAGCGGCTGGTTCAGCTGCTAACATTTCAGTGAAATTAATAAATAAATACACAAACAAACAAAACTAAAATATATATATATATAAAAAATAAATAATTAAAAAATACAGGTAAACAAATACATTACATTTCAAAATATAGAAAGAAATAAAAAAATATATATATAATATATATATAAATAACTAAATAAATGCAAACCCATAGATAGATAGATGATAATTAAAAAAAAATTATAAATAAAATGAAACCACAAAACCTGAAACAAAAAAATATAAATAAATATAGAGCAATAAATAAAAACGTATTGATTGATAAATAAATATCTACTCTACCTCGTGTTTTTATCTGCATGGTCAGTCTACATCGCATTGTTTCAGCTCCGAGGTGCAGTTATTAAATACCGTGTGATCAGACTCTCATTACAGCTGTTGGAATATCCGAGGCCGGGGTTCATACACAAAACCTAATAACTTCTGCTTTAGTCTTAATTTAACCTCGATTTTTCTTTTTGGAAATGAAAAGGAGAATTGTGCTTTATGCTTTTTTTTTCTTCTCCAATATCCTGAGTCTGATCTGCTGGGATTACCCGTCACATTCTCTGGCAATAAGAGCACAAAGGGCAATTGTATTAATATGCAAATGTCACTGCTCGGATTGTCTCCTGTTATTGCAAATTACTCTTTGATACACTATATGGC